>JADFUC010000480.1:0-451925 GCA_019722365.1 Lithospermum erythrorhizon | reverse complement strand
CTATGATATGACTTAGATCGATAGGGATTTCATAGTGTGTTTGTTCAAATAAATTATATTGATTGGTGCAGGGACAGTATTACATTTAATTAAAAAAATTACTAAAATAGTATTGCATGGTATTTTTATTGAATGTATTCTAGCACCAACACATGAGGACATGAACAAGAAAAGACATTCACAATGCAATCACATTTCTATAAAACATGGGCGGAAAAGACAAAAAGTGAATGTTTCTAGAAAGTCACAGGAAAAACTACGTGGTGATTCAGTATTCTAGATTAAGAATTTAAATATTTTCTATTATATTGTTTCATAAGCTTCTAGTAGGATTTCATTGGTAAATATTTTTGTGGTACTTTGTTACGATGTACTCTGATAATAATCGGGTTTATTAATGTTTTTATTTTAGTATGAGCTTCTATTACGTGTTAATAATTTTTCTCCATAAAATAGTATAATCTCATAAACCCGTCATTCAAACAAATTATGTAAATTTCTCGAAAATATAATATAACAATCGAAATGGTAACTTCATGGTTATAAACATTTATGGTGAACCTTTCTATTCTATCTCGGGCCGACCTACAAATCCCGCTTACAACTCCAATCGGTGAAAGAACACAAGATTGCCCGGCTGAGCCTTCCACTCACAATCTAGTTTAACAAATGATTTTAGCTTCTAGTGAAACTAAATAATCAACATAATAGCATCGCTCATATCAACGAACATTATGCTCAGAGTGATAACTCGACGGTAGATAACTAAACTTAAAAAGTTAAGTAGAAGTAGCTTGTAGACCGGTCTATAACCTGATCAGGTTGGCACAGCTTTAAGTATTTCATGCTATGAAGAGGGAGACTTGAACAAAGGTAAAAACAAAGTTTTCGGGAGATCGAAGTGCTTTTTATGGAGACCTAATTGTCTCAAGATTACATGCTACAAAAACAAAGCAGACAAATCCACACGTAGGTTAAATATTTTAATTGTAAGAATGCTAATAATGTAACAAGCACAAGTGGTTAACTTATAAATGACCTATATGAATCCTCCAACACCAAAGATAACATGAATTTAAGCAAAAATTTGCCAAATATTTCACAAATCTCAAGTAGCGGACTAAAGTAAAAAAGAGAAATCAAGATATGAGTAAATCAGTTGGTCAATTCAATCATTTGTTTTATCTATTCTAGCTTCACTTCTAGGCATTATCCAAATGATCCTTCAGCTCAAAGACCGCTTGCATATATGCAAACAAAGCCTCTACACAAATGTAAGCGGACGAGGACAAGTGAAAACAAAAGAAGAGGGAGAAAAGTGATGATCAAGGGTCATCGACAGAAATGGAAGGGAGGCGCCAGACCGATGCACTCACCGAATGGTTAATATCTTTATTACCTAATCATGGCAAACATTTATGGAATTACAAAAAATTACTCTCCATCCTTTAATGTAAGACACATTTACCTTTATACAATTTTTTATGCAATTTCAAATTCATCTCTCATACCTCATTTTTCCTCCAATTCACCCATATAAATGGTCAAAATGAAGTCCCTAGTTGTGGATTTACTTTTTGAAAAAAGTCTCTAAGATTATGGATGTAGGTAGTATAAGATTTTATAGTTTATCCTTCTATCATTCTGCCGTAAGATGATAAAATAATAAATAAATACTAGGAGCGTACGGCAAATACAAATACGCATATGAAACACAAACATCCAAACTAGTAAATAGAAATTTCAAAATATCTAAAAGTGAACTAGAAATTATCAAACATTAAACTAGCATTAAAAACTAGAATACAAAATGCGCGTGTTCTTCTAAATGTAAATACTAACCAATACTAGACAAATATTACTTAAAGAACAAACTACAACATAAATTGAAATAATCAAGTGTCACAGGTTAGCCAAATCTAGCATGTTCACCATCTCTTTCTTCCTTTGTCGTTCCATATCAAATGACGAAGTCTTCACATTCGACATCAACCTAATGTTGCTCTCGAGTAAGTACGACAAGTTGAACTGTAGCAACAAAACACTTCATCTTCACCTAGAAAAATGAAAAATGTAACCATCGAAAAATAAAACAAACAAAGATTGAAAAATAACTTTTACCAATGGGATTTAAGAACATTCTAAACGCAGGTCGGCTCAACATAAAGTAGTGCAGCGACCCATAACAATCTCAACCTCCATCGCCATCTCAATGAACTTTTCATGAGAAGGTTATACTCATCCTCTATAGAAAATCTGTCCCCACACCTAACCACAAGGTCGACAAAGGTACCTCTCAATTATAGTTACTAGTTTATGTATTCTACTACACACCATTAATATTGTGAGCGGGATCTTTTAAAGCTACGTAGTCCATCGGTTTTAATATACATATCAGAATCATATGGCAAAACTCATGCCTAAACACCTCGTATGTTTCAATTTGCATCAAGTACATGATCAAGATACCATCCCCCTAATTCTAAGCCGTACGAACACTCGACAAACCGTTATTCTTCATAATTAATACGTATTATCACTCTTGCGTAGCAAATACACACCTCGAAAAGCGTATCCATAGCTTCATACTCATCAGGTATGATTTTGAAGACATATGAGTAAAAAACCAACGCAGCACGGCGCATCAATAAAGAATTCTCAATCAAGTATCGAGAGTATTCCGCATAAAAAGTCCTTGCATTTCTCATTGTGTCGAAGATCATTAACAAGAGACTGAAACAAAGACATCTCGCCATCGCATAACTGCTTTAAAGTAATGCCTGTAAACACATTGAATTATCATGACCAGCTTCTCCCCAAATGTTGAGACTTAACCCATGCCGAGTCTTGAATGCATAAATAAATTCAAGAAATTTGAAATTGAAAAGACTTTTAGATCAAACAAGACAAAAGTATACGTTGCCAACCATTTTCAAACTCACTGCATCAACATGACGACAAGCATGATTGAACTTCTTCAAAGTTCTATGTCGCCCGCACCTGCTGTCTTCTCAGCATTCGTCAATGCCAGAGCAGTTAGAGTGATATACACCGAAACACATCACTTAACATCAACAAATATAGCATGTTTGGGTCGGTCATCAAAGTTTGAGGCAACTTAAAGTTCATACATCGTAAAACGGTCTCAAACAACCATTTCAAAGAAGCTGTAGTCTCTGCTGTGATAACGACGCCCACCAAATACACATGTACCTCTACATGATTTTGCTGAAACCAACAAATATACCTACAACTCATGAAGAGAAAAAGTATACCTAAGAACTATATATACATCGATAAAACTAAAAACTAAAAGAAAAAGGCAACAAAGAGAATAAAATAGACAACATAAAAGAATAAAAAGTGGAAAGAACAAGACCAAGTAATGAGAAGCATAATGTATTTTTCAAAGGAAAGAAAGACTATTAACAGGAGAAATTTATGCTTTCTTTTTTCCATTTCTGCTCCATCGCTCAAATGTATTTTCTAGAGGATTAATGAGGGTTATTTCATCAAACCAACTAAACTTTCATTTTAAGTAAGATAACATGGTTTTCAAATCATATTCAATTAGGGCAAATTTACTTTAGTTAAAAGGTGTACACCTATTCAAAACATACAACATGCTATTAAATCTTATGCATTCATTACCAAGTGGTCGGTATCGCTTTGTCGTCCCCGTAAGAATATCTAAACCGGCTTAAATCACCAACAAGGAGTAGTCAAGAATCATAACGGCATCTCGCCCAAAAAAGAAGTGACCTTATTATTCTCGACTAATGTCATAAAGAACCCAAGCTTAGCTCCGGCCTCGGCTTCTCCTAACCAGTTTTGCATTACACAAGCATTGCCGGGAGCCATTTCCCTCCTCTTCACCACATTAACATAGTTTGTCATGGCTTGACGAGTGAAACCAATATCGAATGTTTCCATAAGTGCGGTTAGGTATCCTATGTCATTTCTCTCTCCGATATTCCACATGAAATATGCATATCAATCATATCTTCCTCGAATAGGCATAATTTTCAGAAACATCGCGTAAAAATGAACCTTGTCATCATCTATAAGCTCAAGGTCAGGACGCCGGTCCACTCATAAATCATATCCATTCATATTTGCTTGGCAACCCGTCTCTACATTTGCATCGCCATGAAACTACATCACCATCTTTTTTTCATTCTTAACCTTGTTTGCGACATTCAAGGTACACTCAACGGACATAGACGACACCCAATTCCTTTTTTGATTTTCTCTTAACACACATCCAAGAAACTTAATCGAAACCCTTGGGTGATCTAAAGATAATGAGCATAAAATTAATATTCCTCGCTTTTCATCAAGAACACCAAAGTCTTCCAAATTTTCAACATCATTAAGATAATGCATGAACCATAATACCAAAAGCACGAACAAATTATACCATTTCTTAACATGTCCTAAAATAGATAACATTGCAAAACTGCCAAAAAGAACTAAAAGAGGTCAAATTAAGAAGTTACTTATAATACAAAAAAATACTAAATTGGTCAAACTGCCAATCTACAAATATTTGTGTCATTAAAAAAATTCAATGCACAATGTAAGAACAAGAACTAGAGGACAAACTTTTACTTTACCAAAAAAATAAAGTATATTGAACCTAATACATAACCAAACAACATAACACATTGATTACAAAATTTGAATGAATCAATTAAATATTAAAGAAATGAAAAGCAACTGATATCAAAGTTGTAACAACACATACCAGTGTACGTGAATTGCTGAGGAACCATTTCATACCGACTGAGAACGATCAGCCAAGTGGAATCAAAAATTAAGTTGACAACAACACATCGACATAAAAAGTTGAAAGCACATGACGATAGAAAAATAATGAATTAAGGAATACTTGTTCTCTACATTGATTAGAAGTCAATGTAATCAGCACTCACATGGATAAAAATGAATTGAGAATAATGAACAAAATAACATCAGAAATTAAAACAATCACTCATAAAAAAAGTAGAAAAATTCAAATTCAAATACACAAGAAAATAGGATTGTGGATGAGAAATAAAAGAAACATGCATTTTTTACCAAGATAAGCACAATAATCAATTACAAAACCATTAACGAACAACATATGTTAAAAATGAAGATTTTTGCTTTATTTTTAATTCTTTAAAACATGAAATGTCAAAGTAGTCTCATTTTATCGTGGGATCGTCCGATCGAAAAGTCACTTAAATATAAGATCTACTTATCGATTTGATGTACCAGGGAATAGTGTAATCCTGTAAAATGTAATAGTGACGTTGCCATGCACATATCTTACCAAACTTCTAATTTGGGGTTACAATATCAACCTATGACGATTTGAGATTGATAGAATTATGTACGAGTCAAGTAGTTAAGTTGTGAGAAACACGCTTGACGGCGAATCCACACGATTGTTTTATCAAATTGACATTCACGAAAGTGTATCCACATAATTATTCTTTTATCATGTCGAGTATAGTCTTCTAATTTGGTGTACAAATCCACTTGACCCTTTCCTGCTGATGGAGGTCTTTAAGTTGAACTGAATTCTTGGGATCGTGCGATTAATCCAAATGAAATCGCCGATCGTGGTCATGCACTCGCACTCTATAATAAAAGTTGATCGTAGTCACTTTCAGGGTCAAATTAATGGAGGTAAGAAGTGTACAAGTATATATAATATGGCCGATGACTCAATAGTTCCGCGACATCTCACTCAAACTTCCACAGGAGTGTCTGTTACTTTGTTGAGACATATTCTACTTTTATTTGTAGCACTTAATCTACTTCTCTTTAATTTGTAGAACTTACTCTAACTGTCTTTAGTTAGAAAATTATATATTTGTAATCAGAATATTATGTAATCGCATTCTTCATCGTTAATTTAATGTAAAAAAGTGTATATAATACGAAAGGAATCAGACACCACCGTTATACGAGAATTCCAAAGAGGTACGAGTATTGCCTCGACCTGCAAAAAGCCAAAGTGGCAAGTACGCACTCTCGCTTCACGCAGCTGAAGTTCGACTCTCAAAGGAAGCAATATCAGACGAAGAGCTTGGTGCCGAAACTCTGGGCCCTTCCTCGATCAATGTAGTACAAGATCTAATCCATTAACTCCTCCGCTTTATCTCTTCAAGATAAGGAACTCGCGACCGGTTGTTAATGTGACGGTTTCACAATTTTTTTAAAAGTTGTACGAAGTATTTTTAAGGAGTTACTTTAACATCCTCGACCTTTGGAACTTCTCGAATCCAGGTGTGGTGTTGCATGTGGACGGTTGTGATCAACCACCTGCCTCCTCTGCCTCCCCAACTCTGGGCTTATTACTCTGTTGACTATCTCTGGTGTGGGCCTATGAGTTTAGGGGCTAATATTTGGCTATATCAAAACCGATCCAAAATTTTATTGAGAAATTGACTAATCAATCAAGCTAAATTTCAAATTGCTCCGTACATCATCATAGTGCACAACTGCACAATGATAAAAACAATTTTTATTTAATAAAGGCAAAAACATCATTACCTTCAATTTTTGACAATGTTTGCGGGAAACGATTTGTTACTGGTTTACAACTGTGTCCAGTTATGAGATTCTATCAATCGCATAGAAAGGTCCAAGTAACAAGCAGTCACGACTCACGATAATGATAATTTGCAATTGAGAACTATTTCGTAATTAAATATTCATTAATATTTCGGTAACTTTAATCGTTAGCTGTTAGACCTGGGCATTTAATTTAATCGCGATTTAACACCAATTCATACATCCCTTGATTCTCAAATTAAAGTAAATTAATCTAAACATAAAAATACTTAATGTATGAATACAGAATTTTTACATTGCAACGAAGCGAAGTCAACCCAATTCCCCACGAAAGCTCCTCTCACGTGATTGCCCCCTCCAAGATCCTTCCAATGCTTGTTCAACACCTAAGCATGTCCTCTGTGACGCATCAAGAGTGAACGAACGGTAACTCAACTGCTGTAGCTGAGGATGAAATTTGCACCTACATAAAATTCTTCCAATTCTTCCAAGTGGAGGGGGGCGGCTAATTAGAGGGGTGAGGTTTTTTATTCTTATGGTCATGAAAACCTAATCCTCTTTAAATACCAAGTCCCAAAAATTCCACTCAAGTACAACCTCTGTTAAGAATCGCTTAACTCAACTTAATTAGACGTTATGAGCCTCTAATTAAATAATGAGTTACGTGGTCGTTTTATTTTTAATTAATCCTTAATGTAAGAAATTAAAATACTAACGAGTCACTATCGAATAGCCTATCAGTTATTCATATCGATCTCATCACATTGATTAAACTTCTGGGTAAGTTTAACCAATCGATGTTCATCAACATATATATTTGACAATATATAAATGTTGAGAAATACATTTTCAATATACAAGTCTCGTTTTAATTTCATTCCGCTTTAAATATTATTCGAATACGTCATTGTACAGGACCTTCTGCATCAGATAATAGTAAGTTGTATAATAATAATAATTGACCAATTACTATTATTATAACGATTAACGAGTAAGATCTAGCAATCGCTCATAACCCCCTTAAATTATCACGAGAACCCACACTAGTAATATACCATTACTAAGTGTGAACACTAAGCCCAAAGAATCACATTTAACCAACCCGTAAATGAATCATACACAATTATCGTGAACGGAAGATAATAAAAAAGGAATCAATTAATGATTTCCAATGCTTAGCTGTGGACAGTTTACATACTCTCTTTCATAATGTTAGTTTGGATCCTCTATTTCATTTTATATTATCTCCATTACACTCTATTAACATCATATCACTTGCTTTATTTATTACGAAATTAAATTTTAAAAAGTAAACAAGATGTGTCATATTTTTAATGGAATGTAATAAAAAAATATTACACAAAATTAAATAATAATAAAATTATATTATACTTTTAATGAAATGTAATTTAACGCTATACTTTTAATGGTAACATACTATCTATTCACACAGTACGGTTTTGATTCCAACATGTAGATACAATACTAAAATCAGACCTCCCAAATTATTTATTTTTTGTATATAAGTTAAATTTTAAAAGCAAACAAGATAATTTAATATACTTTTTAATGAATGTAATAAGCAATATTACACAAAATTAAACATTACTAAAATTAGGCTAATTTATTTTTTGGTCCCTATACTATCATGTTCTTTCTAGTACGCCATAATGCTCTTTCGCATCCTGCCTTGTGTTTTTATATCAAATGGTGCTTGGGAATCAAGCCTCGAAAAGAATGCATAATATAGCAATTCAAATTGTAAAAAACACGATAAGATAGAAACTGCAATTAAATTAACCCTGAAATTATTTCATACTTTTAATGCAATGTAGTAACATACTATCTATTTCAGAGTAGGATTTTTCTACAACACCACATATATACAATACTGTAACTGACACCCCAAATTATTGTCCTAAACCCCTTTTCACACGGACATTTCCACTCTCATTCCATACCCCATCTCTTAGCTTCTTTCCTTCTCTAAATATTCCTGCCTACTCAAAAAAGATTTTATTGATTTATTCTTAAACTTTCCTTCCATATCTACCTCCATTTTAGAAGCAAATCTCCCACAAATGCTATTAAATGGCACAAAATACATCAACTTATTGACAAAAAAGCTTACATTTTAAGAACAAACCCAACTCTTATTATGCTAAGCAAAACCCCCATAAATACTAATACTAAATACCACAAAGCACATCAAATTATTACAAAAAAAAATATCAAAAACTTTTCAAACTATCTTCTAAACCCAACCGCCGAAAATTTTTAAGTAAAACCGTAACATTAATCGCCTCGAAGTTGGAAAATTTAGCTACTAAATATGCTTGATCGTTGGTTGCCAGATCTACCTTCAAGGCAAATGAAAAGACTACTTAGGAACAGTAAACTAACTGTTATTTGCTTGATCTTAACCATAATCGTTATTCGAGGAAATTCAAGGTGCAAGTTCGGGACTTCGAAAAGTGACCTCGATAACATCCGTGACACATTTTCCTATATTCGAAAACGGTCCGAACCTCGTAGGATTCTTGAACAAGTTCAACCATTAATGAGTACTAACACAATGGACAAAAATAATGATGAGTCTACTTTGAGTAATAGCTATGCGGAGTTTGATATTACCAAGATTTTGGCTGATGACGTTGATGATGGGGTTGAGTTTAAGAGGGATGTTAATGAGGTTTATAGTTTGGGTCCCAAGATATTGGATCGATTAGCGCAGGCGAGCGGTCAAGAGAAATCAAGATTCGAATTTTATCGCGCGGTCAAGCCCGTGGTTTTGCTTGTTACCGGGTCGCCTCTAAACCTCATGAGAACCCCGCCGCGATCATTATTTGTTGAAGTCGACAAGAATAAGATCGATTATTGCAGTTTACGGATCGGTGATTTTCTATAATATGGCTTTGTCGACGGCGGGGAGCCAGCGGTCGCTTTGGACAGAAGCTTTTGTCGTCGCATCCCCGAAAGCGGAGTTCTCAAGTGCTGACGGATAAGGATGCTACGCTTACGGATATGGCGTTGAAAGCCGCCGTGAGCAGGTATAAGGATTCGAATTTTGTGATGCACGGGTGGAATGAGATGGTGTATGATCAGAAGAATTGATCAATAATACCGGGAGTTTCTTGTTGAGGAATCACAATGGTCTTTGATCTTCGATACCGCCAACGTCGAAAGTGGGAAGACATAGTGGACGAGGTCGGGAAGATCCTCACTAGGGAGCTTAAGGTGGCCTGTCAAGCCGATGATCACCGCAACGGTGCATATTCTCGCGACTCAGAAAGAGAAATGGGGGGATAAGGTGTATCTTGAGAACGGGTATTACTTGCACGGTTATTGGGGGATTTTAATGACAGTACGACAAATGATCAGAGCATCATCATCCAAAAGACTGGTGATCATGTGGCCACTGCGACTCACTTCAGGTCAGCAAAACCTGCGGCAAATGTGTGACTATTCAAAGGGAGCAGGTGTTTGAAGCAGATGGATCGGGCTTTTAATTTTGGTAATAATCAGATTCTTCAAATATATGGATTCACTCATAAATCACTTGCTAGTCGAAGGGTGAAGAGAGTTCGGAATGAGACTAGTAATGCTCTTGAAACGCTTAGATACTTCAGTTTACTTCACCCGAGTTTAAAGTCATAAGGTATCTTCTTCTTGAATGCATACTAAGGGGACGGATAAACATCTATAATTGCCTCTCTGTTCCACATCGCTTACATTTTTGGATTAAAGCTGTCATAGTGTCTTTAATTATTCCCCGTTTTGTTGTTTATTAACTATTTATACGACTTCATTATCACACTATTCCTACACGCCAAATTATATAAGTAGCTACCGAAAGCAGAAATGTATTACCATTGATGTGTTCTCTTGTTAGGCTCTATTTTCCTTTTTGGCACTTACAATACAAGCATGTAAGAATTTGTTGAAGGAAATAATAGCCTAGCTTGTATATGGTATAATATAATTTCATTAATTTATCAATATAAGATGGCGTAGATATTCAATTATAAATTGCTTCTTCAGTGATTAGTAATCTAAGACTGCATCGTGTTGTTCATGGAATGATTGTAATTGGTATGCCACATTATTTGTTAGTCTAGAAGGTTGAAACTGCACAAATAAATGTCTATGACAGTACTGGGCATAGAGCACAAGTGCAATAACGCTCTAAAGCGTAGGCTAGGTTGAAAGCATGAAAGATTCTATAATACTTTATATAATCATTTGAATTTATATTGAAATGGGATTCGCCTTTGAGAAGGGCATAATAGTTATAAGATGATAATTGATAAAATAGAGGATACAAATTTCGAAATATAACGAGTATTCAAGGATATCTCCAGGGCACGTGATTCCATTCCCAATCATGACAATATCTCCGTGGCACGTGATTCCATTTCCAATCACGACATAAACTCATGCCACGAGACTATTTACAATGAACTGCTACAAAAAGCATTCAATAGTTTAAATCATCAGGATGGGGCGTTGAAAATTTGATTGGCGATTTGAATTAAATTGACGGAGTAAAAAATTAAACATGCTGAATCTCTTCCATCAAGCCATATGTCTCTCTTTTTCAGTGGGCACACATTGAGCCGGGGCCACACCGCCTCGACAAATAAGTCCATGCAAAGGGTTGATTTATACTGCTATTCATTTTCAAATTTCTTGTCTCATTTTAATTATTTGATAATAAATTAATTTTTTGTTTTAATTTTTTTATATCAAAATTCATCATTTTTTCTCTATAAATAGAGAGTTGGTTCATTTGATTTGGATATAAAAAAATCAACCATTTTCAATATAATTATTCTATTATCCTTTACTAAACTTTTTTATTTCAATATATTTTTAGTGAAATGGATACTAACCAACTGTGTGATTATTTGTATTTAATTATAAAGGATAATTGGTATAATTATTTAATATAATTATTCTATTATCCTTTACTTATTCTTATTTAATTATAAACGATAATTGTTATAATTATTTAATCATAAAAATAAAAATATAAGTAAATGTGCTAATATTGTATAAAAAGCCAGAGTAAGAGGGGTGTCAATTTTATTAAACAAAAATCATCAGAGAGTTGTGAAAAATCGAATTAAAAGTTGAATTATTACGTGGGAAGAGACACATGACGTAGAAATATTTAATCAAAATGGGATGCTGAAAATCTAAACATTGTACATAGTCTGAGTCTTTAATGATTAGATCGTTAACAGTAGGGTGGTGATGATGATGATGATTTCGTCCACTATCATGGAAATATATATACATCGTTGAACAATTTAATTTTGGTAAGAGTATTGTAAGTATCAATCACAATATAAAAAAAATTATCATTTCCTAAAATAAATGATATGTATCTTATGAGAGTTAAAAGATGAAGAAGATTTACATAGATAATGATCCTTTATTGAATAAAGATAACAACTCATTTAAGAAAGATTCTCATAGATGTTGGGTTATTAAAAAGTGTAAAACCGTCACACTATCGGCCCCTCGAGGTCCCTGTCCTGGGATTCTACGGAGGAGGTGAATCGCAGGATGTGCCTCAACTGGTAAGGGGACGAGAGCTTCCTTTAAACCACTTGAGCGTATTTTATTTGGAGTAATTATACCCTATTTTATTTAAATTAATTACATCATCTAAAGTAATGGATTACCTTCAATTTGAGCCTAATGTTTATCACCCTCAAATGGGGTAATTGAATTATCAAAAGAAAAGAATTAAGATGCATTAATATCTATCAAATTAAGTAATTGAATTATATTCCTTTTCATTTCATTCTGTTCTTATATACCAAACGTAACCATGGAGTTAATAAGATCACCATTAGAATGCTATACAAGAATAACAAAAGCGAGTCACTGGCAAAAAGACATGCAAAATATGGATTTATTTTAAAAAAGTAAGCATCGCAGTTAGCTCGAGATTATATGGAGCTGCAGAAACGGAATTCAAGGAATTGGTTGGAAAATCAAGAAAACATGATTCACTCAAGCTTCGTGTCCCCGAATCAAAATATGTTATCAAGCATGGTAAAGATGTGTTAACTTGAAAGTTCGATTAGGCTCGAGAAGTTCGGCTTGAAAAGTTCGATTCGAAGTTCCGTTCGACGTAGTTTGAGCCGAGCTCGGACCTCATTTTTAGGTTTGGCCGAGCTCGAGCCAAAGGCCGTCTGCTCAACTATTACAAACTTATAATTTTTTCTTCATATTTTATCATTAAAATTTGAATGTTCCCGCCGAACTCAACCTTTGAACTTTTAGAATCGAATCGAACCTTGGATTTTTTCACTCCGCTTGAACCTCAAACTTTTTTGTTCATGGGCGAGCCGAACCCCTGCTCGTGTTCGGTAGGGTTCGGCTTATTTATTACGCGTAGTTTGGGAGCAGAATTGGGGAGGGGATATTCAAGATCGATTCTTATAATATTGTTCGGGGGTCGATAAAGCCAAAATATGGTTCTTAAGTGGAGGTTTAACAAAACATATACCAATTACCAAAATGTATTTTTTATTAGGTACACTTTTCCATTCTGGTATTCCACCAGAGTGATTATTGAAATTTTCATTCGAAAAAGGCATAAGATTACAAAATACAGTAAAACTTGGATAAAGTAATAATTGAGTTAAATGAATATTTTATTTCTGTCCCAACTTGGGTCAGTTATATTAAAGTAATATTCTTATTAAATACATTAAATAATAAAAAATAAAAATTTAAAGGCAAAAAAATATAAATTAATAATTACTAGAATACATCCATAATTTAATATATAATCATTCAATAGTACTGGAATAATAGCTACTTCTTTTTAAAACATGATTCTATAGTTGATTGTTTTTTGTTCACACCTAAACCAAAATTAATATAATTAGAAACATCTAGCTTTTTGTTTTTATAGTTAACAAACATTTCATATTCATGATACAATTAGAGACATTAAGCTTCACTAAATTTGTTTAGTATCAAAAGATTTAAATAATAAATATGAAAATACTACACTTTTTAGTTTTGTATATGCATATGAAACTTTTCAACTTCTTAATTCAAATAATATATTTTTTCTTTCTTTATGACATATATGGAAAATACTCTCTGAAATAATAAGTATTTTTTATCGATAAATAAATAATTTATGTATTTATCGATAAACTTATAATCTCGATAAATAAATATTGTTCCCCGATCCCAAGGATATGTATTTATCAAAGTTTTATTTATTGTAGAGGCACTGGTAACTAAACGAGCCTTTACGAAAACACATACCTATAACAAAATACAACAAAACTTATCAGCACTACATTACCACCTAAAGTTAAGTGTTAACTGTAGAGAAAAATAAACGCCCCGACTAGTGACGTTAATGTCGGTTCGGATAATGACAATCCCATTACCGGATCTGTAACTTACTAGTCCTATCCGACCGACCGCACACGACAAATTCTTTTGACCTGTCCCAGAGGTTAACGGTGGATTGGGTCCCGTGGGTCCGGGTTTCAAAGCGGTTCAACCAAAAATCTCAAATCAACATGAAGAAATCCCAAATCATAAAATTCAAAAATCAATAATTAAATAATTTAAAACCTCAAATCAATATTCCATCAAGCAATCAATAATATCTAAACATAAAGAATTGAAATTGAATTCAAAAATTAGAAATCAAAAATAAAATTCAACAAATAAAAAATTGTAATCGAATTGAACTAAAACAATACAACAAATATAAATTAAATTCATAAACAACAAATTGAATTCCACAAATATAATCAAAGTCGAAATCAATTAAGGCTTAGATTTAAAAAATCCAAGATTGCTTTGGTAGTAGGAAAGCAGTACGCAACTGGCACAAGCACAATCTATGACTACTCAACATCTAGTGGAAGAAAATATGAGGGAGCCGTATGGGGAAACAATTCATTGAAGAAACTGTAGGAGACTGTTGAAAAAAATGGGTGAAAACTCCTATCACTATTTATATACTCCTCTTACTGGGCTATTGCCTCTTATCGGATTTGGACCGATTTACCGGTCCGGTTCTACCGGTTCGCTCAAAAATAATATCTGACCGGTCCATTACACTATCGAATGGATCATTGGGGCGGTTCAAATTTCAATAACAATTTAACTCCTCGTTAATACAAATTAACAATGATGTGAAGGAAACCTTATTGAAAATTTCTGTCAGATTCGCATAGGAAATATCATCGACTAATCCTATTTCAAGACGACTTGAATGGAGTTACAATCGCCTCTGTAGCTCCTCAAGGTTAACACCTATTACAGTTAAGTCCACTCAGAACTCCCACTTTGGAACTTGTTCAAATAATACCCATTAATATATGGAGAGAACAAAGGCTCAGAAGGTATGAGCAATGTCCATCACCTCTTTTTTATAGAGGAAAAGGAGAGTTGTTGCCGGGTCATTAAACCTGTAAATAAACATTTATTTTAATAGAGGAAATGAGTTAAGAAAGGAAAATATTCCTGAAAAGCGAATACTTAAGCATCAATACCATTTGATTTGAATCGACACATAGCGACGGCATAACAACTTACTATCAATAAATGAATTTATTTTGAACTTATTGAACCTCGAATGAAACATTCACAAGACATATCATACGTCCAAAATCATTCAAGTTCATAATACAACGAAATTTACTCCGGCCATGAAGCGCCTAGAAGACAAGTTGTGGTCAGAACGAAATTTAACCCTATCGAATATTAAGGTTCGAAGCTGCCTGCTGTACTACGAGGCTAACTTCCGCCTTCGCTCGAATGGCCGAACCTCAACTCTCGAGGTTCTGCTCGAGGTTTCGATGATTCGAACCTAACAGCTAGAACGCAGCAAGGCCTCGACTTTATAAAAAAAAAAAATTGAACTAAAATTGCAAATTAAAATCCCAAATCAAAACCTAATTGAAATCCTAAATCAAATCATAATATCAAGGTCTAATTGAACCAAAATAAACATCAAATTGAAATAATACAAAATACATCAAATTGAAAGCTTTTTTTACGGTATTGATTTTTTAACGAAATTGATTCTTCTAATCTTGTTGTCAGAGATGGTGATTCCGGTGGTGGGTGAGGTGGATTTGAGTTGAAATCGTTAATTTGGTGCCACTACCATTGAATCTTGTACATGCATCAATCCACCACCATTCTTCGCTTCATTGCCTAATGCTGTTATACTCTTGGTGCCATCAGTTGAGATTTTAATATGGTAATAAAGAATATATAAACAAATTCGCAAGATTTGGTAAGTGAGAAGATATTATTGACTTTGTATTTCCGCTTTTGTAGTGTCATGTAGAGAAGCAGGTTAAAACGAGGTAATGGGGCGGTGGGTTGAGGAGAAAAAATGAGGTATGAGGTATGGAGATTTGGTAATGAGATATGTAATTACGTACGCAAGTTTAATTACGGGTCGTGTCAGAGTAAGAGAATTAAACTTTGGGCCAAATCCCTATAAACCAACCAACTCACGATCGAGTCAGCTTTTTTCGAACTGCTCAACCTTTGCCGTCGAATATCGGTTTCTAACGTTCAACTCTGCGTTTGATCCTCCGGGACGAGTTTCAAACTGAACTATTTCAAGACGAATACTACGAATCGAATCGAACTTTCGCGCTCATTTACGTACTTGGGGATACGGTCACAGTTTTCCATAAATATGGCACACTATCATACTCACATAACTCATATATTATGTCTTCATAACACTATCTTTAAGTTATTGAGGGCATAAAGTCCAACTTGTGAACACAAATTATATCCATCAAGTGAGTCTTAAAACACCTTAAAAAATTGACTATGGATCATTATGATCAAAATCCATTAAGTGCCTCTTAGTTGGACCATCAAAACTAGTTGCAAATTACTACTACACACCACATGAATGAGAATGTAGTGCATCAAGATTCAAGAGTAATATAGCTTAGTTTAACCACTGATGGGTATCCATCATTTTATCTTGAGTTAAGGGCTTAAGCCCATCCTCTCGATGTACCTTTGACAACTTTCCTTGTCACCCCCTAAGTAAATGGATCAACAAGATTTGTTTTAGACTCACTCTATTATTTGGGAGTTCTCTACCGACACCGTGTGTAATTCGAAATGCATTTTCTCCTTCCATTATTCTTAGCAACTCCAATAGATTCCTACTAATCACAATGTAAAGAAACCATGCACACATACTAGGCTCAAACCGAACCGAGTCCTTCCAAATCGAATCTTATCGAGGAAAACCGAACCAACGATTTGTCCTCAAAATAGGCCGATTGTGGTTTGAGTTTGGCCTGAACCGACTTAGTTCAATTCCCTTCATTATTTTGAAAAGAAAACCGATCGAACCGAAGCAGCTATATAAATGTCACTTTGGTAAGAAAGTTGGTTCTACCCGTGCCTGAGTCTAAGGTCCCTTGGTCAGGTGTATTGTAAATCGAGATGTGTCCTCCTAGCAACCCTGCAATGGAGATGACCAACGAGATGAGAATAAAGTATTAATTCTATATAGATTCGAACCCGCAATATCAGTCCATCATCTTGTCACTTACCACTAAACTATGCTCGTGAAAGCAAATATATAATGTCACTCATCACAAATGTAATCGTTAAGTGGAAGAGGTTAGAATTTGTCCACGAAGGCTATAGTTGGATTTCTCAATTTTCCCTCTGTTCTTCTTACTCACTCACTCCCTCAATTCAATATGGAGGCTACTACTATTAAAAAATATGGCCACCAATTTTATTTTTTCTGAAAATCTCTTTTCTCCCTCACAAATATTGTTTTCTGGTTTAATTTATTCTCAACTAAATATGGCTGCTATGCAAACATCTTCACACAAGGTATGCTTCTTTAATCACAATTTTATTACAATTGCAAACATTTCATTTTTGAGCTAATAGTTGGATTACGTTTTACAAGAAAGAAGCTCCAATTTAATTTAATTGTCGTTTTCGGTTTTCCGAGACTTTTTAAAATAAAAGTTCGAGCCTTTACATTAAGGACTCGAACCCGACCCATCTTTTCAAGTAACATCCGTGGCTATGATAACCTCGTGGTTTGCATTTTCGAACATCCAGTGGCTACAAGCATGTCGCTAGTGATTTCGGTTTTTCAGAACTTGGGTCAATTGGAAAACAGCCTCATGTGTCCCCGTGTTATCACTGGGCTAAGGTTGCATAGTTTCGGAGCTCTTAGATTCTTAGACGGGAGACTCTTCAAAAGCAGTGGGCATGTTAATGTTAGTGTTTTGGTTTTTGAGTTAAAGCTTTGACCAAAGATTAATTTTTATTACTCAGTGATAAAATTAAAATTTATGTAATTAGTCTCATTTTAGAAATGGGTTAGTATAATAAGTTGAGATGTAAGCTGGTAGCTGTTTGAGAGAATGTCTTGGTGGTTTTTTGTTCTTTCTGGTGAATTCATTTTTTGTATTTTTTTTTAATAACTATGTTGCACTGTATCATTTTAGAAGCTTAGAGTACTATACGATAAAATGGTTGAGCATTCCCTATTTTCTTGATCGGTGGTAGTTTGTTTTATGTTTTGGTGGTGATCACTTGTGAGTAAATGAAGCATTGGGTTGTGGGTGTGAATGTTTGATTGGATTCACTGAGGGATGTAAAATTTTTGAAAGGAAAAAGACGGTATTGAAGGTATGACTGATTTTCGAATCACATTTAGGATGAGGGTTAATCGACGATAGCATATTAGTTGTTAACTTTCTTGGGTAGAGGGAAGATGTGGTAGAAAAAGTTTTAACAAAGAACTTTAGGCGCAGATGAGTCAGGGTAGTTGGCATCACAATTACTGTTGATGATTTGAACTGGAGATCATATGCTTTAAGATATGTGTGATCATGCCAAATAGCTAAGTTAGCTTAAAGCAATCTTTCTCTTTCGGATTACATATGACATAATTTGACTATTGTTTGTGTATTGGGCAGAAATTGGGGTTTCGTTATCATTTTTACAACTTGCTGTTTCTTTTTATATTAGGTTCTTATGTTTAATGCTCTATCCTTCATGAATTGCTTCATTTTGGCTCTTCTGAAAGAAGGGCGTGATTCTTTTTCCCATTAGGATGAGGTTTAGTTGGTGTTTAGTTAACCTTATTTAATGCAGGTTATATGTTGTAAGAGTAAGAAAGATTTTGGTCCAAGCTTTTTATGCAGGAAAGTTAATTATAAGCTACCTAAATCTGTATAAAAAGATTGGCTATTTATTTATCCCAACATCCACTTAGGGTCTTTTTCGAGAGCCATATTGGATAGTGTCACCAGTTCAAGTATTGGCGCTATGCCAATGTACACATTTCATATACTCAACTGAAAAGTATGTATACCACATACACATTTTAGAGAAGCTATGCTCATCTGTAGGGCACCTGCATTTCATTTAAATACTTCATACATGCATATATTTTGAACTTTTAAGCACAATTTGTATGTAAATGTGGATGCAATATGCACACTTTTCGCCCCATTCTAACTTATATGTATGTAATTCTTACTCATCCTGATGGCAACACTTGAGCTGTTGGCATCTGATCCTTAGCCATGGTTGTACCATTTGAATATTTATTGAATTCAGTAACTGTTCTGATATTGTTCCTTCTTATAAACAACTGTTTATTACTATTCCTCTTGTACTCGTTGATAGCTCTCCCAGTTTCTGTACTATGTCATAACCTTTCCTCATTTGTTTCTTACTTTTTATGTAAACTTTATGACCATCCATTCACAAGCAGACCATCTAAAACCGTGTTTCTGACTTTCTCAGGTTCTTTCGCTGCAAAATTGCACAACATTTAGGAAAACCACTTCTATTAGCTTGTTATATTTAGGAGGAAGCTGTTCGAGTAAATTTTCGAATCACTTAAATCTGTCAAGATATTCTACAGATTCTAGTTGTTCACCCATGAAGGGAGCACACCATGGATCTGTTATTGCTGAAAAAAAGACACCTGAAGGTATAAACGTGAGACAATAACTCAATGCTGACATAAAGTACATCATTTAAAGACACTTCAAGATGTTTTTGTATTGCTCATTCATTTCTTGAGACTGGGATATTACTGGAGTTGTTTGCACTGATTGGGTGTTTTTTGTGGGGCAGGACAGGGTGATGGGAAATACAAGCATACTGTTGACCTCCCAAAGACAACTTTCGGTATGAGGGCAAATGCAGCAGTAAGAGAGCCTGAAATCCAGAAACTATGGGATGAAAATCAGGTGTTCAGAAGAGTCGCAGAACAAAACACCGGTGTGAGTAATCGGATTTTATTTGAGTATTGTATATAACTGTCAAGGTTGACTAATCCAACATATCTGAACAGGGCAGCTTCATTCTTCATGATGGCCCTCCTTATGCCAATGGCGATTTGCACATTGGGCATGCTTTAAATAAAATTCTTAAGGACATAATTAACCGATATAAGGTAGTTTTTCTACCCCACTAATTGATTTTTGTTAGTTTACAATTATACTATACTCTATCATGTTTCTCATTTGAGATGCATAACTCCATCCCTGGAGGAACTATATGAGGTTCATCAATTGGATCCGTGCTCGTTAGTTAATGCAAATAGCTCTAGTGTGGCTGTTTCATAAACAAGAAATTAATTAAATATCTCATTTGGTGGCATCCATCATGATGGGAATTGAATATGTTTGATTATACCTCTTGAGAAGACCAAACTACTTGATTTGTTTTATTTCATCTTTTCAGTTAGTTTTAATTTCATTATTCTTTCGGTTAACTGTCACCTCTATCTTCGGAAAAGTTAGCGTGCCTCAACTATTTTCTGCCTTCGCCTTGTGTTCAATGATAGTTGATTCTGTGTTATAGCTTCTGCAAGACCGCAGAGTTCTATATGTGCCTGGCTGGGATTGTCATGGTTTACCTATTGAGTTGAAAGGTAAGTATGGTTTTCTGCCCAATTATAGATATGTGTTACTTGCTATCTGTTAGTTACGTATTCTTGCTGATATCATACATTGATAAATATGTTCATGGCATTTTAACTTGATTTTGATTCCGTAGTAATTAAAAGAAGGCCCCTATTCCTATTATATCTCCATGAATATTACCAGGATGATGGTATATAGCATCAAGGAGCAATTATCTGCGAGTTCAAATTCTCTCATTTAGATAATTCCAGAAAAAGTAAATGCAAATATGTGAAGGAATCAGGTCTACATAAGACTTTGTTCGATTGAATCTGAAGGACATGGGTTATCACATATACCAATTTGCGCATCTCTTTACAAATTTGGTTACTCTTCCTTGACTGAGAATTTTATGGTGTTAAGATATCTGCAATCCGATCTGTTTTTTCATTTAAATCTGGAATTCTTCATCTTGTTCCATCTGAATTATTTTGGTGTACCTGACGGCTTTAACTGCATTGTTTCAGTGTTGCAGTCACTGGATCAAGATGCTAGGAAAGAGCTGACCCCACTCAAACTAAGAGCGAAGGCTGCTAAGTTTGCGAAAGCAACTGTGAAGGCTCAGATGGAATCTTTTAAGGTTGTATTTACAAAGTTGAAAATGTGTTCTAGAACATCCATAAAAATTGAGAGCACTTGATAAAATCCTAATGACCATCTTTGCATATTTGTCCAGTTGCATATTTTAGCTTTTAGATATCTAGTTTGCTTGATAAAATTGAGAGCACTTGATAAAATCCTAATGACTGTGGCGCTTCTCCAGTTACTAGTAATTTTACTGGCTAACAATGTCAATACTAACATGTAGTCTTAATAATCTTTTAAGCGATATGGAGTATGGGCAGACTGGGAAAATCCTTATCTAACGCTGGATCCAGAGTATGAGGCTGCTCAGGTAGTTTTTTGCAATTATTTTTTTGTTCCATGTGCTTGGAACTTTCTGAAACTTAAAATTGTGTTTCCTAATTTAGTTGTATCTTATCCATAATCATCTCTTTTTCTGTCTATATTATGTTGCATACTGATTTCAGATCCTCTCAGTGAGCCTTTAATATGTTTCTTTGTTATATCAACTACTAGATAGAAGTATTTGGCAATATGGCCCTGCAAGGTCATATTTACCGGGGAAGAAAACCAGTTCACTGGAGTCCATCATCCCGGACTGCTCTTGCAGAAGCCGAGTTAGAGGTAAGTTAGCTTTTAGATTTTTTATTATCTAATTGTCTGCGATATTTAATTTTTGTTGATTTTTCTGTACTAATAACTTTGAGATGCTTATTAGCTGCATTATCTGTAGAATATTGCCAATTCACTGAATTTGTAAATGCAGTACCCAGAGGGACATGTTTCGAATAGCTTGTATGCAATCTTTAAAGTAGTTAGTGCTCCAACATCATGCAACTTGCTTGATGAATTTTCCGGAAATTTATGTTTGGCTATATGGACAACGACTCCCTGGACTATTCCAGCTAATGCTGGTAAGCTTTTCTCTAAGATATCTATAATTTACTTGCTAATAGAAGCTATGTTTTTTTATGCTGTGGCCCTTTAGATATATTTTACACTATAAGGAGAATCTGGATAATCTGACAAGAAGTAGAAGTATACAGAGATGCATTTTAAGTTCTTTCATGTCGATTATATATATATATATATTTGTTTTAAGATATTATAGTCCACCCTGACCACAACTACTGAGAGCAGAATTTTATATTTTCGTTTTCAATTCCTAGATTTTTGTATTTAAAATTTCAGATCTAGGACGTAGAGATCAGCCTTACATGCTTTATATGCGAAACTTATAGTTGGAAGTGTCATTTTTTCGATTGAATTAGAAATTAGGTTACAGTTTGGTGTGTCTTTTGTGGGCATGCTAGTGAAGGTTTATCATCGTGGCTTCACATGTTCCTTCTGTTTTATGTATTTCTAACATCTTTTAGTTATGTTGTTGAGAAAATAGTCCCACCATTAATACAGACCACCACTTTGACTCTTCTGTGTTCCCATCTTGAATGTCTCAATTGATTTTTTTTCCCACTTTTCTACTTCCAGCTGTAGCTGTTAATGCCAAACTTCAGTATGCTGTCGTGGAAATGCTCTCAGTGTCTGCAGATGATTCATCTCTTGGGAAGCAGAGATTTGGAAACATCGTGAATGAGAGTGTTAAACCCTTTCTGATAGTAGCATTGGATCTTGTATCAGCCCTTGAAGCAAAATGGGGTGTGAAGTTTGTCGTGAAGAAAAAATTAATGGGTTCGGATCTAGAAAACTGGAGGTCATTCCTAGACCTCAAACTATTTTGGAAATTAGTGTTTTTGCTCTATTTTAGATCGGGCTTAGTGTCAGTGATTCTAATATGATGTATCTGTAAGAGATAGTTGATCATGTACAGCTAACATTATTTTTTTTTCTTTCAGTTATGTTCTCAGGAAATTACTCATTGTAGTATTAGCATGGAGGTTGTAAGAGATTAAGAGTATATGCATGCCTTGTTAGTGAGAGACTGATCTTTTGAATTCTTCTCGACTATTCCAGTAAAACTAAACAAATATTGGCTAGAGAAAAATATGACGTCGATGTTTGCAGTAAATTTGTTTTGGTGCATACACATCCATTGATTAATTAGGTCTTATCAGTATCCAGGTTGCAATGGCTTCATCTGAAAGATGCAGTTTCTATTGTTACTTCAGGTACATTCATCCGATTGACAGCAAAGAATGTCCGGTTATAATCGGAGGAGATTACATAACAACTGAGTCAGGAACTGGGTTAGTTCATACTGCTCCCGGCCATGGTCAAGAGGATTATGTAGCTGGGCTGAAATACGGGCTGCCTGTTTTTTCTCCTGTAGATGATGATGGGAAATTTACTGAAGAAGCTGGGGAATTCAGTGGGCTTGATGTGCTTGGGAATGGTAATGCTGCTATAATTGATTACTTGGACCAACGGATGACAATGATCATGGTAGAGCCTTACAGTGAGTTGTTCTACCCTCTTACTATCTGATATTAGGTTCTTCAACTTTATAAACTTATGATATCTTGCACACCTTCCTGTCCTATCTAGAACACAAGTATCCGTATGACTGGAGAACTAAAAAGCCAACAATATTTAGAGCAACAGAGCAATGGTTTGCATCTGTAGAGGGCTTCCGAAATGCTGCAATGAGTGCTATCAACCAAGTCCAATGGATTCCTGCTCAGGTATATCTCCTTTTTGCTAGAGTTTCTAAAGTATTATCTTGTGAGTTGGTTTGGACAGTTCTTCTTTATATTTCCATCAGAGAAGATAAGATGTAATATCTATCTCTCTCATCCTGTACATTTTTCTATTTTTATCCTTTTTTTTAAAGATATTATGTATATGCAGGCCCAAAACAGGATCTCTACAATGACTTCTAGCCGTTCTGACTGGTGCATATCACGGCAAAGGACTTGGGGTGTTCCCATTCCTGTCTTTTATCATGTAGAGACAAAGGAGCCATTGATGAATGAAGAGACCATTGATCATATCAAATGTAAGTGTCTCAACAGCTGCTCTTTCTTTTTCTTTTTTTCGTTTGCTTCCAAATTGTACGACAGCTCTGAAGTTACTTTAGATTACCCTAATATAATAGCATCTTTTGATGTAACTTCTTGTGACCACTACAGTGTCTCAGAAGAGAAGTGATGCAGCCAGTCGCTCTAGTTGCGTCACAACATACTATAATATTATTATGGCATCTTCTGATGTAAATTTTTTTTGACAGCTATAATTTCACAAAAAGGTAGTGATGCATGGTGGTACATGAGTGAGGAGGACTTGCTTCCTGCTAAATATCGTGATCAAGCATCAAATTATCAGAAAGGGGCTGATACGATGGATGTTTGGTTTGACTCAGGTAAATTTATAACTTCCAGCCCCTCTTTCTAAATTAAGCATACCATAGGCTGTGAAATTTTCGTAGTTGATAATTCAAGCTTTATTCTTGTGAGTAGTTCTGTTCTCGTGTCTATATTTTCCAATATTCCAACCCATTTCTTGATTTTCCTCTTGACATATTCAAGATATTTCTTCTGTATATCTTGTTATTGTCATTAGCCATTTGGATATAAAGGATTAGTTAATCAAATAATGGATAGAAAATGGGTTGGCTGATTGCTAATCCGTTGTACAAGTTTATTCGAACCAAGGGTTCGGGAACAGGAGTATACCATGAGAGAAGCAAGGTGGTCGGCCGCTTTCAAATATACAACAAGGATTCTCGGAATGCAATGTAGTTGGACTCTCATGTCGATCCTCTGTTACAGTAGCACTTCTCAGTTTTTTCCACATTATCTATGATACATGTTTCTATTAGTTATATGCAGTGACATTTCTTTGTGTCCCTTTTATTGCGGAATTAGTAGTCTAATCCTGGTTCAATTGTGGATGATATCATCTCTTCCTTGTCATTAAGGTTTTGGGGAACCAAGTGGGTCAGACTATTATTGTCCTATTAAGTAGTTTTAAATATATACATCATCTTAATTTGCATTAATCATGAGTTTGATTATGTTTTACTTTCCGGCATATATAAGGATCTTCTTGGGCTGCTGTACTGGAAAAAAGAATCGGACTTGATTCTGCCGATCTGTATCTTGAAGGAACAGATCAGCATCGTGGTTGGTTTCAGAGTTCTCTTCTGACAAGTGTTGCTACTAAAGGTATGAGATATCTCTGTTGATCTGACCAAACTTTATCTATAATTTACTCCCTTTACCTTTTTCTAAGGAACATTTAGGTTCCTATGTTGTCCGAATTGTGGGATGAACAAGTGGATTGAGGAACAAATTTCAAATTTCGTTGAAGTGTGTCCATAGTCAAGCATTCGTTACATTATGGGATGGAAAGAGTATTTTTTGTTTTCTCATTTCTAATGGTAAGGCATCAGTTCTATTTCCTTGGATCCTAAGTATTAGTGACCTACCCAGAAGGTAATCTTCGTCATATTGGTGAAAAATGATAATGAATTTGTAGATGGACAATCTACTGACAGTACATTGCTTTTCTAAGTGTACTTCACGTCCCAATTTGAGGTCATAGTGATATAGCTCTTGTTGCTATATAACTTATCTTTGATGGAGGAGATGAAAATTGTTTATAGCCCTTTATCTAATACATAGTAGCTCTATGCCCAGTTAGAGTTTTTATTTGTGTTTACTGAATGAACTGCTAATGACTTGCATACAATCTTACTCTTCTCCTACTTCTGATTTTATTGGAAGAATTTGCTCATAAGCATGGATCAGTTGCTTCAGTGATTCCCATACCACAACAGAGAAGAAATAAAGGACCACATTCTGCTGATGTTTTTCTCTACTTAAGTGGAAAGCTTCCTCATCATTTTCTTCTATGCAAAGTTGGCATTTTAAAAGGGAGCAAAAAAGAAAACGTTACCTGGATTATATCTTACTCCCTTGCCACGATGGTCGTATGCATGAAATAGGTATGGGGAAAGAACCTGGAGGGGCATGGAAGGATCCCATGACTGAGTTTTGTAGAAGTAGGAATGTGCAAATAAGGGAAGTACGACTAGAAGCATCTTTTTTCCATTACTGAATTTCTCCCTTTCCATAATTTGGCATGGAAATTTGATGGATCTGCTTCATACCCAACAAATAAAATGGAAGTCTCTTCATCTATCCTCATATATAAAGTTAAACTATGTCCAACTCAAACCCAATATACAAAGTTAAAGAATTACTACTGATCCCAAAAGAAAAGAAGGAAACACTAACCTATCCAGAGTGCCCAATTGGTGTCGGTGCTATAAGATTTTCTTGCTAAGTTTGTACTGTAAGCTCTATCCAGATATTTAAGACAGTTTTTCGATATACATGCATACATATTAAGCATGATTTCATGGGAAGATGCTGGAACACATGGCATTTCCGTTTGGAAAACCGTGAGTAACATCCATCAAGCCCATGTCTTCAGAACTTCATCTATTTCTGTTCTATTGCTATATTATTATAAATGTCTACTATCATATGCAGTTATGCACTGCAAACATATTTAGTAAAATAAAGCTGCTGAAACGCATTGCATGCTCAACTGAAAAGTATTGAGTTACAACCATGAAGTCTGTCTCTTTCGAATCTCTCAGACCTGTTTATGTTCCACTAATATTACTTAGTATTATAAATTTCATAATCATGCTGCAGGGAAGGCTCCATACGCTGCTGTGGTAACTCATGGATTTGTGCTGGATGAAAGAGGGTTAAAGATGAGCAAATCTCTGGGTAATGTTGTTGATCCAAGGACTGTTATTGAAGGAGGCAAGGATCAGAAGGTTAGTCACCACTAAAATTCTTATGCTGTCATTATTATCTCAACTTTAATGCATAAACCTTTTGTTCTTGACAGCAATCACCTGGCTATGGTGCTGACGTACTGAGACTATGGGTTTCGAGTGTAGATTATACAGCAGATGTGATGATAGGTCCTCAAGTTCTACGGCAAATGTCTGATATTTATAGAAAATTACGAGGGACATTGCGATTTCTTTTGGCAAACCTTCATGACTGGAATGTATATCTCACCTTACTGCTTTAATATGTTTATTGAACTAATCCATAATACATAACTTGTTGATGGAAGCACACCCTAACTGCTTTTCCACATATAATCTCATGTTTTCTTTGTGCAGGCTAACTACGCTATACCGTATGATGACTTGCCTAGGATTGATCAGCATGCACTATTTCAGCTAGCAAATGTTGTGAAAAATATCAGAGAGAGTTATGAAAATTATCAGTTCTTCAAAATTTTCCAGGCAAGTTTTCATGCACATTTCCGTGATAGAGTCGAAAGAACCATTCGGTTTCGCAATGTTTGTGCTTGATATGATATTTAACGTATGTCAAGTGGGTGGTAGACCTTAGCATTCCAGCTAGCTATTTTATAATTGCTGATTACTTATAGTTTATAAAAATTATAAACTGTAGATATTTTTCTTAGTGAAATTGAACATTCTTCTCTATCAAACTTGGTGTGAACAAGAGGAAATCTAATGAAGGAGGGTGGATAAGCAGCATCTAGTTTGGTGAAATGCTCTCAAAACCCCCTGGGGAATATTAAATACTATTTGAGATTGAATGTCATTTGAATGTTTTCCTTAAGTAATTGTTAGTTAATGTTACCCTTTTGAGGTCATAACTCAGCATCAAAAGAAAAAGAATTTGAAATATGGAAATGTGAAGAATAATGCTCATGTAGGTAGCTACGTAATGACCGAAGAATGGTACTCCATATGAAATTGAATACGCCTGAACCAAGGCAATTTAGTGGGTGGCTTCAGGCTATGAAAACCATCCTATCATATTTTAACTGTCAATGAATTATAGTCTTGAACTGGAAATGGAATCGAAGGATCCAATCAAGGAAGATATTGGCTTCAAGCTCTGGTTTGGTGAATGTTGAATTTTATGCATATTTACTCTTTTATTTCTCTATTCACTCTTACTTTCGTCCTTGCAGATAATTCAGCGATATGTGATTGTTGATCTCTCAAACTTCTACTTCGATGCTGCAAAAGACAGGCTTTATGTGGGGTGAGCGTCTACTTACATTGTTACCTCAATTCATGTCTCTGATTAGCTGCAGTTCCTACAACTTGAGCAAGTCTTGGTTCCAGAGTCTTGTTCATCTCTCAAGCATTTCACCTTCTGTTTCTTTAGATATAAAATTGCATCCTGTATTGAAGTGTTAATATAGTCCATCTAAATCTGCATCTTCCTTACAACCTGATAAACTAATTTATAATTGAATCTATGAGGATGAATCCTGAAAAATTTTGAACACAGCGGTGCTGCAAGTTTTACAAGGAGGAGTTGCCAAACAGTTCTAGTGGAGCAACTACTTTCTGTTTCCCGGGTAATTTCCCCGATTTTGCCTCATTTAGCCGAGGATGTATGGCAGCATCTTCCATTTCAACATTTCTTGGATGATGGAAGTATTGCAAAATTTGTTTTCGAGTCAAGATGGCCATCCGTAGATAAACGGCACCTTCATCTCACAGAGCAAGAAATATGTTTGTGGTCTCAAATTTTAGAGGTAATTTATTTGGTTTGTGGTCATAAAATTTGTGTTTTTTGCTTATTTTCAAGATACAAAAAAAGAGTTCATCAAAATTTGTCTAACTTTCCTAGGGGTATGTATAATTCTAGAATGACTGGCCTGGCTTACTCATATTCTATACTTGTATATTCCCATCTTCTCAAAATTTCCTGCATTTATTAGTTTTGATTCCTGAAAGAAAAATGTTTCTGTTCTGTCAAAACAGCTGAGAACTGAGGTTAACAAAGTACTGGAAAATGCACGAACTGGGAAGTTGGTCGGTTCTAGCTTAGATGCAAAGGTCTATCTCTACTCTTCCGATAGTAGCTTTGCTGAGGAACTGAACAATTTGTGTGAATCTGACAATGAGGCAGACCCGTTAAATCGCATATTGATAACTTCTCAGGTATTTTGGATTCAGTATTTGGGAAAAAGTGATCTCCGTGCTGCAGCATATTTCATGTGATGAACATTTCATACAGTCAAGAAAACCTGTGAAATTGTCTTCTCAGTTGCATCATTTTCCAGCCGGCCATAATGATAATTGATTGGAAAATTTCTTTGGGAGTCAATAATGTCCCCTCACAATATTTCCATAAATTCATTTTTTCAACAATACTAATTCCCTCTTACATTTCTCCACTTTTTAGTCCTATGCTAGTATCCTTTGTGCCAGCCGAATAATACTTCAACCAAAACCCTAGTCAAGTTTTTACTTAATGAAGATTGCAATTTCCAATTCTGAACTCATTTTTTAATATACGATCTATAATGTCTGGTGAAAAAATGTCATAGTATCTTTAGCTTACCTTATCATTAACAGGGTAATTTTGATTCAAATCAAAGTTATGCACGTCATTTTTCCTCAAAGTTTTTGCTAATTTTAACCAATGAAAATCAAATGTGACTTATCTTTTAGGGATTGAGGGAGTATTTGGTTATATAAATACTTGCAGAACTCTATTGGAATCACAGCTTGCTAGATCCTTTCTGTAAATAAAATGCTAACCTTTTTTAACTGGTTACCGCAGGTAGAAATTCTCTCCTCATTAGATGATGTAAAATCCGAAGATAAACCCTATACGGGGGAATGTCTTATAGAAGGAAAGACAAAAGTCTGGATTGGTGTCTCGCGAGCAGAGGGAGCAAAGTGCGAGAGATGCTGGAACTTTTCACCTCAACTTGGTTCCTTTACTGACCACCCCACTCTCTGTGGCCGTTGCTATAATGTCATCAACGTTCAATCAGCCCCTCCTGCTTTTGCAGCTGTTAGCTGAGATCTTAGAAGCAGGATTGTCGAGAGCAAAAGCAGAATAGTCACTCGAGTAGATATTGATTACATTGAACCAGGGCATCAAGTTTGGTCATATTCTTATATTTAGGCATATCATGCTTCACCATGAAAGCGATTTTGTTTCAAAAATTTTGTGACCTGTGAGGCACTGCTAAATGGGAAGAACAAATATTTCTTCTTTTGTGTATGTATTAAATCTGAAATATTTCGAATGCCCGATGGTTAAAGCATTATAATTAAATTAGAGCACTGCTGTGATCCTCGGTCAAGCTTATTTCCAAGGCAATTTCTTCCCATGCGTGAAAATAGTCATCCAGAAATAATATGGGGTTCAATCTTGATTCCTGCTAGTGTAGTTGGGGATTATGAATTAGTTCTATTGAAGTTGAATACTGGGAATTAGAGATATATAATCATCTAGGAAATTGCCAAAGACTTGGAGGAGACTAACATATCATTCTTCTACATAAAGTTCCAAAGACTTCTCCAAGTAGGACCTCTACCATCTAACAAATTGCCAAAGACTTTGAGGAGATAAACATATTTTCCACAAGAGAGATCATCCACAAATAGATGCATCTTCTTATCCTTATGGACCCTTCTTGATAGTTCAATAATTTATAAACTCAACCATAAATAGAGCTGAATCTCACTCCAATTTAAACACACACAAAAAATACTTAAAACACATCTAATTCATATCATGGCAATTTCCAAGAATTTGATAATCTTATTTGGAATTGTCTTTACTATTCTACTCTACATTTCATCACATGCAGCGATAGCTTCACGTGAACACTATGGTACGTGATATCTCTGTCTATTTTATGAAATATTAATACTCCTTAGTTTTTAACTTTATTTGATATTTTTCATGCTCGATGTGGAAGGCTTTATTATCGATTATTAACTTAAATTATATGTTAAAAATTATAAAAATAATATTATGGCTATTTTGAAACTTGAATCTAATAATATAAATTTTATATTTATTAAAATAATGAAGTAATTAGTAATAGATAATTGATTTTAACAAAATTATCACAGCGTCGAATAAAAAAATTGATAAGTCATTAATCGAAGACATGTATTAATAACCATATAGATATCTGCCTACAGATACATACACATACAAATTGAAAATGATTCTTTCACTGGGCATGCTTCAATTCACAAGAAGCCCAAGTGTTAAATCACCAGGTATCACAAATACTCTTAAATGCGATTAATGAGTTAGATTACTCAGAAGAAGCGACTTGTATTGAAGTGATTAAAAGGAAAGTTCTAGTCATGATCGATTAGTAGCATCCATGATTAAGCTCGCCGTGATATCACCGAGGAAGGCGAGCGCCGAGGGGTGGTTGTGCTAACGATTTAGCGTTCTGAGTGAAATTATTGTTTACATTATAAAAATATATATAATCGTTTATTACTTTACAAATATTGGTTGACTTGAATTTAATTTATCTCAGGTGAAAGAAAGGAAGTAATTGTTGGAAAGGGTGTAACTAAAGACATTATTATTGGAGGTTATCCGGTGCCAAGGTCAAGCAGACCTTGTACCTTTGCGAATAGATGCCGAAGAAGCGCAGGTTTTCCGATGCCAACGTATAGACGACCTTGTACCTATGGTAATCACTGCCATGGTCGTCCTCCAGCCTCACCGTAAAATGCTTGACTAAAGTGAAGTTTTCTCGAATATTTTGAATTGGAGGTAGTAGGAGATAATATTATAAATATGATTGGTGATGGTAGAATGTTTGAAAGATTAAAAAAATGGATAAATAATAGAAGTATAATAGAGAGTATCGGATAAAAATATATTATTGATTAAGATAGTTAGTTGCTTGCTTGATGCGAAAATAATTAGTATATTTGATGTATGAAGCAATAAATAATTAACGTATGGTTTAATTTATCTCATCACCATGTTTTGTGTTTTTAATTTATTACGAAATATTTTTTTCTTTATAGCCCCCCTTGAATCCTATTCATTTCATCTATATTTATTGTCCAATTTATTTTTTCAATGATAAAAAATAATAAATTTTAATGTCATAATTGATTTACAATTTTGATTTGAATCAAAATTATAATATAAATAGTAAATTAGGATGAAGATACTATATTTTAATATATTGTTCACAAAATACTATATAATATACTTAAGATATAGATATATATTTGAAGACAATTTTAAAAATCATCATATCAAAATAAATAGTAAATGAGCTACCTTTCAAGAATGAAGGTAGTTAGGTAGTATGTACCACAATCATTTAGTGACAAACTTAAATAACTCACCCAACGGGTCTTGATAAGTGATAACCCACGATGATCATCATGTAAAGTAATTTTCAATTAACTATATGTGCATATAAACCAATTATTGTTAATCTGAGTTGTTTTAGTGAAAGTATTATTTTACTCCTATTTTTAAATATAGTAATTGAGAAAGTTGTGTTCAAGGGCAAAACAGAAAAAAATTATTTGGTGGTGTGTATTTGTTTCCCTAAGTTGTTACACATACCACCAAATAATTTTTTTAGTGAAATTATTATTTTGCCCCTCTTTTTAAATGTAATAATTAAAGAAGTTATGTTAAGAATAAAATGATAATTTTATTTCTAGAAACGCTATTTTGATGGTATGTATAGTGTTCCCATTTTCAATGCAGACAATAGCTGCCATGGCCCATGTGGATTTCCTACAAGTAGCTACATTGTAATTTCCTTGCAAAATATTTTACATGATCCTGCCTGTAAATTAAAAGATTTCGATATTTTAAGCGTCAGTGGTATTAGGATAAAATTAGGATTTATTATTAAAATAAGCCCAATTTTTATCTATAAATATGATGATGTGAAGCATTAAAAATAGAAATATACAAATTAATGAGGTTTTTAATAATAAATTGAAGGAAAAAATCGAAATAAAATCGAATTTTTTGAGCAAGCATTTCAAAGTACAATCTATAAAAAAAGAAGGGTGATATCATTGGAAAAGTCAAAGTCGCACATTTCATTCCATGAGGAGAAGTCGGCCGAAATGTTTTGATTATTAAAATATTATTTTGTATTTATTAATAAGCGATTAGGATAAATGCGCCAGCAATTTAATTAATGATAGTTTGAGATGATGCACGAAAATGGATTAATACGTCGAAGAAAGCGCACATAAATACCCCTTTTTTACACCATGAAAATGTATTATAATTCGCCTCCGAAATTTAATGTAAAACGCCGATTGAAACGAGGTTACGATAAAGTCACAATTAAATGTTCATTAAAATAAGAGTTCGAGGCAAAAAATTCCTAATTTTATTTAGTTAAAATCAACTATTAGGTCTAAAATGAAAGTTCAGAAATCGGTGGCTTTAGTAGGTGAAAGAGCGGAGCTTAAAATAAAGAACAAAGAAGTTTGGAGTTGCAATTAAAAGATCCAAAAGGTCAGGGGACCCACCGAATAAGTGCCTGTAGGTTTGTTGGAGGAAAAGTTGTGCTTTTGATCAACGATCAGTTAAATGCTGAAAATTGACGGTTAAGGTATTAATCGCTGTGACAAGCCGTCGAGAAGCGAAGTGATCCGAGGCGCGGGGCTATATAAACCCGCCGACTTATTAGAAAATCCGCGATTCGAGAAATAAAGCGTCATAAAATCCATAAAATGCGAGAGAAATGGGAGAGCGATCTGCCGAGATTTCTACAAGTTAAATCTTTTAAAGCGCTGTAGCTTGGCGTGGTGCATTTGGAAGCACTCAATTAGCCAAAATAGAGCACAGAAATTAAGATGCTAGCGCCAAGCGCAATAGTGCTTGAGTTTGAAGCCGAAATCATGAGAATCGACGCGGATTTCTCGAAGCAGCGAATATTCGGGATTAAAACATGGCCTAAATTTATTCACAATGCTTGAATGAACACGCGATAGTTCATTTTTTATTAAATGAGTTCATAATATAGGGAATCTGGCTGAGCGTTCGGTCCACATAGTTGGATTCCATGCGAGAAAATACTGCTTTATTAAGGCACTTGTCTTTGTTGATCGGTATCGTCAATGAGGTTGGAATCTCCGCGCCATCTTGATCAAGTAGCTCTGGCCAATGAGCTACTAAGGCGGTTGCGGTCTGATAAAAGAAATCTTTGCTTGACTACAACACTATAAATTCTTGTATGACTTGAGTTGATTGTCCCCGAATCAATGAAGACCTGTCGAGGTCCAGGTACAAGTTGGGTCCGCTGACGATGGCGCTTTCTGAGCTCACCTTGAAGTCCGGCCATTTGAAGGTGAAGTCCCTTGTCAGTAGCGTTAGTCTTTTGAGCGAGATATAGTCCCGAGCAAGGATACTTGACGTCTTGATCCCGTATGGTTACTTATGGACTTGATGCGTTGTCTTGGACTTGGATCCTTGTGATGTAGAATTTGGATGGTAGGACTTGGACCGCCCAGGCTTGGCTAAATAGGTAGGCTAGGCGATGAGGCCGGGCGCCTTAACTTTGGCGTGGATAGGTGGGTTGGTGGATCTTGGCCGCTGCTTGGCTTGATGGTAGGACATAGTGATTTGGATATGTATCCGCGGGATGTAACTGACTTGTCTGTTTAGCCGGACTAGTTCGGGAGCTTGGTGGCGTGATGCTTGAACTTGATGTAAACAAGGGCTTGAGAGTATAGTCTGCCGGTTGAGCTTGGGTGTTGAGTGGGCGACTCGAACTACCATCGGCTTGTGGGATGAAATTACACTCTTCTCACAGTATGTTTAATGCGCTTTATTTGGTGTAGGAGGTAGAGAACTGACAACGATCTTCTCCTAGATTTGATGTAGCGCGAGGCGCCAGCGGGCGTGTTTTTAGATTATCCGCTTTTAGCACGCGGAGATTCGGGCCTTGATGAGGTTGGATGTCTACTTGGGTGTTGGGAGTGGGTGTTCAGCAGCTTGATCCTCTCATAAATTTGATTTGATCTGAGAACTGACGGCGTGTTCACTGACTTGTTGGGGAGGGACGACTCTTTATTTGTTGGAATTCGGATTGGAGCGCTGCACTACGCTTCTAGTCAGGCGCTTAGTTTCCTTTGTCTTCAAAATGGAAGTCATAATTTGTCGTGTTGATATTTTTCTTGGAACTTTTACGAACTTCTTTTCTTTCTCAAACTTTTTCTCCGCACTTGCTTCTCTTTTTCATTTTGAAGATAGGGAGTATTTATAGGCTTCGGGCCTTGGAATTGGTTAATTTGTTTTTCGGGTGGATCGTGATGTGCGTCGTTGATTTTGAGAATGATACGAGCAGATTGAATATTTAGATAATATATTAAAATAATATTAAATAATATTATTTTTGGAGATGTGCGCCGACTTTGGAGATTCATTTGATTTCCATGGGTAATCATTATCCTAATCATTTACCCTTATTTTTTATCGGGCGCCCGTTTGAGAATTTCGTTCCTTCCAAAAATTCGCTTTTTCCTCGATTTATTGTTAAAACTATAAAATTTGGAAACTATTCTAGATTTTAAAATTAGGGTTAATTAATGTTTAAAGCTACTAATTTTAACCCATAAAATTAATATCGAGGGGCTTGAATTCGGGAACCACATCATTTCGCGTTGGTAGATTTAATTGAAGGCTTCAAGCGAACTGTCAACATGTGCCGTCGTGTGATTGGTTATAAAATTAATTAAATTCATAAAAATTAAAAATTAAATTTTATTAATTGAAATTAATTAAATTTCATTTAATACATCGACCTCATGAATCTGACATTTCGAGTGAGACCCACTGGAATACTATACTCAGGTATCATCGTTGAAAGCTAAATTGAGAGCTTTGCAGACATGAATCGTAGAAAATAAGTAATTGAGAATTATTTAAATCTAAACATATATGAACTTGAATGGTGAATAGTAACTAATCTCACATGTCAGAATATGAGGAAGAAATACACTACAATTTATAAATAAGGTAAAAGTCTTATAATATAAAGGTCATATCTTCCTAACATATCGTGATTTATACGTTTATTCGCAAGATACTCTTGTTGGACCTCGGAGTGTAATCCGGGAGGTGCGCCCCTCGTTCTTTTTTGCGGGTGAACTCGCGAGGCGCTGCGTCACAAGGAGGTCACCGACCTCTGGAGGCCTCGATCAAGAAGGTCCTCGTCGCGGGGCCACCGTCGAGAAGGTCCTTGAACACCGGGGGAGGCCCTCGTCAATGACTTCGTCAAACTAAGGACTTGACCGTATAGACCCGCTCTTCGTCCAACATCACGTGGTCTCATTTTTGGCAATGTATTTTCTTACATATGAATACCATAATTGTGTTAGCATATTATTTTGCCCATGCATGACGTATAATTGTCTAATGCCGTCTAAAGTATCAATTTGAAAAGGTCCAATTTACCTAATATTAAAATAAAGACAATTCTAGTGCTCGGGTTCGATAAATTATTATTTTTAATGAATACTTGTCGAGCAACCCCTCGGAGGCAACATGTGCATTAAAAACCATTTTTTCACTAATAGTGAGGAATGGATACAAGATTAATATTATTAGTTGTCATGAAGTAAATACGATACTAACTCATAAAAATGTTAGCTTTCTATACAAGCCTCTTAGTACACCTTAACGTTAGTGCTATTCTTAGGTCGGACGGTTTTAGATCGGAACCGGGCCAGGTTAAATATCAGTCAGACAGGAATCAGGGCCGGGCCGGATATGGTGGCAGGTCGGTTTGGTCGCGTCAGGATCAAATGATGCTCGATGTCAGGTTCAGAATAGTATCAGATATCAGAAAGCTCGGATCAGATATCGAAAATACAAAAATAACAATTGAAAATCTGAAAAAAATTAAACCTAATACAAAAATGTAGAAAATACCACCTTGAGAAATCAAAATTTCGTTTACACAAAAAATAATAATTCAATACAAAAAATAACAATTAAGAAAAATATGATTATTTGCTTTTTGAGCTTGGAGTTTAGTAATAGGTTTTTTTTTTAAGTCTGGATCACGTCAGGTTCGAATCTGATGGGATACGGTTTTCGGATCTGCGTCAGGATCCGTTGGATCTGGGATCGAATCTTGGTCAGGACAGGATCGATCCATTTTCGGATGGACTTTCGGACAAGATTCGTCGGGCGGGTTCGGACGATTAGGATGTCGGTCCACCAACTGACGTAGTTAACGTCAATAATTATGTGGGGATATTGTCATAACGGTAACATGTGAAACCAATAGCAATGTAAACGAAATAACCAAGGTTGTCGAAACCAGGCTTTGCTTGCGTCATGGCGTCTTGGCATCTACAAATGAGATAAAGGTGTTCGGTCACTTCTTTTGTAGCGAGGAAAGTGGTTAGAGGAAGTTTTCTCATAATTTGAAGCTCTTGTCTTTGAATTCTTTTCTCGCTTTGAGTTTATGATTTGTATTGTTGAATTGATGAATGCTTGTCGTTTGATATGTATTAAAAAAAAAAAAGTAACCAAGGTTCATTTATACAATGCGGTGTCACAAACTTATATATATTTGATGAAATGATATACTTAAAAACTAAAAACCATATGTAATGTCACTTTTGCTTGTGAGGAACTATGAACCTGGGCCTCCGGAGCAACCTGGCGAGCATCCCCAGAGAAGATGATTAGGAAAAGATCAACTCAAAAGCGGGTTGCCCAAGAATTCGAGAACTTGAAAGCAAAAACTAACAGTACCATTTACAAAGCTTTCAAATCCACTCAACTTCAAAGGAGATGCAAACGAGTAGATTACTGAGGAACAATCAGAGGAGACATTGACAAAACACCCTCGCAATATTCGAGGTTCACCTGGGCTTTACTTGTGCTTCGCTCTCGGATTATATATGGTGTTTCCCCTCGGCCTCGGGATAATTGAGCTTCACCCTCGGAAATAAACCTCCATCTTTTAAAGGACCATTACTCTCAGTTTTCTCCCTCGGTCGGACCAACAAGTATCCCCCTCGGATTTAAGGAGCTTCGCCCTCGGTCAAATTACAAACAATGGTGAAATAATGGCGTGCTTAGTCTTCAATCAGGCATGCTTATTTTCTCAAACTCAAACTCTTTATATAGATGTGGCAATATGATTCATGAATGTTACTCCGTCCTGAATTTGGTGATGAAATTATGGCATGACACATCACAGTTTACATGCATATATGTGGCCTATAAACAACTCACTCAAAAGAGAAAGTAGGAGACATGTATGTGTCTGATAAGAAATCACTCATACTAAATTAAGGTAAGTAACGAATAAGTGTCATTTGAGTTTGGGTAATATGTTGAGCTTGCTTAGGCCAATTATCATTATACTTCTACAAAACATAATGATTCTGTTAAGTTGGTAGAACAAAATCTCTCCGAATCATATACCGACGTATATGTGATGATTAATTATATATAACCAGAAAATTGCCCAATGACGAAATACTTGCAATATGAGTTATAGTAATATTATTGACGCATGCAAATAATTATGAGAACTGCTAAGTTTAAACAAGATTAAAGACTTGAACACCGTAATACATGCGATGTGCTTTATAACATCTTTATTTCTTTAAGAAGATTATTATGTTTCTATAACACTTGTGATTTAATGTTATACTTTACATTTCCCATTAAACATTGGAGACAATCAACATGTTCTATCATTGAAATGTTCATATAAATTGTCAGATGTCAGACTAACTCGGTGATGTAAGGTCCTCTATGATACCCGATGTTGATTGAATTTGTCAAAGTGAGCAAAAGAAGAAATATTTGCTCTCTCAAAATCCTTTTAAGGATAACAGTGGAAAAGCCAATCAAAGGAAATGATGCACTTTGTTTGTGTGGTCCCCTACTAGCGGACCATGACTCGACCTATGTTCTATAACATTGCTTTAGGAATGACCCTACTAATAACGTTTCTTTTATCGAAAAAGTGTGATTTGTTCAACAATACTTTGTCATATGCATACTTATCAAAAAACATTACGAAATGTATATGCTCATTCAATGTAGCATCGTCAGCATTATAAATGCTACTTCGTCGTTTGATGTGAAATGTTATTTGTGAGAATCATCGTAAAAGACCTCAGGTGAGGGAGGCAGCACGACCCTAAGTCGTCCCTGGAGCTAGGCGAGCGTCCTACTGCGAGGTCGGGTGCTCCTTAAATGATTATTAAATCATTCAAGCGCATTAGTCACCGTTTCCTTTGAGGAAGTAAGCAAAAAATGATTATCAAATCATTTAAAGCTAATAAATATCTCGTCTGTGAAATGTGAAAGAACAATTCGAATCGTTGAGCTAAAATACCACAAATCTCAGCGAGGAAGTAGAGAAGAGCGATCCACAGGGTGTTTAATTTAAAATCTTTCGTCTCGGTAGCGAAGAGCGATCCCCGTCGTCGAGCTAAAATACCGTCGTCTTGCGGAAGTAGCGGCGATCAAAATCGTTTCAAAGCTAAAAATACCTTCGTTTGACAAAGTATTTGAATGCGATTCTCGAATTGTTTATTAATCCTACGTCTTAACGAGGAAGTAGCGAAACGATCCAAATCGTTCGAACTAAATCCCTCGTCTTACTTGAGAGTAACAAATGATTATAAAAATGCATTTTAAAGCTAAATATCCATTCGCCCGCGGAGGATTACAGGGAGGCAAAAGTGAAAAAAAATTACTATGGATATATGAGTATAAAATGCAAATTCGTAGTTCAGGGGATCTTTTAAAGTCATGCTACGTTATTCGATATAAAAGCAATATAATTAAATATATGAGCAGAGGACTTACGGTCACGTGAGGCCAAATTCCACGAAAATCATATGGCTTGAGTCGCAGCGTGAATTCACTCCATTTCCTTTGTTGTAATATCAATCGTATGATGCTCTACAGATTGTAGTCGCGGGAGGTTGAATCAGAACTAATCTATGCTAGTAAAGCAAGGATGAACAAAACCGGAAAAACCCCCGAAATTCTTGGGAGATTTATTGGTAATTCTTAGGGTTTTGGTGAAAAAGTTTTCTGAAAACTTACAGTGAAAAACCTAAAGTTTGCTTATATAGGGCTAGGTTAAAAGCAAGGCAGATAAGTAGCAAGATTAAGTATTAAAACATTTCGTTAAGCTACATTAGTTCGTTAGAATAGCAATGAGTTGCTAATGAGATTGAACTATTTAATTAAACTAAATAGTAATGAGTCAATATCGATAATCTTTCAGAGTTATCGGTAAATACTAAAATTACTCGAACCAATTAAATAACTTCTTAATTGATTCTATTTGTTGATGTCGATATTCTACATAAAATGTAAATTGTAATTAGAGAAATACATTTCTCGATTATATAGTTCTCTTTAATTTCATACATGAAATATAACTTCAGCGATCCTTGTATGTGTGTGGCGACGCCCACAGGCTCGAGATAATAGTAAGTTGTATAATAATAATAATTGACCCGGTGCTATTATTATAACGATTAATAGTAAGATCATGATAAACTTTCATAACCCCTTAAATTATCATGAGAACCCCTTTAGTAATATCTGATTCTTAAGTTGAACACTAAGTTACGCCTAATCACATTTCTTATTTAAATGGTGCTACACTTGGTGTCATGACGGGCATAATAAATGGAACCAATTCTCATTGATTTCCAATAGCTCCCAGCTTGCAGCGGGCGATTATGCTACAGTCACTTTATCCCGCGCGATACTACAGTAAGTAAGCACAACCGTAAGAAGTGTGTCATGAAACACCTGACTTTCTTTACTCGAGTATGGCCCGAATAAGCATTTATGGGCGTCCTTAAAACCAATCAGTACGAGCGTGGCGAAGGCTGAGATACTCGCCCATATATCGAGACGGACAAATCCCTCCCGATATATCGACATCCCCATCATTATACCATTTTGTGGCGACCCAGCGTATCTTGATTATAATCGGCTAAAGGCGGAAGGCGTTTGGTCATAGATCCAAAATCTGAGCTTGTATAACACAGAGATAGTTATATATCGTGGAGCTCTAAATTGTGAACCTAAAATTCTAAACAAATGTCATAGGACACGAGATAAATATCTTATGAATTCGTTTCGATTAAATGCAATTTCAGTCCTTGGATGGCCCAGCGGTATTGATCTAGATGCGGAGCTAAGTGATCAATCTTGATCCTTAATCAAAAACACCATGTTAGTCATATGATCTTTGTCGCCTGTATCGGCGTCGGCCCGAGGCACTTTTGGTATCCTATGTTTAGGCGAAGAGGTGTAATTAACGATTCGTATTACCTCTCTAGAAACATAGACTAACTAAGAGTTAATCTTTAAAACTTAAATGAGGATCTACGCTACATGTATATTATATGTAAATTCAAACATATAGTCATATGAGCAAATATATTTAAATAAGAAAGCGATAATATTCAAATATTTGTTCGCGTAACCTGATAGATACATCACCGACTCGGCAACCTAACGCGGCTGTCACAGCTCTAAGACTTTATGTTCATTGCGTCTTTCATCGTACTTTGCGACTTAGTGGTTTAGTAAAGGGAATTGACAGTGGCCTCTGTTTACTTTACGTACTTTGATAGCTCCCTCAGCGTATCTCTGTCGGGTGACACTTTTTTGAATGCGTGCTTGGATTTGTGATGTGCTCAAAGGGAGTTCCTTAGAGCATTTGTGCCCCGATGTCATGACTCATTTGGTCCTGATACTAGATTACCCTTTGAGTTCGGTCGAACTAACATCAACGTCTTCTTTAGCGGCTTTGAATATTTGCGATATCTTCCGGTGCAGTGGTAGAATGTCGGCAACGATTACTACATTTGGAACTCCTCGAATCACTGTGCTCCTTGCGTTGAGACAAAATCATTACAGTAGGCGATAGTCGTCTACGTCGAGTTTAGCTGGCGTCGGTGTGCCACATCATTGCCTTAACTCACCATCTCAGCGTATACCAGCATCTTTGGTTCTCCTGGATGCTTGAGATGAAGCAGCTACACAATCGATTGAAGCATTCGCTTGGATTAGCTTGGTATCTACTTGGTTACAACTTGGTCGTAAGACACGTCGGTCTGGTCGCGACGCAGTATACATGATGGATCCTATAGCGAAGCATAAGGTATGTCATACGTCTGTTCGTCTCATTAGTAGTGGGGCCAATTTGTGCTCTGTGAGTTGAACTCAGTAATCTCGTGGGGAGATTACCGCTTCTTGGAATTACTCATGTTGAACCACAGAATTTTTATTCACATAAGTATCTGACCAAGTCGATCGACCTCTGTCGATCGGTGGATCTTTATTCAGTATATATTGTCTTCGCTTTAAGTCCATTGAGAAACATTCTTAGCGACCCGATCCTTGTTGAGTTTAAGTAACTCTACGTTGTTTCCAATGATAAAGTAATAATAAATCGACATCTGAGGACCATAGATGATACATGCTCGACTTTACCTTCTTGTATACACAAGATTCTTCTTCGTTCTTAGTGAAACCAAACTCTTTGATTGATTCGTAAGCGTAGATTCAGCTAACGGGATCACTGCTTAAGACCATAAATGGAGCTTTTGCGGCTTTCGTACCTTAACATGTCCTTTAGGACATGTAAAACTGGAGGTTGTACCATGTACGCATCTTCCTCCTAAATTTCCATTCGAGAGCGGTGCTTTTTATCCATTTGCCATATTCATGAGTCATGAAATGCGTGATAGCTAAGATTATCCGGATGGATTTAAAAGCGTAGCCAGCAGCGAGTAAGTTTCGTCATAGTCGCTCAGTGAACGTTTGAAACCTTTATTTACCAAGTCAGCTTTGAAAGCTTGTCAGCGTTCTGCGTCTTTGCTCGTGTTTAACTGTAAATGCCCGTTTCGTTCAGTAGAGCGAGGCCACGAATTTGGTAAATCAGCAGGCCCGAGCACCGTTTTGGTGCATAAATTCATCTCGGATTGCATGGCGATTTGTCATTTGTCGGCGTCCTTGCTATTCATTGCTTCTTTGTAAGTGGGCTCGTCGCTCTCGATGATGAAAACACCCCGCGTACCCGGCCCTGCGGTTAGGCAGCGTCGCATTGGATACAGGGGTTGGTTAACACCGCACAGGAGCACCACATTGGATCGAAGCTAAGATGCTTATGAAGAAGGTTCGATTCTTGTGGTGTGTCGAGATGCCTCTGCATTAGATGCATCGATATTGACTTCATCGGCTTGGCTTGTCCAAGATGAACACCGTTATACAGTCATACGGGCCAGATATTCACTTTCAAGGAATACTCCACATTACGGCAATGAAGATTTTATTCTCTAACTTCGAGGTGAAGTAGTAACCAACTATTTCAATTGGATATCCAATGAAATAGTATTTATCAGATTTGGGCACAAGTATGTCTTTTGTTAATCTCTTAACATAAGGCTTGACCCCGAATCTTGAGAAAAACCCAACAGGAATCTTCCCCGAACCGATTCGTAGAGTTTATCTCTTGACTTGGTTGGACTGTCCCCATTTTAAGGTAAGTGCGGCGCTTAGAAAGTGCATATCCCGAGAAATTAGCGGTAGATCGGATAGGCTCGTCGCCGTCCGAACCGTGTCAGAAGGGTTAGATTTCTCCTTTCGGACACGCCCGTTATCGTAAGCGTTCTATTTGAGTGAGTTGTGAAAGCAATGCAGCGCTCTACAGATGAGTATTGAACTCGTGACTCAAATATTCTCGCTCTGTCAGGCAGGAGAATCTTTATTGTTTGTTCAATTGGTTTTGTACTTGTTTGGAACTCCTTGAATTTCTCAAAGGACTCGTGTTTGTTTCGTAGTTACTTTTAGTATCTCTTGTAGTCGTGATAAAATGTAGTAGTTCTCCTGCTTTGCGAGATGTGTTCGTTGGCCCCGCGTACATCGGTGTGTATGATCCCCAATGAATCAACGCCCGCTCATTCGAAACCCGGTGAAAGGCATTTTGGTCATTTGCCCGGAGAAGGCAGACTGCATTGTCATTATGATTCATAATCGAAACCTTAGTATTCCGCTTTGGAGTGGAGTTTCTTGATTCGGTTCTACGTTAATGTGACTAGTCTGATACCATAGGTATGTGTTTGGTTTTAAGTCGTTAGGCTTATTCCGTTTAAGTTTATGTTATATATTTCATTAATCATGTCTAAGCATTATGGGCCATTTTGAAGGAGGCGGTACCAAATACTACCTCGTTCTAGTGATCCTAATTCATGGGATCTATTGAAAATGAAAAACCATCATTATTCAAAAGCGAAATAGAAATAATATTCACTGCAAGTGCGGTACATAGTAAACCGGAATATAAGTTCAAAACAAGGCCCGTGGGCAATTTAAACTAATGGATCCCTCTGCTTGAGGCATGACATAGCGCCGTTTCCTTGTGAGATCCGTTTCCCTCTTTAGTGCTTACATGACTTGAGTTCTAGCGTATTACGACGAATATAGGGAACCCATGACCGATTAATCTAGCGCCCGCGAAGTAAATTAGAAGTTGTTGCAAACTTCAATAACATATCACATACCTTCCAAGAGACTTTGGTGTTTATTAAACCATTTTTATATCTCGATTGAATTTCCCTCTGGTAGAACCGATTGACCTTGAGTTTCTTGATAGTGGGAGGATGTCGTCTGAGAGAGGCATGCCGCCTACATCTTTGCCGGCGTTTACGGTAGAAGACCTTGATAGTAGAAGCGGAAACCTCTTATTCATATCCAAAAACTCATTAGCATCGGCGATAGTTGTTTATGAATCTCGTGAGTTTGATCCCAGAGCTTTGTACACTGCTATAGCACTTTGATATACTTAGACATATCGACTAAAGCGTCTGGTGATAAGAACTTCCAACTTGGGGGCATCTGCGTCAGAAGGATACTGCGCGCTTGGCGAGATCCGTTACCTCGAGTGCGCAATCGGAGGCGCGTATTTACGGCTGCGGTCGATAGAGGGCACGAAAAGTTTCGTATTTCTCTCGCCAATGCTCCTTGGGATTCCTTTCGAGGCTTACGATAAATGTATATACGTGATCTTTCGTCATACGGGCACGAAACTTGGGCTCCCGTCCGGTAAGCATAAGGCGAGCACTGCGTTTAGGGGAATTAACCCTTTATACCTTTCATTTAACCGAGGCGTCTGGCGGCCGGTGTCCCGGAAGGTCTTATAAAGATTTCTTTGCCTCTGAGGCCGTATTGATCCGTGCGACTTGAAGAACTGACCTTGACTCGAGACGCGTCTGAAATTTGCCGTCGTACGTGGCGAGTTAATGTAGTTTGAAGCGGAGTTACAGGGGTAGCGATAATTGGTGGCAAAAGTATTAATTACGCAAGAGATAAGTAAATAAAATAACGGGGGCTTCATTAAGCTATCATGCTAAAACACTTACAAATAGAATTGTAAAGTAAATACTAATACTTGAATCTACATGAGAAATATATTAGTATCGAGACCTATTACCTTAGAAATTCAAGCTTGGCCAGTATTTCTTTACGTTTGAATCCGGTTATAATATTATAGGTTTAATCGACCCAATTATGTAAGCTACGCTTAACTCTTTGTGTTCTTAGCATCTGCTACGAGGATCTTCTACAGCATTGTATCTCGAAAACCGGTTAAGCATGCAATTAACCCAGTGTTACTTGGATTGATCGTCCCGAAAGCCATGGCGTTAGTGGAAATAAACTGACATGATCAATTTAATATTATCAAATGCAACATTATGCGCCCAGCCCAAGTATGATTGTGATTGATGGAGTTGATTGCACAAGCTTAAAATTGACGATCTTTCTTTAATTTTAATTGGTGAGATTATTATTACTTTGTTTTCGTTTACTCAAATGCGTACTAGCCACGTAATCCAAGCAATACATGCAACATGAAAATAAAACAAGTAATGCGCATTCGAGAGATATACGATATGGCCCACAGAGCATGACCACAAGTATTTATCAAATCACCGCGTAAGTCTAGTGCGCTCTTTGGCCTTACGGATACATTAGAGTCCGCTGATACCACAGCAGAGTGAAATGATCTTGATATCTTCACTTGTTACAATATTTATATACTAACCCACGTCTTAGGCGAACTGCGAGCTTTGTGGGTAAAGCAGTAAATAAATAAATACGAGAAATATGACTCGAGGAAGGTGCATTTCTGGCATTCTGATTCATGAGCCCAGAAATAAATAAATGGGCCGTATCATATATCTCATTCAATCACCATTGTTACAAAATATAGGCTACTGTTAAATCACATAAATGAACTTAATAAATATTTTAAATGACATTGGAAAATGCGTGTTTGTAATTATCAAATTAATTAATCCATTGTAATTACGCATATTAAATTAATTAATATAAACTCGATTATCATACACATGTCAATTAATAGTATTATAATAAATTGTGCTTATACATATTATGAAAATATTCATCACAAATATTTTCTAAAAATCATTAAGTAGTGAAGTTGTTACCATAATTGTTATATCGCTTTTAAATTGAATTTAAAAGATATAATATAAGGAAGTAATTAATTTGTCATCACATAATTAATTACAATCAATTAGATGATTAAAATGACAAATAATCAATAAAAACCGAAATATAACTAGTCCTAATTTTAGGAAACCAAAATAAGGAATAAATTCGGAATTAGGGTTTTCAAAATTAGGGCACGCTCATAATGGGGAACCGGACGGCCGGCACATGGCGGCCTACAGTCGACACGCGCCGCCCCCACCGCCTAGGTCGTCGTCCGACCATCATTTTGGTACCGAATGCCGATCCGACACCGGACGCCCCGTAGGGTCGCGGAGATCAGTCGGCGATTATCAGTAATAATACCGTATTTAACTTCGGTTTGATTTAATTTAATTCATTTGTAGAATCGTTTTGGAGCTTTAAATTTTTTTCAAAAATTTATGAAATTCGAACACGTTAAACTCCATAATTTTCTTGAACAAATCCTTGGTGGTCATTCAAAATAAATTTTCGTATTTAATAATTATTAATTAAGCGGTCAGGAAAAAATTAGGTTTTAATTTTACAAAAATTTACGCCCCCAAACACGTTTACAAAAGCGTTTTGAAACAAAATCAATTGTCGTCCTTTTAATTTATGAAACAAAATCCCATGTTAACAAAATAACGATGTCATTAAATGTAAACTTGTAGCGTGTGTAAATAGAAATAATCAAAGAGCATGGTGATTTATTACCGTCATATATTTATCAATTAAATATGAGCAAAATTAATCAAATAAAAAATTGATAAAACACAAAACAAGCATAAAATAAATAATGTAAAAGCGACTTTAATTTGGCTCGTGATGCATTTGAAAAAATTCTTTATGGATATATGGTATAAATCTGAATCAATGATTCAGGGGATCTTTAAAGTGCATCTTACGTATTTGATATAAAAGGAAACATATAATTAAATATGAACTGGAGGACTACCGGTCACCGTGAATGAGATTCATGAAATCCTTTTGACTTGAGTCTTGGGTAAAACTCCCTTCAATTTCCTTTGTTTAGCAATATCGATCGTATGATATGCAGTTAGTCATGGCAGGGAGGGTTGAATCGAAACTAATCATCTTGAAGTAATGAGGATGGAGGCAAAGCAGAGAAAAACCCCCGAAATTCTTGGGAGAATTTCGGCGAAAGGAGGCGGTACTAGGGTTTTTGGTGAAAAAGTTTTTACAAAACTTATGGTGAAAAACTAAGTTTGCTTATATGAAATTTCAGGTTAAAGCAAAGCCCGATAAGCTGACCCGTTAAATATTAGCTTGACTCGTTAACTATTGATTCGTTAAATGACTGTGAGTTCTTCAATAAAGTTAATTTAATTAAGCTAATTAAATAGTAATGAGTCGATATGTGTCTTTTCGAGTTATCGATAAATCTTAAAATTAACAGACGATTAAATAACTATTTAATTGATTACATTTATTCGATAGATATTCTACATAAAATGTAGAACCGCATGGTGAAATACGTTTCACCGATTATATAGTTCTCTTTTAATTTAAATCGTGAAATATAGCTTCAGCGTCATTGTGTGTGTGGCCCAGGCTCGAGATAATATTAAGTTGTATAATAATAATAATTGACCCGATTACTATTATTATAATTTAAATAGTAAGATCTGTGATATTTCATAACCCTTAAATTATCATGAGAACCCCATATTAATATCTGATTACTAGAAGTTGAACACTAAGTTCAAGATAAATCATTGCTTGAGTAAATAGTTGCTTTCTGTGATTGTCATGACGAACTTAATAAATGGAACCAGTCTCTGTTGATTCCAACAAAAGATACTATTGCCTCCTAAAACAATCTTAAGTGATTCATAAATCAACTTTCCCTTTTCATTTTGGAAGGCGGGAAGTAGTTAAAATGACGAGTCATTTAAAACTAAGCGGGCGAATTGAAGCGTCGTTCGTCGTATCCGCCGATCGTCGGAGGCTTAAATCGGAGTCTCACCGGAGCGATTGAAGAAGTAGTTCAAAATTATATATTTAAAACTATCAAGTCATGACGATCATTGCGAGTATTATAAAAATGATCAAGCGCATTATGTACATACTCGCGAGGGGGCACGACAATCGAACGGTCTGAAAGACCTACGTAGGGCACTGACCTCGATTAGGTAAGTCCTCCAGCGGGGCCTGACAATAGAACCGAGGTCGTAACAAAACAAATGAATAAGATCATTCGAGGTTAAATGAATAAGATCATTTAAACTCTCCACGAGGGCTTTAGGCGAATAAGATCACTACGTGAATTGTAAAAATGAATAAGATCATTTAAATTTCTCCAAGGAGAAAAACCCGAATGAATAAAATCACTCATGGATCAAAATGAATTAGATCATTCGAAAAACCTCTAAGGAGAATAGCCCGGGGGATAAAGTCACCCAAGGAAACAACTAATTCTCCACGAGTAAAAAATCCGAGTGAATAAGATCACTCTTTGTGTAAAAATGAATAAGATCATTTAAAGTAATTCCTCATTTCCACGAGGAGAAAACCCGAATGAATAAGATCATTCGAGATCAAATAAATAAGATCGTTTACTTGTAACTCCTACTTTCAGGAAAACTTCGAATAGATAACATCATTCGAGAGTCAAATTAATAAAATCATTTAAAAATATAACTCGTTTACGAGGAGAGAGCAATTAATAAGATCATTCGTGGGTAAAAGCGAAGAGATCGTCAAAGTATCCAAAACACATTAAGTCGATTACAAAGATAATCCTGAAGGGAAGATCACCATCTTAAAAGGGGCAAAAGACATCGTGGGTAAACGAATTCTTAAAAAGAAGAATAAAGATATAAAAGGTAGACCTCAGTTATAACCTCGGTTAGAACAAGTCCTACATAATAAAGGCGAAGCAAGTGGCCCTTGACCATTTAAGCCGCGGCTACTTAAATGCATGCGAGGAGAAAGCAAATAATTGCCCAGGCTATTTGTAAAATAAATTCCCTCGTTTTAATGAGGAAGAGCAAAAAATAATTCCCAAATCATTTAAAGCTAGTAAATATCCTCAAGGAAGAGAAAATAATGCTTCTCAAATCATTGAAAGGCTTATGGATTCCTCATAACGCGAGGGGAATCCTGAGGCAATACTTTCAATCACAAGCCCACATGATAAAGGCGGTTCCTGAAACTCCAATGCTTTTCACCGAAATGTGTATTACAATCATGACCTTTTAGTGGAAAGACTTCCTTTATGCGTCTCGGCGAAAGTAGCGAAGAGCGATCCCCCAAATCGTTCAAGAAGAAGCTAAAATATAATTAAACACCAGCGAGGAAGTAGCGAAGAAGCGATCACCAAAATCATTCAAGCTAAAAATGCCTAGATACCAGCGAAGTAGGAAAAACGATCCCCAAAATGTTCAAGATAAAATATCACCGTACCGGCGAGGGCGTGGCGAAGAAGCGATCCCAGATAAGTTGAAAGCTAAAATACCCTCGTTTCAACGAGGAAGTAGCGGATAATGATTCTCAAATCGTTCAAGCTAAATCCCCTCGTCTCAACGAGGAACTAGCGAAGAACGATCCTGAATAAATTGACTAAAACCTAGAGTCTCGGCAGTACCCTCGTCTCAGCGAGTAGCGAAACCCACTGGTTTGTGACGCCTAAATCTCGGCGAGGAATTACCTAAATCTGCGTCAGTAGGGAAGAACAATTCTCGAATCAATCGGCGAAACAAGGTCCACCGTCTTGCGAGGAAGAGAAAATGATTCTCGAGCCACGATTAACACTTGAATTCCCTCCGGCGAAGATCACGGAGTGATGGTACTTAAAACACTCATGATCCAAATATGCCTGCTCCAATCTAGTTCCGAATATATCTCCTCAGCAGGTAGCCTTGAAGGAGTAGGGAGACAATTGATATAACTAAAAATATGTAGGTTCAAACTCACCGTCTCTGACATTTAGAGAGCCACGGAATACCTCACCAAATTATGCTTCATTTGGAAACTACCTAGTGAGTTTTCCATAGACACGAATCATCGAATGGGATGAGTATACAAGAGATATGACCTCACAAGATGAGTAGTTGAGACTAAATCTACTTTATATGAACTTGAATGGTGAATAGTAACCAATCTCCCACATTGAATATGAGGGAAGAAATACCTCTGCATCACAACTTTATAAATAAAGGTCTGAGGTACTCTGATAGCGAGGTCCTTATTTCTTCTTGCTTTATACATTTTATCCATAGATACTAATGTTGGTGGGAGTATAATCAAAGGGTGTGCCGTCCGTTCTTTGTTTTCTTGGGTGGCTTCGCGGGAGGCGCTCGACGCTTTGGAGGCCTCGACGAGGCCCTCGTCTGGGAGGCCTACCGACACCACAGAGGCCTCGATAAAAAGGTCTTGGGCCGCTGGGAGACCTCGATCGAGAAGATGCCGACCGCTGAGGCCTACCGTCGAGGAAGGCCTCGGCACCAGGGAGGCCACCAAATGCAGAAGGTCCTCGGGCACCACAGGAAGGCCACTCGTCGAAGATGACTCGTCGACTAAGGACTTGAGCGCGTAGACGGCTTCATCTTTATGGCATGGACCCGTCGTGGGCACGCTACTTGATAAAGATAACCTAGAAATTAACCACGTCAGTATGTGTGTTGATCTACGGATCTTCTACTCTATGTGTTGAAAATAGCAAATTACGCCTTTTGAAATCTTAATATCTTTTTATGTGTATTTAGTAGATGCGATCGAAGTAGATCGTGAGGCTGGCAATTCTATGTTAAAGGATGAAATTAATACTTGAATATTTGAAGACTTAACTGCTTTTTTAAGCCTTATGTAGAAATCTCTTTACTAATCTTGTTTTATGTTAGCGATTAAGAATGCAAGTTTTAATATGGTTTAAATATTTAAAACGTTTTGAAAATAATGTCTTCGAGCGATTAGAGCAGATTGAGCTTAGATTCAACTTGATATGACTTTGTGGCATGGGTTGAAATCGTACCAATTGAGTTAAAATCAAGTTTGAAACTCATTTTTCGAAATGGCAGAAATCCCGAAGTCGGGAGTTGAGGTGGGACGAGTTGATCAGCCCCTGACTCCAATTTCTCGACTCTCAAAAGCTTGAGAGGTCGGGACTAGTCCCGGACCTTCTAAGTCATTACACAAACCCGATTACAGGTTTTTCGACACGTTTAGAAGTCTATATAAGCCTCGTAAAAATGCTTTTAACTGGCTTTTTGCTCGAATTAAAGGCCCAACTTTACATGACTTTTCAAAGGCTATGAAAAGCATTCTTAATCCTATAGATTTCAACTCGATAGTTATGGATATTTCATACTCACGTGTTTAAATTAATTTTTTAGGTTATAGGCTTTGTTGAAATCTGAATAGGTTCTTGGGTTCTTAATTGGGGTGATTAAAGAGATCGAAATCTAGCGGGGCTGGGTTTAGCATGGGAGTAGATAGAAGTTGTAAGAATCGTTGTTGTGGAGTTGCTTGAATTAATGCGAACTCGGAGTTTTCTCCATATTCATAGTGGTGATCTTTGCGAAATTCGAGGTTGGAAAGTCGACGGTCGAGCAACTGAGGGAAACGGCTTCCTTCAGAATCTTGAGTCATCTCTTTCTGTCTTTTATTTTGGTTATTTATATTGTTGTTTTTATTTGACCTTATACAATATAAATATTTAGTCTATTATTAATTGTGTGAGGTAGTTTATTAATTATTTTGTTTAATTTGATAAATTTAAATCTTAAATCACAAAAAATCCAAAATATAATCTAATCCTTATTCACCTCCTCATGCTGGCAATACATATAACATTATGTTCATTGGGCAAGGTATACCTTAACAAATAATTCATTAAATATGATTGTAGCTTTTGATTTGAAAGGCTGAGGAAATCGAATGTGGATCTTAGGTAGGAGAGCCTTGTATGCTTCCTTCCGATTGAATGTGTTCAACAATTTGCACGTGAGAAAAAGTTTAATAAACTATTATTATTTATTTTCTTTTTCTAAAGAAATGAAGTATTTTCATTATTGTATCATGTTAAGAAAATTACCATGTTATTACTTTTGTCATTTTTTCAAATGTTGTGAACATATTGGAGTAAAGCTTTCTAGTACTAAAAACTACTCCCTCCTTTGACAAAGATTGTAAATAAAACTACTCCTCACTTTAAAGTGGACAATCTTTGAGGATTAGGAACATTCATTATCAAGGATCTTAAATAGTAAAATAAGTCAACATTTAATCTAATAAAAACATGAAAAATTCAACTCCCACATTAACTCCTCCATTTCAATTTGACAACCAAATTTTTCTAAAATAAAAAGATTCTAATTTATCACATCAAAATAACTTAAAATACCAAATGTCAATCAAACAAATTTCCAAAATCAAACAATCTACACTCTTTCTTCGCCGTCTCACATTGACGGAGTAACTAATTATTGTGGCAAATCTGTACAAACCATAACATGCGGTATCAATAACAAATCTTTATTAACCACAACATGTTGTCACAATAGCAAATTTATACTAACAATTATCATTAATAATTCGTAAATGCTAAATATAGTCCCTTATATATAGTACCCCTTATTGTAATTATCAAAAAACCCATAAGTGTTACGAAACAAAATGTATTAGTTTATTTGTCATTATGGCACCAAGTAGAGAGAGAACTCCCTCTTATCTCCTAAAAATTTTTTGATGATGTTTTGTGATCCCATGGCTGGCAGTCTGGTAAGTAGTAATCGTCTAACTTAGTTTAAATGCTTCCGTCCGTTATTTGAGATTCAAAACAAAACACCTCCATTTGCCTCTGAGATTTCCAAAATCATTTGAGAATGTTTCATTATAAATTTAATATTTATTTTCGGAGTTTTGTATAATTCCATCTTTATGTTTGTTTAGATTCAAAAAGATTTTAGATCTACATTAAAAAATAGTAATTTTTAGTAAAATTAAATTCTTAATTAGTCCATCTTTCATGAATTTAAAAGAAAATCATCAATCTTGAATCTTATATTTATATGGAAAGAAGGACAAGTTGGATCTTATGCAACTCTTAATCCAATTCATTTTGAATACTTTGAAGCAAATTAAGCGGATTCAACATTTTTTGAATGAGGAAGGTAGTTTCAATTGACATAGATAGAGAGGAAAAAACAAGGGTTCTTTGGTTAGAAACACGAAGGATTTGGAGAAATGAATTCTCAAAATTCTGTTCGGGTAAAATTCAAAGGGTAATTTGGACATTTTCTAGAGAAGGACTATATTTAAAGGACTCTATATAGCATTACCCTTAATGATTATGGTTAGAATCTACGAGTTATAATCAAAATAACCACACTAACATGTCTTCGTGGTATATCGGAACTAATGGCTGTCTTTGTTTAATTGGCTAACATCATCGTTATAATTAATTTCACTTTCATCAAACTTATGCCAATTCCTGACATCAAATAATAATATTACGTAACATGCAACCCTGATAGCAAGTTTATCTTAACCACTAGTAATAATTATGATTAGACTCTCACAATTAGAGCAACCAACCCCGATTACAATGCGTATGGTATGTTAAAACTAACCACCATCTTTGTTTAATTGGTACTTGTCATCTTAAATCATATTAGCAAACAAAAAGTGATACGTGGTAAGTGAGGAATTAATCGTACGCTGTTACGGTGGGTCGGCCAGAGATATGGGGCTTCGTCAAATAGGGATCATAAGATTGGTGAAGCTTTTTGAGTAGTAGACGGAAGAGTTTGTACATGATTGGCCATAACTGTTGGAACTATGATGCTTCGAGAATATTTCATCAAATGGGTGTTGTCTGAATGCCCACAAAACCGTTGATTTTTTTTTTTAAGAGGAATCTGTTTATAAGGCCGTATGGAGGCAGGTGATGAAGCTAAAGCCTTGGTTCCACAGCCGTTGGTGATATTATGGTGAATCGGTAGTTAAGAAGTTGATGGTGACGTGGTGAATTTGGGTGAGCCTGCCGTGACTATGCGCACGGGGCTTCCGGTCGCCGCGTCTACGTTCTCTTGTTCTTCGATTAATGGCGAGGGTTTGGGGATGTCTGTTCCATGCAGTGGGTCCGTCGAGGGATCTTTGGAGTTGCTTGGGAGGATCGGTGATGATGCTTTTATCTCCACGTCGTAAAACATTATAGATCATGCTGCTGGTCGATTTGGTATGTTTGGTTCGATTTCTCAAAGTGCCGATGGACTCTACGAAATTACTGAACCACGATAGGAGTCGATCGCGATCGGCTTTGATGATAAAGTCGATTATTTATCGGAAAGTATAATTATTAAGCATGGCGAAACAATTCAAATCAAAGATGTTTGCTTGTAATAAAGCCAAACTTTTGATCATTTAGAAAACATGTCGTGTTTTGGTACATCCCCAAAAATATGAGCATGTTTTAACTTGAGGCTCGGTTCGACCTTCGGCGTCAGCTAATGAGCGTAAGTTTAGTCCATGAAATCAAGCCAAACAACAAAATGGATTATCTAATGTTGCGTAGTAAAAAATATGAAAAGGAACAGTCAAAATAACTGACATGTTTCGATTAGAGTTGTGCGTAGGCGTGATAAACCAAGCGACTTCACGTAACGACAGCGTGAACAGGATCGGTATATTAGTAGACTTGATGGGTAGCCTTATATAAGCAATCGCGGAGTCTTTCGTAGCATTTGTCTCTTTCGTCGAGGAAACTTTTCCGTGGGTCATCCTTAATTACTTTCAGGGTAAATACCTTTAACCTTTGAGTTATGAATGAAACTAGAAAAGAAGATGTATCTTGATAGTATGAGTAGTCTGCGTCAGAATCGTATCAAGCATGTCAATACATTTTTTTGGAATTAAGTATTACAACACTCGAGCCGACTCGATCTAAGTAGAGTCGAGCTTGACTAAAACTTTCATGTTCATTGGCTCGATTTTAAATTATTAATGTGAGTATATAAATGTTAACGATTTATTTAGGTTTTTCATAAAAAAAAATTAAAACTAATTTATCAATTTAAGTAGATTTCTCCTCGTATAGGCTGAGAACATGGAATGATGTAGGATAGGAGGCCCAAAAGCAAACAACCGATTCTTAAAAAGGTGTGAAATGAAATTTATTTTACGGCTTAATAAAAAAGCACTACTCAAACACTACACTTATAAATAGAAGGGGCTAAAATAGTCATTTGGCTCCTATTTTGGAGAGAGACTTGGGTACGAAAAATAAAATCCAAAAAAGGTTGATAAGTGTTGCCCATATTTCACCAGCTACTCGAATAAACATACGTTATTTAAACATACCTTACACATTTGTTGTCTGATTTGTCAGAATTTCAAGGTACTCCAATTCGCATAAAATCCCGATTTTAGTCTAATATATATTATTAATTTATAATTTAAAGTTTCCTTTGTTGTCAAATTAGGGTTCTAGGTAATAAAACCCAATATAATTTCACAATTTTTTATTTATTTATTTAAATAAATAAATGTTATAGCATCAATGAAATATTGCAACCAATTACCACTAGGGTTTTCAATTTGTGTAATTTTAATTTAATGGGGGGATTAACTAGTAATCGAAAGCGCGTAGAGGATCCTTTTTGTTGTAGCCCTAGTTTAGATTTATTAAATTTTGGGCATAGGTCAAAAAAATTGAAGGTTAGTGAGGTTCGAGATAGTAATCGAGCTGCCCGAGTGGCGTTGAGGTCTGCTGTGTATAGGTCGTGTTTATATCCTGAAGTTAAAGAGCTTCCTAGAGTGGTTCATGCGCCCACTAAGAATAATAGGTTTGCTTTAAGGAAGAGAAGTTTAATTGATAAGATGGGGAATTTTTCGAGTTCGTTGGTTGGTTTGAGATCGAAATATGCTAAGGCGAGCAGAGAGTCGTTGGAAACGTTTAGAAATGATGATGTTAGGAAAGGCGAGGATGTGACTGTTTTTGATGATGAGGTTAGGATGGAGAACGAGAATGTTACGGAGGAATCGAGTATTGAGGAAATGGAGGTGGAAAGGGACATTGGAAAAGAAAACCGAGTTTGTGATCATTGGAGGAACTTGGGTTTGGGGGTTGTGGATAAGTTAATTGGTCGGAAACGTGGCCAGACTTCAGTTTCTTCATCGGTAATGAATATGGAGGATCTGGGTTTGAAGGCATTGTCATTGAGCATGGAATCGGATAAACGTGGTAAGCTTCTGCATGAGGAGTTGCTTCATTCTGCTCGAAAAAGGGAGCCAAAATTGCAGGCCTTAAGCTACCAAATTCGGTTGAAGGAGAAAATGCTTCACCAGCATCAATTACTGCGGCCTCAGAAGAAAGTGGAGGCTGTGAAGGAGGTAACACCTTCTAGTATTATTTGAATATTGTCGGTTCTTGCAGAGTTATTCTCTCTCCCTCTTATATTTGATAATGTTGATACATAGGATGAGGTTAAAGAAGCTTTCGTACCACTTTCCAATGAAGATGTAAGTGAGGTTAAGCGTGCTTTTGCTAACTCAAATAGGTATGTTGTAATGTTCCACTGTTTCAATCATAACGAGTCCCTTACTATTACTGTAAATTGACATATATGTCCTAATCGTCCTCTGCAGGAGAAAGATTTTAGTTTCTCATGAAAAATCCAATATTGATATCACCGGGGAGACACTTCAGTGTCTAAGACCAGGTGCATGGTTGAATGATGAGGTGAGTTTTCCCTAAGCTTTGGTAGATGGCATCAGAAATTTTGAAAGTGGATTTCGATTAGCTAATAACTGATTTGCATCTTATTGAACAGGTAATAAATCTCTATCTTGAACTTTTGAAAGAAAGAGAAAACAGGGGGCCTGACAAGTTCTTGAAATGTCATTTCCTCAACACATTTTTCTATAAAAAGGTCAGTACGCATATATTACAGTGTTTTCTTTCCTCTGTTTTGTACTTCCTTATAATAGTCTCCAAAATTATCCTGCAAGGCTGCAATGCTTTATTCTTTCAGTATTTGGCACTTGAATGCCATTAGATTGTGATATTCATTTGTATATATCACCTTGCTTGCTTTAGTATATGTGTTACATTTAAAAGGATATTTTGTTGTATGTTGAAGATGTTTGAAGAGGGACCTGGTTCTAGTAGGTCGATGTTTAGAAAATGGCTAAATTGGTTATATATTGATCATGATATATGCTTCTGCTGTGACCCATTGATAGGATTTGACCTTGTTAATGAGCAGTTTCTTAAGCTCACAAATTTTCTTTAATTTGTGATTGCTAATGAGCAACTCTTTTCCTTTTTCACAATTTTACTTTAGTTGACCATTCTCTTAAGAATAATCTGCATACTACCAGAAGGAATTCTGGTTATCCTCTTGAGATAAATTGTTTATATGTATAAGCGAACTGTCTCATCTCAACTGATAGAGAGGAGCGTTAGGTACTTAATTACTCTGCTCCATCTAATTGGCTTTTGTTTCCGAATGAGCAGTTGATTGGCGGAAAGGGTGGTTACAACTTCCAAGCTGTTAGAAGGTGGACCACCCAGAGGAAACTGGGATACACTCTCTCTGATTGTGATAAAGTATGCTCTTTGTTTTTGTTTTATTGTTTTTATAAATGTCGAAGCGTAGTCTCTTTCGGACTTCTAGAATTTATATAACAAATGATATTTATTTAGATATTCGTCCCAATCCACCAAGAAATTCACTGGTGTTTAGCTGTTATTAACAAGAAGGACCAGAAGTTCCAATATCTTGATTCACTAGGAGGAAGAGATTGTAACGTCATGAAAGTGCTGGTATGTTTTGTATGGTGTTAATTTGGAACTGCCTATCATTGTTTGGTTTCATTTAGGATACATCTGATTGTCTACACATAGGAGATACATTTCCCATGGCTGTGTTGATACACATGCATGTACACCTCTAGTCACGGTTTCCAAGTTTCAATGAGATCACTGTGTGGTGGTCGTGGTTCTTTTAGGTGATTATGAATGTGTATCTTTTTGATCCATGAAAAAATCCCTAAAAAAATGTTGACATTCCTCGAAAATCTGAGCATGCCTTCCTACCCAATGACCCTACATCCTCATTCTAGAGGATATTGGCTGAGCTTTTCAGGTTCTTGTTTATGGCGAGCTGCTATTGTTTATAACTCTATTGAAATGTCTTGATTGTCAAATTTCTATTTAGCAACATGTTCTGTAAAAATTCAGATTTTTTCCCTCAAGCAAGCGCAGTTTCTCACTTCAATCATATGGATGCCCATTTTGTTGTCTACCATTTATGGCACTTGAACTTTCTGTTATGCTCATATATTTCATCAACGTGCCCCAAGACCTATAAAGAGGCTCCCGTCTAAGTGGGGTGTGCATCAGATAGTATACAGCCTTACCCCTGTGATAACATGGAGGCTGTTTCCGAATTGACCCAAGAGTGTAGGCTCGTATACTTGGATAAATATGAAGTTTCGCCATAGGTTGTGTGATAAAGATTGTTGGTTTTATGTGGGTTTATCAGTGAATTCACCATAACATCATATATTATTCAGGCTATGTACTATGCTGATGAGGTAAAAGATAAGACAGGGAAGAACATTGATGTTGGTTCATGGGAACGGGAATTCGTGGAAGATCTTCCAGTACAAGAGAACGGGTTTGTACTTATTGTTTACTTTTACTTTAGATTGATGTGTTTTCTCAAGATTCTTTCTTTGGCTTCTTCTTTGATGTCAGGTGATTTGAATGCCATAATACTCAAATGTTTATCTTTTCATATAAGTTTATTTGAAAAAATGAGCTAGAACTAGAACATGGATGCTAGCAGAACTTAGTTTTGGTATTTGTTTTTCCAACTGCACATGTTGTCATGGATGTGATTGTATATAGTTGTTTCCTGTTAGGATTAGATATATTAGAATCCCTAATCCCCGATCTATGCAGAAAATAATTAGATACAAAAGAATAAAGAACACATCTTTATAGTGGTTCAGTCTTAATGCGAGAAATACGTCCACTGTGACTGCATATTTTATCATTTTCAAAACCTAGAGAAAGTTTGTTTACAACTGTTTTTCTTTCTACTGTTTTCGTGAAACTTTTCTGCTCTTATGATACAATATGAAACAAAGTCCTAACAATGTATTTATAGACATAGGGCGAACAAATGCTTTCCATAGTAGGGACTAGGTTATAACACATTCCCGATACAAACACGCCCAAATACTAAAATTTAGCACAGGGTCAATTCCCAGCAAACGCTGCGCAGAATTCATAGTATAAGAAACTGATTCTGCATAACTTAACATTTCTATCCTTGTGAAGGTGTTTTGTTGAGAGTTGTTATTTTCTCTTTTTCTCACCTTCTCAATTTATTGAAGAAACACATGATAAGAGACAACCCTCTCTTTGCTTGTGGAGTGTTCATGACCAAATAGAGTCTAATTTACCTAATTTTGCTACTCAGGTATGATTGTGGAGTGTTTATGATCAAATATGCGGATTTTTATAGTAGAGGCGTGGGGCTCCGTTTTAATCAGGTAAATTTATTCTTTCATATTCTAATATTTCTCCAGGTTCTTCTATTATATAATGTGCCACAATATCTGTTTTCTGTTTGACCTCTGCACTCTGGCAATAAAACTTATGCTTGATGACTAAACAAAATGTATAATTGTGTGTAGTTGATTAACGGATGACAAAATAAAATCTGATAGTATTTGTTTGCTAATTAGTCCGTTGGGTAATTGTGCATGTCGTTTATTCATGTAATTTTCTGTGTCGTAAATGCTTAGCTTAGCTGTAATCTTATTTGTCCATTCTGTTTATTGCTATATAATGCTAATCTACAAGCTTTTGTGACTGACCACTCCCTTGTTCTGAAATTTCATTGCATTACATGTGGTATTGTATTAATTAAAATGCTGAAGAAACAATTTGAGATTGACTAGAATTTTTGGTGCATTCATTTATAATCAGGTTTTTCTACTTTTTCCTTAGGAGACATGCTGTATAGGCAGAGACTGCCAAAGAGATTTTGAGATCGGAAAGTCGGTGCAATTTGTGTTCCGGTTGACGTTTTTTTTTTTTCAATTTCGAAAATATCCTTTGAACCTGTAATTGTGTGACACTATCAATCACTATAATGTTGGTTGTTATTTTCTCTTCTCTTTCATTATTTCATTCTTGAACTAGTAGTTGTGAAAATAATTATACAGATGCTCTCTAGACCTTAACATGTGTAAATTTTAATATCCGACTGAACTGTATTCTTGACCCCTTCCTGTGGTATTCCCCCATCCCTGAAAGTCCTTTTGGATGGAGTAAATTACTCTAGTTGAGGGTAAATCTTAAATATTAACCTGGAAAATAACTGTAAAATATTAATCTTTTGTAACCTAGTTAAAAGTGTGAAATCGGGCATGCAAATGTTATGAATTATATGCTTATCCTATGCTTAAAATCGAACCAAAAGATGGTCTAGTTTTGATTTCTGAAAGTAGAATTGTATATCATGAACTCAAATATATTTTGATGTAGTGTAGTATTTAGTGAAATGTTTATAAATGGTTGATACTTTTAATATAATCTACTGAATTGTCATTCTAGTTTCAATTAAAGTTGTGTTTTGATAATCAACAATCGGAAAGACTAATTTTCTTGTGATGGCGGCTGTATTACATACTAATTTCTCCATTAACTTTTCACTCTTAACAAATATTAACTATATAATTTTTTAGTTGTCATTGTTATAATTTTTCAATTGAATCCAAATTATAATGTTACATTAAAAACCCTATAAATTATCCTGTTAAATTTAAAAAGAGTTTACCACTTTCACCCATATTAAGCAAAAGAATATATCTCAAGAAAATACGATAACATTAGGACAATGATCTGTTCCATCCAAACATGACATAACACAAGTTACAAAATCAATAGAAGTTCAAGGTAATACCATTCAACTATTAAGAATACAGTACTAAAAGCCCTGGACTCAAATGTCTTTTGGGTCTTCTTCTAGCACTTGATCTCCTTCAAACCATGACCGAAGTACAAGAATGTTGGATCAGCAGCACCATCCTTGTAATAAGCGAAAACCAAGGTGCCATCATCATGCATGCTCTCCCCAACGAAGCTGTTCTCGAAGTGTAGGGAAAAAAAATTAACATGCAAAATAAACTCATGTACATCGATCCACAGCCTAAATGAGAAAATATGAAGGATGGTGTTTAGAATGATAGGAGGGGGGCTCACAATTGGAGGTCACTGAGCTTCGAAAGGAGGAACTTTGTAGCTGCCTCTATGTTTTTCTTAAACACCTCTTGATTCTCAGCATCCAACTTGGGGGTCAACAATTTAATGTACTTCTTCATGAAGGCCACAAACTGCTTCTTGTCAAAAGGAGGTTGTTCCTAAAAGAGAGCATGGCAAGTCTCAAACAATTGAGTGCAAAAAGAATCAGTTCAAACATGTCATTAATATAACAAACCTGGAGTCTAAATGTGTCAACAATGTCAACCACTTTCACAGCTGTGTCATCGACACCTTCATCCTCGCCACCACCTTCAGCGGAGGGATTTGCACCAATGTCCACATCAACGGCACCAGTAAAAACCCACTATAGATATACAGAACAGTGATTAAGCAAATTTCCATTAAATCAGAGAGCATATAGAAGTAGTAAACATGGAACCACAATTACCTTTCCTTCTACTTCCCAAAGAACTCCATTGCAGATTTCCTTGTATGGGAATGAATCAGAGAGCAGCTCATCACCTAAATTGTAGATGATAAAAACATAAGAAATTAATTACTGAACAAAGTGAGTTTCCCAGCTAATTTATATTTCGAAGATATTGTTAAAAAAGGGTCCACCAAATTACTCTTCAAAGCCTAAAATAAAAGCTACATAAATGATAAAGACACTTGGGTCTCTCCAGAATCAAACAATTCTTTGTGGTCCATACGAATCGTAGCACAACCCAAAAGAGTAACACTTTGTATGCTGGCATGCTGCTACCCAACTTTACCATTAATAGATCTACTTTATTTGATCCCTTTTAATATTAACATACAAGATATAAATAGGAACAATAGAAGATTAAAACTTCATAAAATACTAAAACCACATTTAATTGGAATTTTATTCATCCATGCAAATATATGGATCTTCTAACCTTTTCATCAAAAACTAACAGAAAAAAGTCACAGAAAAAATACACACCCACAATTACTACAAAACAGGTGATAAAATCAACATCCAATCCTATCAATCTTTCAAATATTACTTAAAGATCTACAGAATAAATTCATAATAATCCAACCAGAGATCCAACCATAATAAAACAAGCTAGGAAGTTGAAAAACAACAGAAAAATCAAATATTCCAACAATTCCACATTTAGAATAATATACAAGTTAAAAACAACATCCAATTCTACAGGTTTTTCTAAAACATACAACCTAAAGAGCCATAGATGAAGATCATAATAACCCCACCAAAGATATTAATACAATGAAATCAATTGAGTGATAAGAACCCTAACTAGAAAAAGTTGAAGAAAACAACACAAAAAAATAAATCTTTTCAATAATTTCTGTATACAGAATACTTCAAAAGAACAAATCAACATATAAATCCCATCAGAGATCTGAATAAAAAGAATTAATTACCATCTAGAAAAAAGTGAAGATCAACATATAATCAAAATATTTTCAACAATTCCTACGTATAGAATACTGCAAGAGTTCAAATCAACATATAAATCCAATCCGAATGAGTTAATTGAGTTACATAAATCCCATCTATCAAATGGTGAAGATCAAAATAAAAAACAAATATTTTCAACAATTCCCACAATATAGAATACTACAGAAGTTTTCGAATCAACCTATAAATCCAATCCAAGGAATTAATTGAGTTACATAAACCTAATCTAGCCAAAGTTCAAAATCAACATGAAAAACAAATCTTTTTCAACAATTCTAACATATAGAGTACTTCAAAAGCTCAACTCAGCATACAAATCCAATCCAAAAGAATTAATCAAGTTACATAAAACCCACCTAGGAAAAGATGAAGATCAACATAAACACAATTTTTTTCAACAATTCCAACATATAAAAGAATACAAAGCTCATTTAACATATAAATCCACCAGAGATATAAATCCAAAGAATTAATCAAGTTACATAAAACCCAGATAGAAAAAGGTGAAAATCAACATAAAAAACAAATCTTTTCCACAATTCCAACATGTACAATACTTCAAAAGATCACATCAACATATAATCCAATTCAAAGAACTAATTTACATAAACCCCACCTAGCAAAATATCAAGATCAACATAAAAACAAATCTTCAAACAATTCCTACATATAGAACAAATCCAAAAGAATGAACTAATTTACTTAAAACCCATCTAGCAAAAATCGAATATCACCATAAAAAACAAATCTTTTCAACAATTCCTACACATAGAACAGTACAAAAACTCAAATCACCATTTAAATTACATAAAAATATGGGAAAATAGAGGAGTAATACCAGTGAGTAAATCTTGGTAAACCAACATGATTGAAACAATAAGCTCTCACAAATCGCTCCTATAAAAGATAAAAAAAAGCTAAGAGCAAGAGGACCGAGAGAGAGGGAGAGCTTTGAAGAAAGAGATGTGAGAAGTTTGTGGACAAAGAGTATATATAATGCAAGGGTTTGCGGAAAATAGCTGATTAATTTAGTAGCACATTAATTTATGTTGGGTTGGGCTAATTGTTTCATCAAATCCAGTTCCTATGGGCTGCATACCAAATTACCAACCCACTCTACTACTCTAGTGCTGTTGTTGGGTCTGGGAAAATCGTAAATCACTCGATACGCGATTTGAATAAAATCAGATCGATACTTACCCAGTAAGATTATCGGTTTGATTATGAGTGTAATTTTTTGTCCATTACCCGAATGAAACCGGACCAATAAACGGATAAATACCCGACAATTTCTCTATATGACATACCCAAATTTCATACGGAAATACCCAAATCCAGGTAACCGATAGTTTCACATATTATTGTGCACCTCATATGTTATCGAACAAGTCACCCTATTTAGTGCCATAACACTTGGTACTGTATACGTTATAGAACAAGTCGAATCCTCTGACAAAAAAATTGACTGGCACCTAAAGAACAATCCGACGAGTTAATAATTCAAATCAAAATCATAACTAGATCACTAACCACTAGAAATGTAGTTGAATGTGAAGTTACATGATAACCTGGTGAGTTATTTCTGTAGCCTGTAGGTTTTACTTTTAAGGGATTATAAAATTTTCTGTTGTATGATAGTGAGGAACTTTGCTATGATTGTTTTAGCAACAATTGAGCAAGCTCAGAAATTTCTTAAATTTATTCTGACATAGGATATGAGTATAACACTAAATGTATTATATCTTGAAGTGCCTACGTGAAATCGGCTATCTATTATTGATAATCGACATACATTCCCCTCCACATATGAAGAAGTTTCATGCTAGTTACCTAGTAAGATATGGATATTGATGTTGGCCAAGGCCTTTACTTAATAATTTCTATATAAACTCAACCTCCTTCTCCTATGGTGCTATGGTGTCAAATAAGGCAACCATATCACCAAATGCATGGAATGTGAACTTTGAAGCATCATTAATTAGTGCACCAGTAGTGCCATCGATTACCCTACGATCTAGAGCACCTGATGGTAGACATAAGCCCCCATGAAGACGATCTGGTGGTGCCATGAGTACTACAATTCTGCGAAGCCGTGCGAAAAAGAGGACTAGTCCTAGTTCTGCTATGTGCTTATATATGTCATTTACATTAGAAGTTCTGTAGTGAATTGAATCCATTTGATTTTTTGGTTCCCAATTGTTTTAAACAAATGTGTAAAGATTATAAACGATTGTTGTCAAGCCAGCCAGACGCCTCGATTAATCGATTCTCGAACAAACCCAAGCTCAAACGCATCTACCACTCATTATAAGAACCCAACCCAAAGCTGCTTTCCAAACTCTTCGTGCTTACACACAAAGTTATTTTATCGGTGGTACGAACAAAAGAATCCAAATTTTCTCACAGTCAAAACAATAAGACGGCTCAGATTCTTTGGCTTAATAAAACCAGAGGACAAACACCCGATATAAATAATATTATACTGGGGGTTAGGCTCTAGATTTATTCAGAGGACGATGTTCCACCTACCATCAGACATTAACAATCTCTACATTCAATTCAAGACAACGATTCGACATAACAATTTAATTACAAAGGTCTTCAATATTCGTCAAACCATTACTCAGAATCACAAAAGATAATGCAAAGAATTAAACGTATACACAAAGTATACTAAGAACCTGGTAAAAAACACCAGTGCAACCAATTCCCGTGACAAAACTCTACCAAATGGTTATCTAGTTCTATATACGCAAATCAATAATCAACCCATGTCAAAGTTCGGTGATTCTTTCGACAAAGTTAAAACGAATTTTTATCCATCGACAAACATTTCGCATCTGCTATCTACACAGGATTAAATTTCGAGGAATTTTCTCCAACTTCACAATGCCCGCTCAACAATATCACAAATAACACATCAATATGCTTAGTCCTATCACATGGAAAACAAGATTTTTCATAATTGAATGAAGATATCGACTATCGAAAACACAACCACGCTTGTCAAGAAACCAATTTCGCATTAACAAAAGTTCTCTGTGTTCAAATAAATTTTAAGTTTTCAAATGAAACTACATACTCATTCAAGAAGAGATAAAGAAACAACGTATTGAAGCTGAGATTTCCAACTTATGCAAGATCTACACAAAGTGAATACATGTTATAGTAGATTTCCTATTGTCCATATCATTAGCATAATTGAAATCTACATACCAACTAAGCACGCCATCATGATATCTGTAGAACTTAAAACCAACATCATTAGTAGATTTCAAATACCTTAAAAGCCACTTTAAAGCATTTCAACGACATACCGTAGATTAGACATATCTACCAAACAACTAACCGCATACGCAATATCGCCCAAGGCTAACCACAGATACATAATGTATCCTATAGCATTGGGAATATGACATATTCTTATATTTATTTATTTCAGCTTCTGGGCCATTGACTAACTTACTTAGCACAAATGAAAGAAGAGGTACATTCATTGCATTTAGCATCGTATTAAGGAAAATTTACTCAAAACCTTTTTTACATATGCACTTTGATTTAAAACAAGAGTAGATTTCTTTCTGTTTCTAATAATGTTCATGCCTAGAATTTTCTTAGCATTACCTAAGTCTTTCATATCAAAATTATTACAAAGATATTTTTGTACATGCTCGATAGACTTGAAACACGGACTAACAATCAACATGTCATCCACATAAAGCAAAAAGAAATGCAGCACAAAGCCTATATTCTTAAAGTACATGCAAATGATCGTAAGAGCTTTTAAACTTCAAAGACTACATACAATCGGCCAAATTTAATATTCCACGCTTTAATTTGCTTTTAAATCATACAAGTGCCTTTAACAAACACATTATCATGCAATTTAGGATCCACAAAGCCCTCAGTCATTTATTATAAATATTCTTGTCAAGATCAAATTATGTAAAAAAAGCAAGAAGTAACATCCATTTGTTTTAATTTTCAATTAAAATGAGCAACTAAAGCAAGCATAATTCTAACAAAGAGTAAACTTAACCACAGAGCAAAAATTCTCAAAGATAATTTATTTCCCTCCTTTTCGAAAATACCTTAGCTACTAACCTAACCTTTAAATCTAACCTTTCAGCTTTCGCTTAACCTTAAACAACCACTTATAGCTCCACGGAGCAACTAGTGGGGTTTAGGAACAAGCCAAGCCTGACACCTTTAGGGATTCCATTTGACTATTCATAGCATCAATCCATTCATTGAATATTTCGACCTTAAAGCTTTTTTTTGTAAGTCTTAGGCTTATCACACACTCAAGAATTCAAACACATTAAAGTAAAAATACACAAATTGCACTCCATTCAAATTGTTATCTCTATTGCCTCTCAAGATTTTAATTCGCTCTTTTACTTCTATCCCAAAGGAAATGATAGTCATTCAAAGCATTAGAATCAAGCAAAACATTCGCATTAAGAAACATTGGAATCGTGCACAAATACGAATCGTGAAAGTTATCATCCAAAACATTCGTATTAGGCTTAACCTGTCAGAACAACATTACTCTCCATCTCATCGAGTAGTCTCATCTTGATTACAATAACTAATTTTATGAAATCTCATTTCCGTATAGCGTTCAGTTGATTAGTGTTATCAGCACCGTCACCTCATTTGGAGCATCATTATTGGGAAGTTAGGTAGTTTTAGAAATTCATTTTTCTTGGCTTAAAAAAATAACATTCTACTTATCACAACTTTCAACTCCTTGCCTGAATCCTATCCCAAAGTCTCTATATAACCTTTATCCTTCAGTGATACCCTAAGAAAACACATTTCTTAGATCTAGATTCCAACTTACTTCAAACTTTTGACGACGAGCCAACACAACCAAAACTTCTCAAATTACTTAAATCAAGTAGCTTACCCAGAAACACGATTCTAACTTTACCCTCCTGTTATGGACCTGGTTAATCAAATAAGCAATGGCAGAGTAACAAGATCCCCCGTAACTTCTTAGAAAGACCGTACATGGCCAAGAGCCCTCACTTTTTCTTATTTATTCATTCTCCCAAATTTTACCACATTCTTACTTTGGATTTATGGGGAACAAACCTATGCCTCTTAATTACTCCCTCAAGTATCACTATCAATAAATCATTCATTTGTTTATTGCAAAATTAATACCATTATCGCCTATAAGTGGCTTTAATTCTCTTTCCATTTTGGTTTTCAATTAACATTTTCCGCTTTTAAACTTATCAAAACATCGATTTATGTTTCCAAAGAATAAAACCCAAACTTTCTAATAATTATCACTGAAAGAAAGTATCAATTCCCCTCCATGTGTCGTAACACTGTAGGTCCCCACACATCAAGACGCAAAGACTCAAACACATCGCAAGACACTTAGTATGATTGTGGTACGGAACGGGAAAACGCACTTTATGTTGCAGATTCCTAACACTCATGATTCAGCCAAAAAAGGGATTTATATTTATCACCACTAAAGCCGAATTCATCTTTATGCAAATTTCTATTCCTTATTACTCATATGACCCAATCTATTGCTACAAAAAATGTATTTACATTCAAATACAAGTTCACGTACATAAATGTATTCAATACGACAAACATACAAAGTTTATTTTTCTTTTTCTAACTAAAGACAATAAGTTGACCCCCTTAAGAATTTTCATAACCCCTTTACCCATTTGCCCTACAAACCACTATCCTTAAGGATGCACATGAAAAGCAATTATAATCAAGAATCAGAATACGCCTAACATTCTCGAAAGTAAACACAGAACCGTAATATAACCCATACATCTCTTATTCCTAACACATTACGCTTTTAGAATTTGGCCAAATTTAATGCTCCATGCCCAACATTTTTATAGTTTGAATGTTTTTTAAAAGCGAGCCATACGAAAAGCATGTCCAGCCTACTAACCAATCAAACTTTACATGTTAATCGAACTAAAATGCAGAGTTCAACAATGCATAATCACAAAGATTACTAGTCATAAAAACATTCACCCATATTACTCCCTACGTATAAATTAAATTAATTAGCATGATCATTTCAATCGATTTTTTATTAGACTTAAAAGTAACTCTTAAATTAAGTGACCAAATTCATGATAATTAAAATACTTTTTTCCATTAGACATAGATTTAGATCTACCTTTTTTTGTGTAAGTGTTCTTTTTGTTTGGATTATGTAGATTTTTTGGGAGTTAAACCTATTCTGACCTCTACCCCTCACATGCATAACCTCTCCGGAATTCTTACTACCTTCAGAATATTTTATGTCCAATTCTTTATTTTTAAGACCATTTACTACAATATCTAAGGTGACCTCATCCCTATCATACTTACTAGCAGATTTAACATCACTAAAAGAATCGAGTATAACATTTAAACGATCAATGGAAGCATAATCATCTATATTCTTATAGCCGGCCAACTTAATATCATAAATAAGTTTAGTAAAAATATCAATATTTTCTTCTATATCTCAAGTATCCGCCTAAACTTTTAAAGAACTTTTCAAGTGCTAACATTTTACTAGAATGGCGCTTTCTCAAAAAGATAGACTATTCAGCTTATCCCAAAGAGCTTAAGATACTTCGCGATTCCAACTTTTCTAATAATAGGATCGATAAGTTCAAATAAGTAATCGAACACGATTTCATTCATTTCGATTTTTTCTCTTTCCTCAAGAGGCTGTTGCAAAAGCTGAATTTCATGCCCTTAAAGATTTTTCTCTTGAATTAAGATACACTTAATTTTTTATTTCCATGCTAAATGAGATTTCCTCCGTCAAACGGAACCACACCCATATTTATTTGCACCTGTAAGTCAAATGCAATCTACTCAATTTGGCTCTAAGCGGCGAACCTAACCCAAGTCATTTCTAAACTTCCTCAAATAGATCTTTAATTGGATAGATCGATAGATTATTGTTGCCGGCCATATTACCTCGATTAATTGATTCCCGACAAAACGTAAGTTTCAAATGCAATTCACCACCGTATTTGGGCGAAGAACCCAATCCGGTTGCTTCCTTAAACTCTCAAAGCTGCCATACTAATAAAAAGCCGCATTTTATCGGTAGATGAACAAAAGAACTAGCTTTTCTACAAGTCAGAAAACAATAGCATTTAATGTTGTATCTTTTGGCTTAATGAAATTAGAGTGATGAACACTCTGGTTAGGTCGAGATTTATTCAAGATGACGATAAGCGGGCTTCTGACTAATTCTAAATAAATTTATCATTAACAAATGGATTCATGTTTTTATACCTAATAGCTCTGTTAAATTAAGCAGAGCATGAGCTACTGAAAATGGAGCTTGCAGAGAAATGATTTCTGCAAACTAGAAGGAAATATGTGACCAAATTATTTTTGTCCTGCTGCTCAAGACAGGAGAAAAGATTAAGTGATTTAATTCTTTATTGTCATATTGTTTCATATCTAATATTAAATTTTGTGTAATCTATATTGAATACACTCTTATATTTGAAATTTGTAGAGAAAATTGCTAACACATTGCTAACACCTTTCAGACATCCCCTTATTTTCTCAATGATGAATTGTATTGACATGCATGTTCTGTTATTGAAGGAATGAAACCAAAGAAATTGTACAGTGGATTATCAACCGATGACTTTGAAATTTGTTTACATACAATTTTTAGATAACAGAAATTGAACTAAATAGTACTACTATATATATAACAATTAAAAAACATCATCTAATATAAAAATTTAATAAACATGCAGTAGCTATGAGTGAACAAAATTGTCCAACAATATTTCCTAACGATATCATTGAAAAGGAATAAACAATGCAGAAAACAATCATCTCAATAAGATATTATTCAGATGTTCCATCCCTCGGAGGCTTCGAGACTGCAACTTCCATAATCACCCCCCTTATTTGCTGCTTCCACCATTAGTTTCTCAGTAGGTGGTGTGAGGTTAACAAGTACAAACCATAATTCGTCGTCCACTCGAATTGCCCATAGTTGCATCATCATCCCAGGAAGAAGCCCGTTTCTTATTTTAATCTTCCTCCATGTCTTACCATTCAAAACATAATATGGTCTGTTCTGGTTCCACTTTGATAGTTCTATTCTATAATGTTTGAAAGAGGGGTCAATTATGTTAACCCTTTGTATTTTTTTACTCTTTTCATGTTCTTCAAGAAACTCTTCATGCAATTTGCCTTTTGGGATATTGAACCTGTTTTGGCCTCCATTGCAATCACTATCTTCCAGTTTTCTCTGCACCACCAATTTCTCCTTCGAAATAACTCTGCTTGCATCAACCAATTCAGAAATCCGAGTCCTGAATCGTTCAGGCATTCGAGGAGGTGGGTTCGGCTCATTGTCATCATCATTAAAATCCCTCATCTTGTTCTTGACATTATCACGATTATTGCTATTAATCTTCGACTCCTTTTCTGGAACATAATCAGGATCATCTATATTTGTTGACAACTTCAGTTTTATAATTAACCCTTCTTGTTCATTATCAAAAGAATTCTTGCATGTAGTTGCCCCTTTCATCATTGTTGATAAATCATTATCAACTCCTTTTTCTTGATCAAAGGTCATGGGTTTATTTACCCACCCCATGTCTACACGAAAGGTTCTCTTCTTTTTGGGATGATGAGGAATGGAAGCCAACAAGGGGATGGAAAGACAAGAAGCATCACTCTTACACAAAGTAGCCAAATTGTACACTATTTCTTCATCTCTGTTTGTCCACTTCATCTCCATAATTCTATATCTTAATTATTAACCTAAAAAACAAATCCACAAATTAAAAGAAGATAATTTTGGGTTGTGTAAGAAAGTAATCAAGAAAACAGAAAATTCTCACAACGGTGAAATATGAGATAATGGAGTATATATAGAGTTGAAGGAACTCCTATTTTCATTAGGATTAGGAGACAAAAAACAAAATAAGTTTGTACTAATGAAAACTTCATTGTTATTTCTGATATTATCATAAGTTCGAACTTCGAAGTGATGCGGGAGAAAACTAAATATACTACGCCTAATGTAATAATTTTATAACGGTATTTTGATCAATCTTTTGGAGCAAGTAACATTTATTTCCTAATTATTAGAGTTATATATTACCGGCGCAAGTAAATAAGTAATAATACTTTCCTAATAAGTTGTCATATATTCCCCCCGTTATAATTACTTGATCATGAAGGTAAAAAATATTTTATTAAGAGGTTGACTAATATTATTAATATACCCTAAAAAGTACTTTATCAAAAAATAATTTAGTTAATCATGAAAATAAAAAGTACTACATACATTTCAAAATAGATGATTGTTTAAATGAAAAATAATTTATTAAGGGATTGTGTAAAAGGGATTGTAAAAAGCTATATTGAAAATGTAAAAAACTACATTGAAATTATAAAAATATATATTAAAATTGTAAACAATCAACTATTATGAAAAAGTAAAAAATTTCTAGATAAATATGTATTTTGAAAAGGAGGCAGTAGTAATTTATTAAGTGATAAAAGTGAAAAGATCAAGATAAAGTTACATTGAAATCCTATATGATCAAGTAAAAAAGAAATGAAAAGTTTTGATAAATGATCAAGTAAATTGGAACGGAGGGAGTATTACCAATTTTGTTTTCATATATAGTTTTGAAATGAAAAATAAGAAATGTTCGAAGCTTGATATAGAAACATTCTGAAATGTAAAAAGCTTAAAAACTTTAGATAAATTGTGTATATATACTAAAAAAAAGATATTTGTATAAACATGTATATTAGAACAAATATATGTATAAGTATTCAATCTCTTTAACAATATTAAAATAAAATATTTTTAAATTAATATTTAGTATTTCAAATAATTGACATAAATTTTTTGAAAAAATATTTACATAATTAGTATTATTTCAAAATCAAATATAAATGAAGGTTAATAGACAATTTTACGAATTATCTCACACGTCTAAAGTGTATTATATGTATATTGAAAGATTTTCAAACTCATAATATAAGTAGACTTATAGGTAATAGAAGATGTGTTCTCAAAACAAAAAATTTTAATCTATACAATCTCAAAATAATACACAATAATATCTATGTTATGTCCTAATAATGAATTATATATAATATAACAAAAATCAAAAGAATCATATAAACTAGATATGAACATAAATATATAATTATATTAAATAATTAGATATAGTTGTATTTTTTAATTTAAATATTGATTTACAAAAATTAAAATATTATTTTGTTTCCAATATTTCCTAAGAAAATTTGAAAACCGATGCAATTTTTTGGAAACAAAGTAATTTCGAAATTACATTATGTTTTCGTTTCTATAAATTCAAAAATAGAAACTTTTCGAATGTTTCGTAAGAAATGTTTAGAAATTTTAATCCATGGACACAAATAATGTGGTTTAGATAAATTGACTTATTAGAGTTATGTTTAACCATGAAATATTAATTATTTTAATTATATGATGTCATGATTATAAAAGAAGAAGGAATCCGTATTAAATGGTTAGGCTAGAATTTCGTAATACTCCAACACGGTAATTCGTACATTAAAGTTCATTTCCAACATGATTGGTTATACAACTATTTAGTCAATTTCTAATCCTTCCGCAATTTCACAATTTGATAATCCTCTCTTTCAACCTATAATCAATGAAAAGTTCTAAAAATTTGGTGTCTGATGCAGAGTAGTAACCAAAACTTTTGTACCGAAATTTGAGTAGATAGCATCAATTTTCAAATATAGTTTTATTCTCTTTCACTATATTAAATTGTTATTAAATTGAAAGATTAATAAATGGTAAGTTATAAAAATAAAATCGAACACCCAATCATTAAATTATTAGGATGAATATATTTATTAATTAAGTGATTTTATTTTATTCCACCTTTCATAAAGGTGTGGGAATATTAACATCAATATTTTGTTGCTCTATGAAGGTATTAAGGATGAATATGTTATCATCATTGTTGAGTGTTGATGAATCTACTCTTTTATCTTCACAAATTCTACAAAATCAACAAAATCATGCAATTTCTCATTTGTCTAAATTAGGGCCCCGGTTGGACTGGGATAAAAATCGATTCGTCGAATCCGGTCGGTCAGGCAGTTTTAGGATAAAAACCGGGGTCCGGTTTTTAACGATATTTTGCATAAAGCTGGGCCGGATCCGGTTGCTCAGTGCAGGTGACGGATTTTAACCGGTCGGTCAGTTCATTATTATTATTTTTAAATAAAATTATACTAGCCCATTGACCCATCATTTCGCCAATTTCTCCCCGCTTTGCGATTCAAAAGCGGCTTGGCCTTCACACAAGAAAAAAAACCTAAACATTCTCCCCCCAAGAAACCATTCTTCGGCCTTCCCACGGCAACACGTGTGAATCGAGATCTTCAGCCCATAAGGAGTCCTTGACTTAGGACATACGCTAATCAAGGCATTTCCGTGTCGATATCAGAGTCGAAAATGTAGGTTCCTATAAAATCTGCTTTGATTTTTGATTCTTGATAGGCGGATTTAAAGTAACTTACAACAAATATATTAATTAGATGTTATCATTTTACGGATCACATGTGAGGGAAATTGCGGATATATGGGAATCCTTGGTTCGTTTTATGTATATAATTGTATGCTTTGATTAAGTTCTGATGTTGTTAAACTTTGGATCTTGATGCGCCACGGTATGTCGTCGATTTGAATCCGGTTACATCTGACGCTCTTTTTTGCCATACTACGGGTTATCGTATTACGTTATACGATCGGCGTAAATAAAAATGCAGCTAAAAATAATAAAATCGGCCCAATAAAGCGGGCCAAATCGGTATATCAATCCGGTCGGAAATCGGTCCGGCAGTTCGGATAACGGACAGTTTTTCACAGCACCAAAATATCCGAAATCGGTTTGGGATTTTTTACCCACTGAAATCGGTCATCCGGTCCGTCATATACAGTACAAATGATAGTTATTCAACGTGCGTAGTAATGTGTTGTTGATAAGTCTCTACAACAGCAAGATTTGTTTCTAGCTATGTGGTTATTATTGGTGATTCCGCAATTTCTTAGAAAAGTAAAAAACAATCAACTATTTTCAAGTTTTGTAAAGCAGAGTACATACAATAACAAATGTTGCAGCAAAGGGTCCACTTGGCTAGTTAGGTTACTTGTTGATTTAAAGGTCTTTCATGTGCTCGATAAAACATTTGTGTGAGACTACGTCAGCTTTACAAAACAAAAGATTCAGTTTTCACGAATGAACAAAACATATATATTGATCTTGATGGCCAATTTACTAGAGAAAATGTGCTTGAAGGACCGTTGGACTTAGCTTATTTTTCTATTTCAAGCATGAATTATTGATATTTTAACAAAAGATACCAACTCCACAACATCAATTTCTTCTTTACCAGCTGGGGTTATTTCTTTCATCACTATCACCAGCTTGGGAGGGGAGGAGAGTGTCGATTACACACCTAAGATAGGTTTCACGTGACGTTCAAGGAGAGGTTAGTTAATGGGTTGGTTGGTTGATAAGTTAGTTAGTACATTGATAGGTCAGTTAATTTATTATATAAGTCAAGGTGATATCAATTATTAACTATCAATCGTTATTGTATTATAGGAAACTATATGTATTGGAAAGTGTACACTAATCATTTAAGAATAACTAGTTATATGTGCACAGGTAATTGCAAATTATTTAAAAAAAACCTAAAAATAAAATGAAAAAGTTATCGCCCAGAAAGAGAAAAGTAAGAATGAAGATTGTGAAATAAACTTTATTCTTTTGGTTAAATTATGGAGTATTCGTATTAGATAATATTTATAGTATTAGTTTATGGAGAATTTATCATGTTAGGCGGTTACGCGTGAAAAAGTTACTATGAAAATTAAAGGGAATTGCGAAATGGTCCCGATGAAGTGGGTGTCCGTTGCGGTTGGTCACATAGAGTGGCACCGTTGCGCCAAATGGTCATCATAAATGTATCAGTGCGCAAATGATCACTAACTTAACACCTCTTTTATAATTTAGCAGGTTTGCTAATTTTGGGGTGAAATATAATTTTGAAGAGTTTTGTGTGTTATATGTAATGCTTGATTCTTGAGAAATAGTCACTGTTAGTATACAAATGGTTCTCATTTGGTCCACAACACTTTAATAGAGTACTTTTAATTTATAATATTTGAAAAATATCTACAGATTAGATTTTAGGTATATCTTAAATTAAATATTTTAAGATAATTAATATAATATTAATTTGAAATATTTTAATATAATAACTTTAATTAAATTAATATATTTTATTATATGTTTATTATCCTCTATATTTATTATGAAATATTCAATAATTTTTTTACTATACATCAAATATATCAATCATATATATATATATATATATATAAATATATATATATATATATATATAAATATATATATATATATCGATTATATAAACAAATTAAAAAAGTACATTCTATAATATTAATTTATTTAATGTAACCTATATAAATTTAGTGATTATATAATATATAAAATAAATATATAATAATTCGATATTATATTTATTGAATGCTTTCGAATTTGAAGATATATATACACCAACAAAATCACATCATTCTAGAATAAATACTTAGGGACCACTTACGCACCCATACATATTAAATACTTAGGACCATTTATGCACCAGATACACATTAAATATTTATTATAGAATGATGTGAATATAAACATATATATCTTCAAGTCAAAAGCATTCAATAAATATAATAAAGTATTATATATTATATAATCACTAATTTTATATAGGTTACATTAAAACTAATATTATAAGTATTATTTTTAATTTATGTATATAATCAATATATATATATATATATATGATATTATATTTGATGTATAATAAGAGTATTAATATATCATAATATAGATGACAATAAACTTATAATAAAATATTAACCTCAAAATATTAAAATATTTCAGAATATATTATATTAATTATCTTAAAATGACTGGTACAGGCTATACCTTAAAATCTTAATCTAGAAGATATTTTCAAACTGTGCATAAATTAAAAAGCAGTATATTAAATGTTATGAACCAAATGAGAAATTCTTCCACTGCTGAGGACCATTTGCAACGTTCTGACTCTACACAATCAAGAGCACATTGGCATGAAACAAGCAGTTGAAATATAATGGATGAATTAATTCCCAGGGCATTTGCACACCCGATTACACGAGACCATTTGCGCAGCGGTGCCGCCTGAGACAAGCGCAGCAGTATACTACTAAGTTTCATTCATTCCAGATAAAATTAAAAAAATTTATCAAAAGGGTAAAATAGGAAATACATTAATTTGGCTTCAATTTGTAGTCAATTATTTACATACACATTATATAGTATAGATAGATAACAAGCGTCAAGATTCTAACATCTCTACCATAACTTTTCATGAATTAAACATTTCTCTTTAAATTGATATGAATAGCAATTCCAAGGGTCAAGAATAGATGCCCTCTCGAAGTACAAAATGTTAATCATACTTTTAAATTTTAGATAAATGATATATTTATGTTAATTTTTTGTTTAAACTTTTATAAATTTATATTATAGCCCATCTTCATTTATGAGTTTTTCCTTAAGTAGACCAATGTAAATTATATATATTTGACCCATCCTATAATTATTTTATGATTCCATCCCTACTTTCGAGTATGTTACAAGCTCAAGTAGTACAGAGTAATTGTTTCCTAATAATTAGGACAGGTAAATCATCTTGGGCTATAGTATGTCGTTCAGTGGTAGTAGCATGTGGGATGTAATGATAATTATTTCGAGAATCAATTTGCATCAATTTACCTTTTCATTAAATCATGAATTAATTTTTATACAATGCATAAAATTAATATGATTGGATGAATTAATAATATTTTTATAATATTAATTTAGTGATTTTATAATATAAATTATGATTAAAAACTTTATATAAAAATTTAAAACGTTAATTAAAATAGAATTGAAATAATTTTGTCCTTCAATGTCTTGTTATACCTACACTAATTAAACCAGTTTCAAAGAGTGTAAATTCACTTCTAGTTAAATTATAGGCTTTTTAGGCTTTGAGACCTCACACGAATTATCATAATTTTTTATGGTTCTAAAACTTTTTATTTTGTATGATAGTCTTGGACAATAGTCGTCGAGAGAACTTGGAAATAAGTATCAATGTCTAAGAAGATTCTCCACGAGCTTATATTTGAATGGCGATTCTTAAACCCAGTGGCAGGGTTTGTGATCTTTGAGTAATGTACTTTAACCTTGAAAATTTCCGACCCTACAAGTAGTCGAAAAGCTTTATTATGCTCCATACAATCAGACGGAACTAATCTACATGTGTGCTCCAATCGAGATGACATGCCGTATGCGGGAAAATCGCGAATCATCCACATCAAAACAACCCACATGTTGAAATTACACTCCCTAAGGCCCATCGAATGTCACCGACACCGATGCAAAACTCGCTTCAACTTCATTAACCAAGGGTTGGAGAAAACATTTATATCTCTCCCTTAGATTTTGATCAGGATATAATCGGGGATAAACAGATATGGCTCCTTCGTACAATCACAGTGGTAAATTGTACACAGATAACTAGCTAACGAGGAATATTGGCGTCCGGCTTGCCAAAGGTGCCAAAACCATCGAGCGCGAAACCCGATCACGAACATTTCTCGGCTCTGCTACAAATGCGGATATGTTGCATCAAAATATTTTCCAGCTGCTCCATCCCTCGGGTGCGTCATCCGCCCCATCATACATCCGGGGCGATGGTGTCTGTCGTAATCTGAACCGTCTTCCTTGACATGTACAAAATCGTTGTAGCCGAGGGGCTAATGACATATATATCAAAACTTTTCTTGCAATCGGCTTACGTTGTTCCTCTCTTCCTTCCTCGTACCTACTCTACCATACAGCGTCACGCCTCCAACTGTTCATCTCTTTGGCCAAACAACATACAATTATTCACACACGCATGAATTTTTGTTTAGGCAAGAACAAAGGACTCAATAATTTTTTGCCTCATAGAAATCATTTGGAATGTTCTCTCCCTTATTAGGACAACACCGCTTGATTAAAGAAATCCACCTTTGGAAATATTGTTGTGATATTTGCGACTCAGACTTTAGACTAACCAACTGTGTTGTCATTGATAACTTAGTAAATTCAGTGCAACCATCCCACAATGGGTTTGACCTCCATCAAATCATAGTATGTTCATTTGTGTTGGATCTTCTCTAATCCGTCATGTTCTTCATTAGAGCACCCTCCAAATTCAACATTAGAGCACCCATAACGTAAGTGTAAACCATTTTCAACCATACGCATATATTGATTCCCCTCAAATCCAACATTAGAAGATGTTTCTGCTACATCGTAAACATGGTGAGGAACATGATAATCCTCACCATGGTACTCCCAAATATAATATCTTTTCCCTGGCCATTTAGACATCAAATGAATCTCCACTTGACTAATATCATACATTTTTGTTGTTTCTACACCTCTTACGGACATATTTATCAATGCGAATGCGTCTTGACAAAAGCATGATTTTACTACGCAACCTTCACGAAAAGTCACTAAACTTTGTAGATATCACGGGATTCACACGTATGGACCATGCGTTATGTCATCCGACGATCTTGGACATTTCCCCTAAATATATTGAAAATAAATTAAAATAAATAAATAATTAGACATAATTGTACACATAATTGAATAAATGAAAAATAATTGAAAATAAAAAAATTGAACATAAATAATTATACATAAATTGTACATAAATAATTATACTTAACCCTAGATTTTGAAAAAATGATTAATGAAAAATAAATAATTGGACATAATTGAATATAAAAATATCAAAACATACCTTGGATTCGGAGTTGACGGAGGGGGAAGGGTAAGGGTGAGGGAGAAGTTTTTTTATTGGGTCTGTTCTTAATCTGACCTGTAGGATCTATTTTATATATATGACATGGCGTCGGTCACGTGTCGGTATCATACCGACACCAAACCCTCGACACCCTACCGACACCATACCGGCCTCCCAAATCACCAGTACATTTTGTTTTTATATTAATCTAATTGACTGGCATTATAAATAAATATATTTTATTGGAAATTAGTTATATGTTAAGTAGTATACATATTATAAATATAAACTATTATAAAATATTCACGTCGACAATACTCGATGCGGTATATGATGTGTATACATAGTGAGTTATACTTTACTCTAGGTCGTGTACCGAGATGTTTACAAATATTTTATATTATAATTTTTTTCCAATATATATCATGATTATTCTACATAATATTTTATTAGATTACTTAAAATAAAATAAAAAGAAGAAAAATGAATTTTTATGTTTTCATACCTACACCATCTTTGACACCTTTAACCCCTCACCGACACCATACCGGCTCCCGAGCCCTCGATACTCGTTTGTTATTTTTTTATATTAATCTAATTATTCAACGTATAATAAATATATTTTATTGGAAATTAGTTATATGTTAAGTAGTATAGATATTATAAATATAAAATATTCACGTCGATAATACTCGTGCGGTATATGATGTGTATAAATAGTCGAGTTTGCCAAACTCACAGTGTCGTGTCTAGAATCTTTACAAATATTTTTATATTATAATTTTAATAATATATCTAATGATTATTGTACATAATATTTTATTAGATTTCTTAAAATTCATTAAAAAAGAAAAATGAATTTTTATATTTAAATACCCGACACCATTACCGGCGCTCCCAAACCCTCGATAAACCCGTTTTGTGATTTTTTATATTAATCTAATTATTCAACATATAAGCAATATTTAAATTAGTTATAAGTTAAGTAGTATGATATTATAAATATAAAATATGATAAAAAATATTCAAGTCGATAATACAAATGCGGTATATGATGTGTATAAATAGTCGAGTTATCTTCCTTATAGGTAGTGTACCGAATCTTTACAAATATTTTATATTATAATTTTAATATATATCTAATGATTATTGTACATAATAATTTATTAGATTACTTAAAAATACATTAAAAGAAAGAAAAAATGAATTTTTATATTTAAATACCGACACCATACCGACACTCCCAAACCCTCGATACCCCGTTTTGTTATTTTTTTATATTAATATAATTATTCAACGTATAATAAATATATTTTATTGGAAATTAGTTATATATTAGCTTTAAATTATAGATATTATAAACGTAAAATATGATAAAATATTCACGTCGATAATACTAAATGCGGTATATGATGTGTATAAATAGTCGATTATACTTCGATCTGATTATGCGAATCTTTACAAATATTTTATGTTATAATTTTAATAATATATCTCATGATTATTGTACATAATTTGTTAGATTGCTTAAAAATACTGCATTAAAGAAAATAAGATTTTATATTTAAATTACCGACCTCATACAAACAACTAATATATTTACTTGAAACCACGGAGCGTAACCGACACGATCTTTAGCGAAGTCAGAACCATAAAATATGTTTGTTTTACTCTGACTGTGTTTTTAAACACAAATACTATCCATAAAACAACACAAAATCCTTATCATCAAACAATCAATAGCATCAAGATAAACATAAAAATATCAAACCATAAACATCAAACTATAAACACAAATCAAACCATAAAACATAAAATATCACCAAACCTAAATAAAAAAATATTCGAATATCCATAAACATAAAGCCTAAATAAAAATATCCATGCAGAAACATCATCAAATATCCATATCTAAAAATTTGGGGGTGAATAATTGGGGAATGCAGGTGGGGGGTTGGGTGGCGGGATGGGGAGGATGAAGTGCGCTCTCACGGAGTCAAAAGTTGGGACTCGCTGGTGAAGTGCAGGTGGGGGCTGGATGGGGGCTGCCTTGGTACCACCATCTATTTGAGCAGGCCGCCAATAGTCTACATGACTCCTACGGAGACGGGGACGGGACTACGAGGAATTCAGCTACATCCCATTTTCTCCAATAAGCACGGAACATAGCCTAACTTGGGCCACGATTCTTGAGGCCCCGCGATCTCTTCCTTCATGCTCTGCCTTTGAGCCTCAAGGGCCTTGTTCACCGCCTCCGACTCGGCAACCCGGCGCTACACATCCTCAAGGGCAGTGGTTCCGATGGACCAGCATCCACTCCAAACATCTCAATTTCTTGAGCGTAACCGACTCAAGCATCCGCCACTTTCCACCAATCACCTTTTCATTTGTTGATGCACACATCACGCCTTGTCCCACGGAGCCTCTAATGGATCTAAGTCCGGCCCGTACTTCTCGCTGAACAATACCGCGTACTCATCCTGCAAGTTATAGAAACATAAGAATGAAATATAAATAACGTATAAAGAATTGAAACTTACAAGAATGAAAATTTAAATTTAACGTATAAAGAATTGAAACTTACAAAAAGCGATGCAGGTCTGCTTGTTGCTCCGTCGTAACCTTCTTCGACCTACTCTTACCGCCACGAGGAGCCATAAAAACCTGCGTTTTCAAAATTCAAATTCCATCAAAATTAAAACAACATCATTCAACTCAATTCAATTCAAATCAAATCCAATTCGATCTAATTCAAACTCAATTCAAACTCAAATCTAATTCAAACTCAATTCGATCTAATTCAAACAACATTCAAACTCAAATCTAATTCAAACTCAATTCGATCTAATTCAAACAACATTCAAACTCAAATCTAATTCAAACTCAATTCGATCTAATTCAGACTCAATTCAAACTCAAATCTAATTCAAACCCAATTCGATCTAATTCAAACAACATTCAAACTCAAATCTAATTCAAACTCAATTAATTCAAATTCAATTCGATTTAATCTAATTCAAACTCAAATATAATTCAAATCAAATCAAATTCAAACTCAATTCAATTATCCAATTCCATCAATTAAATAAAATTCAATTCAAATCCAATTCAGTCTAAATCAAACTCAAATCTAATCTAATTCAAACTCAATCCAATTCAATTCATCAACAACAATTCAATTACCCAGATTGATCAATTAAAACAAACCAATCAATTAAAACAAACCAATCAATTCCCAATTGATTCTAACTAATAAAACCGAATTAAAATGATTAAACTTATAACTATACAAATTAACAAATTAAAAGCGAATAAATCAGAAATACAAATTAAATGTCTGAAATAAAAAGTAAGTAAAGAAGCGAATTAAATTTATAATTAATAGAATTGAGCAATTAACCACAACAACTAGTAAAAATAATAAACAAAAAAAGCAGAAACCAAAAGAAATTAAATCATAATTAAATATATAATAACGAAATAATTAAACATACAAGTAATTATAAAACAAACAATTAAAACAATACAAACCAAGAAAAAAACAAAAAAAGCGAACCTTTTTTTATTGGTAGAGGCGGTGGTGTCGGTAGTGGCGTCGGTCGGTGTCAAATTCGGGTTAGGCGGGGTGGGGTAGTAAGTGTAAAAATAAGCGTAAAAAAATTAGGTTTTATTTATTTGTTGCAAGACGGAAGGCGTCGTTTTGGTGTCGGTAAATACGTTAATTTTGATTTTTTTTAATTAAGACAAAAATCGATTACCTACACCCACCCGACACCAAACCGACACCACGAGGCCCAAGTAATAAAAAAAGGGTCTTTAAAAACTGACACCCGACCGACACTATACCGACACCCTTTGGTGTGGGACATTTCACCCGGCTATAGGTCTATTTACTTCTTGTGATCCTACCACGCACACCTCTTTCATCTACTTGGTAAATTGGAAATTAAGACAAAGGTTTATATACACATGCATACTATATCAAACACTTCAGCTAAAAATTGGAATGTTGGACTCTAATGTGCTTTCATCAGACGGGAGAACATATATAAAATACGGAGTATTATACATTGCGCTTCAAATAAATATTGGATGGAAAGGAAAAGTACTGTAACCTGTAAAGTGTAAACTTATGCATGCAAATATTAGAATTGAAATCATGCCAATTGCCATATTATAAGAGTAAATGTAGTATTAAATGGTTCGATATTAAAAGTGTGAAACCGTCAGACTAGCGGCCCTCGAGTTTCACATACGAGATTTTACGAAGGAGGTGTTGATATGGGATACTCAAGCGGTCGAGCGGCGGTTTCCTTTAAACCCTTGTCTGAGATTACGCTTGTGTGACTAGAACCCGCGCAGCGTGAAGAGGCTAGGATGATGACATTTAGCACTACCGGCTCTTTTTACGGGATTAAAATTTATGCCGAAACCAGATGGTTCGTGTTTGTCGATTCAGTCAAACTATCATATTTGAATAGCTAAAGAAAGGAAATGATAGAATATATTATAATTGCACATTATCATTTTTAAATCCTTTAATAATACATTACTCACTTAATATATACACCTATCATATATATTAACATGTTTAGGTAGTTTGAGGCATAGCTCAACAAATAAAAAACTAAGAATTAGTAAGTACCAATATTCTTGCTTCATCATGCGGTGTGGGTTATTTCTCATCTGAATGATGTGTGTTGAAAGTGGTTAAAAGGAAAGCTTTAGTTCTCTGATCAATTAAGTCACATCCATAATTAATTCCTCCATAATATTCCGGATCAAAGAATGCCAGTCGTTAGTGTGACGATTTCACACATGTACTCAAATTATTTAGAACAACCAAAACAAAATTTGCGCGTCATTGATATTATGATTCCATCATTAATGGTTATCCTCTGAAAACAACAAATGTGAGCTGATATCCGTATGAAAGATCAAGTTGGTGGAGTAGGCGGCTTGTGACGAGGTCGTGGTCGATTAAACTACATCGATGCTATTTAGTCGATGCGTAAATGCAGGCTTTGTCTTTGTGTGATTACCTACCCAGGTGCGCTTTTCGAAAATTAACCTTCTTATTCTCTATTTAAAAATATAAAAAAACCAAACGTGGGCTGCTCATTAGCCCATTCCTTTGTTTTAGTCAAACAACTTCTCTGTTCTCAGTTCTCGCCATCATTGCACACTACTTGGTAATATTAATAATAATAATAATAATAATAATAATAATAATAATCCAAGTAGCCTAAAAAGACAGACCCTGCTTTGCAACTTGCAAAAAACCGAAATTGTTTTAGTCCCATATTTGTTGACCATCTTTTTCATACTGTTTTTCCTACCACTTTCCTGGTCATTGCCTCGTTGGTAAAAGCAAGCTTATCTCATATATATATATGTGGAATAATGGCTAGCGTTCGATCATGGCAATGTTTGAAATGTATGTCGATGTATATGTTTAAAAAGTGTCACATTTGGTCATTCCGTCAAAATTGATGTTAAGTTTAACTTTTTGGAGCAATTTGATAAGGGTAAATTATTTTTTAGATGATTTTTCAGTTTTAATAAAATTTCAAGATAAGTATTTATCACATCCAAATATTTTATTAAAATTAATCTCATCCAAATTTTTTATTAAAATTAATCTCATCCAAATATTGGACCCAAAATTTTAAAAATTATCCCCAAAAATGAGTCTTTAGACAATTTCTGTCAATTTGTTCAAATAGAGTGGGTGCTGTCCCATTTGAATGAGAATGACTAAGTATGACAACTTTTTTGGCTTGTGTGTGATCGGGTGGAGTGTTGAAGCATGTGTGATCGAATAATAGATATTTTGAAATATGTGCTTGATTGATCGTGCCATTAACCATATATATACACATACAGCTATTGCCTGAGGCATACCTCAATTATAAAGAACTACGGAGTAGTTGTTAAAATAAATTAATAAGCCCAACTTTTAAGCGCGATATGGGTTCGTACATTAATGAAACGAATTTTGTGTTGAAATAATTAAAAATAAAGCTGTCACTGTCAGTTGTGGCCGCGTTACATAATTAATTCATATAATATCACTCATTATCAAGGCAGTACCTTTCAGAAATATGATTAATTGACCATTCACACATTATATATACACATAGTAAGATGTTCTTGAATGTATATGCTTGAGTTATTAGATTACCATTTATGGAAAAAATTCAAATTTCATTATTTTTCCTCACTTTATTACCTCTTTTATCATATTCCTCAAGAATATATGTCCTAGACAAAGGTTCATCTATTTCTCCAAATGAAGATCTAGTAATTTCATCTCCAAATGAAGAGTTCTCCGCTGGTTTTCAGAGCATTGGTGAGAATGCTTATGTCTTTGCTGTTTGGTTCACTGAGCAGTTAAATGATGGGAACTATACAATTGTTTGGATGGCAAACAGAGACCAACCAGTTAATGGAAAAGATACCAAGTTTTCTTTGCTAGATACTGGTGAACTTGTGTTAATTGATGCTGGAGAGATTACTGTATGGAAGAGTAACATTGATTCCATATCTCCTGTTTCTCTTCAACTCAAAGATGATGGAAATCTTGTTTTAGTTAGTTATTCTAATGGGGAGTATATTTGGCAAAGTTTTGATTCCCCAACAAATACACTTTTACCAGAGCAAAGATTCACCAGGAATTCTTTGCTCGTTTCATCTAGAAGCCAGACAAATCATTCGTCTGGCTTCTATAAACTGTATTTTTTTGGGGACAGTGTTCTGAGACTTCTTTACGATGGCCCCGAGATAACCAGTGTTTTCTGGCCACCTCCTTGGCTTAATGCATGGCAAGCTCATAGATCACCCTATAACAATAGCAAGGTTGCATATCTTAATGCTTCAGGGTATTTTGAAGCATCTGATAACTTCAACTTCACAACTACTGATTATGGTGTTGGACCGAGGAGGAGATTAACTCTCGATGTGGATGGTAATTTTCGAGTTTATAGTCTTGATAAGGAGATGAGAAGCTGGAAGGTTTCATGGCAAGGTGCTCTTCAACCGTGTATGACTCACGGTGTTTGTGGAGCTAATAGTATATGTACATATGATCATGAGAAGGGGAGGGGCTGTTCTTGTTTGCCTGGATTCAAAATGAAGACCCCGGGTGATTGGTCCCAAGGTTGTGAAGCTGGTTTCAAGATTACATCTTGTGATCCTGATGCATCTAAGTTTGTTAAACTCAATCATATTGAATATTATGGGTATGATATTGGTGCACCAGGTGTAGGAAGTCATGACAACTTCACCTATGAACAATGTGTAAACTATTGCTTGGACTATTGCAATTGCAAAGGTTTCCAATATAAATTCGATCCAGATCTAGGTTTTCATACTTGCTGGCCGAAGACTATCCTGATCAATGGCTATCGTTCGAATGGCTTTAAGGATTCTATGTACATTAGAACCCCTAAAGAGTATTTGATACCTTATCAGAATGATCATGTCTTTGATTACCAATGCTCAAGAAATACTACAAATCTGGAGAGGTTATACTACAAGAAAAGGCCAACCCAGTGGCTGAAGGCATTTATGTATGCAACAATCATCGTTGGAGCCTTTGAGATCCTGTGTCTGCTTATTTTCTTGTATAAAACTCAGTCACCGTTTAAAAAGACTCCAAGAGGGTACCTTCAAGTGGCAACCGGATTCCAGAAGTTCAGTTATGCAGAACTTAAGAAGGCAACCAAAAATTTCACAGAAGAAATCGGAAGAGGAGGAGGTGGTATTGTATACAAAGCAAAGTTGATTGACAGCCGAGTTGCAGCAGTTAAATGCCTTGTGGAAGCCAACCAGGGAGAAGCCGAATTTCTAGCAGAGGTAAGCATGATAGGAAATCTCAACCACATGAATCTCATTGAGATATGGGGTTATTGCGTGGAAGGAAAGCACAGAATACTGGTTTATGAGTACATGGATTATGGATCTTTAGCTGATAATCTAGTCCCGAATAAACTGGATTTTGAGAAAAGATATCAAATTGCTGTGGGCACATCAAAAGGTCTTGCTTACTTACATGAAGAGTGTTTGGATTGGGTCTTGCATTGCGACGTAAAGCCACATAACATACTTCTGGATTCATTGTACCAACCGAAAGTAGCAGACTTCGGCTTAGCTAAGTTGCTAAACAGAAGTGGCAAGGAGAATCCTAGTTTTTCACGGATAAGGGGTACTCGAGGTTACATGGCACCCGAGTGGGTACGTAACCTCCCAATCACATCAAAAGTCGATGTGTATAGTTATGGTATCGTAGTTCTTGAGATGATCACGGGAAGAGGGCCGAATGTTGCTCGTTCCAGCAATGGAAACGACGTAATGGAACAGGGTAGCGTTGTCAGTTGGATAAGAGAGAAGATGATGCAGAGTGCTGAAGACGAAAAATCATGGATACTAGATGTTGCAGATCCTGCTCTAAATGGAGAATTCAATATGGATAGAATGAAAATATTGATTAAAATAGCTTTATGGTGTGTAGAGGAAGATAAGGATGCAAGACCTACGATGAGCCGAGTAGTCCATGAACTACTTCATTCTGAAAATGATGGTGAAGAGAATTCAATGTGAAAATGATTAAATTGCTATTTATGGGAAAATAAAGAAGAAATCAATTTGATCAACACAATTTTTTCTTTGACACATATTTTTCTCGTACTTGATCTTTTATCTTTTGAAGGTCCTGTGTAGTGTCCAATAAAATTAGATTCTCCTTGCACTAGATGCATTATCTCTTCCAGTAAAAAAATGTGTAACTAGTAGGTTCAATGAAATTGAATTCATGCAGCAATAGGATCAAATATGAACAAGGGGGAAATGGTATGCAAAAAAGTCCAGAGAAAGATGCTTGGATTTTAATATAGTTCTTTGGTTCCCTGTTTAATACGCAGTAATTTTTTTCTGCTTTTTCTTTCATGTCGCATACTTGTGTAATTTTTTTCTTGACTTTTAGATCTTTTGAACTACGAAACGCTCTATTTCCATTTCGATGGTAGGTGCAACCAACCCGTTATTATTTTATTAAGAATATATTATAAAGAAATGATATAAAAAGAGCTTTAGTATAAAGATCTTTATTAGTACATATGTAAATCGATTGTATATCATCATTAATAATATAAACATCAAAATAAGCGATATTTACTGGCCAAGAGCACACCCTCAAATATAAGCCTTGACAATCTGTTGATCAATATTATCATTTTAAGAAATCTAGTGATAATCAGAGAATTTTAAATTCTCATATAATTAGACTTTATAATTTTTAATGAAAGTCAAAATTTATATACAAAATAATTAGAAGCAAACATATAAACTATTGACGAGCTGCACGAGCCACAATCCTTCAAAAGTACTTGATTGACAAATGACAAGGCCTAGTTTCTTAAGGTTTAATATATATTTATATTTCTGCACAATTATTTGATAGTTCAATTCGTTCATATATAGCAACTAAAATTCATAGCAACTTACACTACGAACTAATTATTCCTCAATTTATTACCCCTCAATCCTAAAATGTTGTCTAGTGTAATCTTTTAATAATGTAAGTTAACAAACTTTGACCTTAATGTATACACATACATAATTTAATGATTTGAATCAAAATTAAAATACATTGAAAATATAATTTTTTAATATATTTATCATCAACTATTGAACAACACACACAAAATATTTGAATTTAGGGATATACGTAGCAATGAATACTTTTAGTATTGAATAAATTTATTTTCATTGAAGATAAAAATAACTAAATATTTAAGCGTATTCATTGCTATCCAAAACAGAAAATGAGCAAGTGCAATAGTTTGATAAATAAAAATTTATTCTTATTGAGCATAACAATCCAATCTATAAAATAAGTAGTTAAAAATAAAACGATACAATAATAACAAAATATGAAACTAGAAATTTAGATTAAACTAACATAATCAAATACTTTAATAAGTTTATTCAAAATAAATCGAATATCATAATTTGTCATTGATATCTTTATCATCGCCTTCTTCATCTTCATCTTCATCTTCATTATTTTCATCTCCATCTCCATCTTCATCTTCGTCTTCGTCTTTGTATTCGGCTTCGTTATTCTCACCATGTGCACCACTACTATTGTTAAATCGGTAGTGCCTTAGACTTTCCGGACCTGCACCGGACTCGATTGCATTAAGATCAGCAATAAGGTCCTCAAAATGGATCTTGATGTCCTCTATAGTCTTGCCATCTCCAACAGCATTTGCTATCCTTTCCCATTTTCCTTCATCACCATCTACCAAATTCTCATCTGCAACAAGTGCACTCTCAAACCGCTTATTTTGATCCCAAGTCCATGTTGTTTTTGACCCCATCTTCTATTTTCCCTTGAGTAATATCACTCACAATTGAAGACTATAATATTTTTGCTTGTGCCTAGCTAGTCCTAGTTATACTTCTTCGTTATCATTATTTTGGTAAGAATTAGATATTTCTTCCAAAAAATTAAGGCAATCATTAATTGTTTACAAACATAAAAAATTATGGGGTTTGCTAATTAGGAATGTCTATAATTAGTGTTGGGAATGATTTAGGGTTTTTCCAATGTGAACTTAGAGCATGTGTATCACCTCTCTTAAAATTTTCTTTAAAATGTATTTAAAATTATCATTTTTTTTATTTTAGAGGATTGACTTTTTATATTTGTACTTTAGCAGTTTTCCTATTATTCATCCAAAACATAAAAATCAAGTATTTCAAAGTTTTTAATAATAAAAAAGAAAGGATAAATAATATAGGGAGCGGTACAAATTTGGGGCATGTGAAATTTTTTTTAGGGACTCAAGTTATTTTAGGGAAACTGAAAAAATATTATTTCATCAATTTTTAATTTTTTTCAATCCTTATTATAGTTTTTAAGGGAGTTGATGCATATATTAAAAATTAAATGCTTCTCAATATTTATTACAAGATATCACAATCAATTTATTGACAAGATTCTTATATAATATTTGAAACAAACTTTTATTTCATTCAATCATTCGTATTACATAGAAGCCAGTTAAAGTCAATTATATTATGCATGCCAAAAATCAAGCTAAATTTTGCTTTCCTTTTATGCATGCATTTGTTTTAACGATCCCTCACGATGTTTTGCTTCTTCGTTAATTATTTTTACTAATTGCTCAATGTTTTAATTCAGCATTAGTTTCGTAAATTGAATTGGCGGACTTGAAATAGGCACCAATGTAAATGGCGACATAAGCTATTAATTAATTTAAATCTTTATTTAGCATACATTATTTGGTTGTTCAATACTCTTTCCATCTCAAAATACATGATAATTTAGAAAAAAATTATTTTTTTAAAATAGTTGATTGTTTGCATTTTTAATATACATTTTTACAATTCCAATGTAGCTTTTTACATTTCCAGTATAGCTTTTTGCAATCTCAATATAGTTTTTCACTATACATTAATAAAACAATTTTCATCTGAACAATCATCTATTTTGAAACGGAGGGAGCATTATACTAAGTCAAAAATAAAAAGCATCTCACACATAAGCTATATTTGTAACAGCCCGAATCTAGAGCGATAACACCGCCACACACTTCCCAAGAGCGTGCAAGGCATTACCTATCTTTCAACCTGTAAGACACACACTGTAGACAATACTAGATCTAATATAACAAAATAGAGTATCTAACCCACATATCAGAACATCCATACACAATGAATACACAAAATACTCAAAGTATCTGAGAAACCATAATACTCAAAAGTTGAGGCAACATCCTTTCAGTTACAACTCCAAATATTTAAAGTATAATTCACAATACACAATTGTTCTAAAGTCACATAGTCTACAAGTAACACAACTCCAATAAATCAAAAGAACATAAATGACAACTCGAACTAGAATATCAGCGATCTCAAATCATCCAACAACTGATATTCTCAGATCCAATCCTAATCTGTGAAAGGTGAGTGAGAGGGGTGAGGTATCCATAGCTCAGTAAGTAATCATAATTTGTCTAGACGGTCAAGCAGTCGCAAATATACATATACAATACTTTCAAAATAATTTATATTATATATGAAGTTAAAATTAGTGTAATCAAATCATTTGAAAATATTTATATTAAAAATGTTCACAATATCATAAAATAGCATTATTAAAATATATATTTAAACCACACTTAAATTAGTAGAAACTTCCAAAAACCTGTTTCGTTTATTCAAACATAATCTGCCTATCTCAAGAACACCATTTAAGAATAGGCGACACAGGGACAACGAGTAGGTTTTCCTCACACCTCACAGGCAACTAGGACACCTCCCTAGAATGAGGCTACGAGTCACACTTTTCCCGGTGACATGGCCCTTGTGATGTTTGGGAACAATACCTCTGGATATCCACCATTATCCCATGACAATGGGTCTACCGTAGTCAAGGCCAAATCACATTTAAATAATCTAGACAAAATATAATATAAAATACTCGCATCCATGTGTCCATATCAAGTATATAAACACAATTTCAAAAATCATAAATCCAATAATAAAAGCTTATCAAGTATATAAAACAATCTAAACCATCGCATCAATGTGCCCATATCAAGTATATAAAACAATTCAAAGCATCGCATTAATGTGCCCATATCACACACGCAATTCAATATATTACCTCAAAGTGTCCATTTCATAAATCATTTTCATACTTGACCAATTTATAAAACATACATAATAGTACTAATTAAAAGAAAGTATATTTTCCAAAATATAATTTCAACTTCCAAAAACTCATGAATTTGATAATATAATTTTATAAATATATATTTTTAAGTATCAAAATAACTAGACAGAGTACAACCACTTATCTTAAATAGTGAATCTCACTAATCCGAATCTCCCTTTCGAGTCTCAATCCGATCCCTCAAGATCTAAAGAGAATAATAACAACATTCGTAAGTATTCGATTTCATACGAAGCCTACTTAATACCTTTAAATTATTCGTAGGCCTTAACCATAATATTTTTCATTACCCAAACGTCCGTTATCTTATAGTATAACACCAAAAATTATAAACTACCAATCGTTATACTACTACTAGAAAAGCAGGGGGCAAAGTATGCGCCGAAACCGACACCCTACCGGCTATAAGGGTTTAGTAGCGGTCAGTGTCGGTATACGACCGGCGCTGTCGGCGACACTAAATTTCATGCCGACCGCGAAACCCGGGGCTACATAGGAATATTACCAAACCCGTTTGGGTCGAGTACCGTACCCAACCGACACCGTCAAATATTTTATTTTATTTTGATTTATTTTATTACCGACACGTACCGACACTTTATTTAATTAATTTTATTTTGATTTATTTTGTGCAAACACCCAACCGACACTTTGTTGTTAATTTTATTTTTGATTTATTTTATTACCGATACCACATAATTTATAATACCGTGTATATTTGAAAGATAGAGCACAAAGCCGACACCACATATATGCACTAAACCCGCTACCCGACACCCGACCGACGCAACCTGGTAAATTTTCGAAAAAAAATTATACGGCTTTTGGATCTGCAACATTTCTTGAGAAACAATTTGCAAAATTCACAAAAATACCCAAAAAAAACAGGGCAAACAACATACAAAAAACATCAAAAACAATATAAACATCAAACAAAAATATCAACAACATAAACATCAAACAAAAATAATAACACAAAATACTATCTAAAAAACATGAACAACAATATAAACATCAAACAAAATAATACTTACAAACAATATTTAAAAATCATTAACATAAACTTGTCAAACATCAAAATTACCACTTTCTCTTTGGATATTTCCTACCATAAAATAAAATGTAACAACGTATTATCAAGATAAAATTAGATAGACATAAAAAAATGAAATGTAACAAAAATTAAACAAAATAATTAGATAGACATAAATGTAACAAAATAATTAAGCTCAAACAATTTTCCTACTAAATGAAATAATATAAAGAAGGTTAGTAGATAATAAATAATTGGAATATCTAACAAAATAATTCACCTCAAATAATTTCTACCAAAAAGAAACAATATAAAAATTTAGTAGCCATTATTATAAAATTAAACAAAATAATAAGTAAATTATAATTGAGGTTGAAATTGTGAAAGAATGCAAAATGTAAAAAATATAGTGATTATGTGATTAGAAGTTTTTATATAGTGGAAGAATTTATGAGTTCTCAAATTTTTGAGCGACCGGCGTCAGGCAGCGTCCGGCCGGCCATCATACATATAAAATATTTTTAAATTCCTGCACTTTATTTTTTAGCGGAATGCAAATTTGGGGACGGCCTTCTGACACTATACCGACACGGTTTAGACAATGTAAAACATAGACCGACACGACCCGGCACATCCGACACCATTCGCCTTACGTATAAATACGCGATTATTTTATCGCTACGAATGTAATAACCGATGCGTTAAAAAAAAAATTTAAAATTTTCGATTGGTGGTGCAGGACCGGAGATAGTATAAATAATTTGATAGTAATCTTATTTCGTAAATTATTTTAGCCGAATTACATTTCTAATTTAGTAGTAATAGCAGGGGACAATTCGAATTAAGGTAGATCGTTAAGTCCTTTGATAACTCGATTCGCTCGATTTCGGGCACAAACTCATGTGCGGTTTTTTCTTGACTTAAGAGATAAGTATCATCTTCATATCAAACCAAAAAAAGCATAAAATATCTTCTCCATTCTTGTGAGCTTGGCGAGATACCCCACTTGAGCACAAAACAAAATTTTTCTCTTCCGTTTCTTCACTTTGTTGCATAAAAGATCCTCGAGAGTCGATTAGTAGGTTTCCGAGCGTCTTTCCCTCTGATTTTGAGGTAAGAAAATAGAGTTTTGGTTGATTTTGAGTTGACTTTTGGTTAACTTTTACATAATTCAATTTTATGATGGATCTTAGTTTGTTATGGATGCTATGATGTATATAAGTGATGAATTCATGATTTAAGTCGTTTGAGGATGTTATGGTCGTGATTGACTTTTTCTAGAGTTTGGTTGACGTTTTGGGTTGATATTTTTATAAGACTTTAAATGTGTAGGAGGTTTAATTGGGGCCTTATTGTAGTTTTTGTGATGTTAAAATGGTGATTTAAAATTGATTAAAGGGAGATAGGTTGAAAAAGTGTTAATTCCAAGTTGAGTTATGTCGATATTTTTGGAGTATAGGTTATTGAGTGGACGTGAGGTTAATTAGAATGACTTATAAGTTTATTTGAAATATTAAAGTAATAAGGTGGAATTCTAGCGGGGAGATCCCGATTGGGTTGTGTCCGGCGGGGATTATTTATCGGTTGTTTATCAGGTCATTTTTAGACCCAAGTGTAGAAATAGTTCCACTAAGAGTTGGTGGCGTATATTGCGGAGCGGGTATTGTAATAGGTTTTGATTATACTTTTACGGGTGTTTTTGTTAGGCGTTCATCGTGGTAAGGCGATTACCTTGATTGTGTCATGGAAATTTTGTGGTAGCTAAGCGAGAGGTGAGTACTTATCTCCCGCAGATTGTTACTTTCACGATACTTACTTTTTAAATTGTGTAGACATGTTATTGTGAGTACGATTATGTGAAGATGATGTACATGTCATTGTGTTATGATTAGGTGAGAATGATATGATTATGTGATTCATTTGTGTGAGCCATGATATGATTATGTGATTATATTCCGTGGTGGAGATTGTTGGAGGTAAATGGCTTGAACTCCCAACTTATATTTACATTTACGTGGCCTTGTCGGCCTTGTTGTATTCTGTGTGGCTTGTTGGCACTTTTGCATTTCTGTGGCCTTGTCGTGGTGTGTTTGACTTACGATTGTGAGATGTTTTAGGTGTATGCTTGGATATTGTTTGGGGTAAGAGTGGTTGGTTATTGAGAGGTGTGGGTTAGAGTTATGTATGACTTTGAGGTGACTTGAGTATCGAGTTTGACCACTATGTTAGGATGATTAGGGGTTAGGTGACTCTCCGCTTTCCTTGCGGGATATGTGGCGCTATTGGCCACATACTCACGGTATATTTGTGCGGTTGGCCTTATACTTCGGTATAAGGCGGTATGACTCTTTTGATCACTTTGTTGTGTTCATTGTAGCCGGTGTGTACATACTCACGGTATAGTTGTCGTTTGGCCTTATACTACGGTATAAGAGCGGTATGAGTCTATAAGAGCGGTGTTTATTAGCGGTTGATCCATTCACTGCGGGTAGACGGATTTAAGTATATGCGCATTAGAGGTTGGTATATTTGGAGATATGAGAGATAGAAGGTGATGGTCAGAGTCGATGTTGAGTCTCCTTGATTTTAATGCAGGTGTTTATTGTGCCTTATTGAGACTTACATTATATCTTGACATGTTATACTGAGACCCTCTTTGGAACCTTATTGTATGACTTATTTAGGTAGTCCTGAATATATATATATATATATATATATATATATATATATATATATATATATATATATATATATATATATATACCGTAATTTACTTAGGTTGCGCTATTATAATATTATGCAAATGCCAAAGCTCTGTATGGTAAGTTCACCTGTGTTAAGTATTCACTAAGCAGCGGCTTACACCCCCACTTTTAAGCTATGGTATTTTCATTTGTGCGAGTTGACAAGCAGCTAGTTGGTAGGCTGTTTGAGAGTTTGTTAAGTGGGCTAGGTGAGCATCAGTGGGATGCTTCTGATTGATTTGATGTGTCGTCGAAAATTGTTTTTTGATTGTTGTACATATTTTTAAACTTTAGCCTTGTCGGCAGTTATCATTTGTATTTTGAATACAGTACTTACTCTTTTGTAGCCTTGCCGGCAATCTTTTGTTTTTGGGACATGTTGTATATTTGTGGAGTTGATTGGTTAGATATCACACGATGGATTGTAAATTTTAAAATTGTTATCATTTGAATATTAATGGAAATCAAATTTTGGATGAAGCGAGTAGTTTTTAAAGCGAGTCGTCCATCGGTTTAGTGACTGTGTTACGGATTATAATGATTCTCACCTCGAGCGACCTAGGGTGAGTCGTTCACAACCAGTTTCCACGAACATTCAATAGCCCTAAGAATTGCCAAGGAGCAGGCAACTTACTCTTCCCGCGCCATTATCATATACTTGTTACAACACAAACACTTAATCGTTCATGGAGAATAAAGGCGAAATGGAAATACACGCCCAGTTTTTTGAAAAAAAAATACAAATACTCTACACACACCATAAGGGTTTGTCGATTATTACACGAAAAACTTGAAAATAAAAACATTGGATCCTAATTCTCTTCGAGCCGCCTCGCTGAAGTATTGTTCAGAAATAGCCTTCCTCACGAGTCTAAATGCGTTATCCGGGTAGTCCGGCCAGCGTCTTGTGAAACATCATTGTCGTCGTATTTGAATCATCTTCGATAACAAACTGGAATATCCCATACGCAGCGATGTCAACATAGTTGATGAATCCACAAGAAACGGCGGTTATTCTTCCTGCTTGAAAGATGTCTTCTGTATTTAAAGCTGACACATCAACATTTTGCATATGAGTCCAATCAACTAGGCTTCTAGCATTCGTCTTCATTGCAACACACCACTGTTTATGCTCTCTACTCGCTGAGATGTAGCGAAGATAGTATACTTGTTGTTATTACTGTGATCTTCAGAATAAAGGGTCATCCTTAGAGGCTCTGCTCTTGTGTTTGATTTGAACCATTCCGTTCCTCGGATGTATTTGCATCCACCTTGTCAAACCAATAACACTTGAAGAGTACAACTTTATCACATAAGTAGCCGTACGACAATTCCCAAATCTCTTACATGACCCGTAATAATCAGCAATTAAATAAATCGTAAATGCTGGGAACCTTTAACCTGTGCTCCGCTATTGTAAGTGCTTCATTACGATCACCGCCTAATGTCAAAGTAGTACCCATTGACGTAATAGCCCTTGTACCGTTTAATTTCAGTAATTAGGACCATTTGCAAGTGTCACGAGGTGTGCAAGGTCTCCGTATTATTAAGGTATATGGTTGTGGAAACCATTTCTTTGAAATTTAAATACGTCATTGTTATTTGTTCCTCCGTCAAATGAAATTTGGAACTCTTCAATCAAATCATGGTACATCCTGGGATATAAGTTATTTTAGTTAACTATTATAATAATATACAAATTCATTTTTGTGAACTGATATATACTTCTTCAGATGTATTCTGTACTTCGGGTGTGTTGCACAAAATATACGTATGCGCTGTCGTGTATTGTTCGCGGGTCATAAAATGTCGATGTTTCACTTCAAACGTGCCTCGGCCTGGGTAACGAAACACTGGCAAAGTAGATGCGTCTTCCGGTTCATTTGGTACATCGTGCCTCCCAGGACGATTTAAGTCGGTTTCAATTCCTTCCTCGAAGTACATTGAACAGAAGTTTGAAACCTCTTTGACTAAATACGCCTCGCATATTGACCCTTCAACACGTGCCTTTTGTCTTACCATTTTCTTCCCCAAGAATCTGCAAACATGTAGAAGGTTAGTTAAATAATTAGATAGATAAACGGTAATCAACATATTAATAAAGTCAAATACTCATGACTCAAGCGGGTACATCCATCTACTACAAGGACCTCCATTAAAGCGCTTCATAAGGTAAAATGTATTGGTAGGTGCTCCATCGCGTCAAAAGAAGGCTGAGTGGGAATATTGTCTCCGTCTTGCTTAAATTATCGTGATATTACGTGCGAGCTCCTCCACGCGTCCCACATTAAGAGTTGTTGATGAAATGTCGCGAAAGAAAAAACACCACTCTGTTACGGTTTCCCATATCTTATCGGGCGATTACATAGCGAAGTCCCTCTGAGGAAATATTCTGCGCAATATGTATCTGTGTCGTGACTTTGAGGTAATTTGGGCGTGCTAACCAACTCTAAACTCTTTACTACGTTGTGTTATGGTTAGTGTATACAAAGCCTTTGGTTTAAGCTTTCCTCCCCACAGCGAATCCTCAAGCATGTGCAATTGGGGTCGTGAACAATGAGTTTCAAGGTCAATCCTTGCAGTTCATTATCTTTCGTTTTTCATTTAACATCGCTCCCCGGTGTGTAATAGGTTCTCACCATTGTTCTTCTCTGTATGCATGAAGTCGATGTTGTGTCTAATCTTGTTTGTAGACCAATAGCTCAAATCCCAGAATATACTCCTCTTGCAGTTGTGCCTGACATTTATACCTAACGATTCACATTGCTTTCCGCGTCTTTTGCCTGCCCAGGCAACGTCGGGATCCCGATAAAGATCGAGATTATATACCTCGGCTCCGGTAAGTTGCTCGTTGCGCGGCGACAAGTTCGTCCCTTGACAAGCGCTTCTTTGCATCTAGCGGATGTCCGACGGGGAAGAAAGGGCGGTGACAATCAAACCATGAAAATTTACGACCTAGGCCAAGTCGAAAAGCTTGGTATGCTCCAGTACAATACGGACAAGCTAATCTACCATGTATTACTCCAACGGATAACATGCGGTATGCGGAAAATCACTGTCGTCCATATCAAGCAACCGCATGTTGAAATTGCTTCTCCACACAGAGCGTAGATATGCCGACACGGTATGCCGCTGACTCGCTATTTCATCAACCAGGATAGAAGAAAAGATCTATATCTCCTTGGTTTTTAGGTCAGGTATAATCAGGGGATAGAGCAGAGATATAGCTCCTTATTATCTGATCCGGTGGTAAATTGTACACCACGGATAATGGCGGCCAACATGAATATTGCGTCCAAACTTTTGAAAGGTTAAAACCATTTGTACACCTGAGCCGATGCGAACATTTCTCGGCTCTGCTCCAAAATCTGGATATGTTGCATCAAAATGTTTCCATATTTGCTCCATCCTGGGTAAATGCGTCATACGTCATACATGCGGATCCGATAGTGCCATGTCATGTCCTGAGCTGTCTTTCTTGACATATACAATCGTTGTAGTCGAGGGGCTAATAGCATATATATCAAAACCTTTCTTCTGATAAACCGTTGTTCCTCCTTGTTTCCTCGTACACCTTTCTCCTCAACGACATGCCTCCAACTGTTCATCCTCTTTGTAAAACAACATACAATTATTCACACACGCATGAATTTTTTGTTTAGGCAAGAACAAAGGACTCAATAATTTTTTTGCCTCATAGAAATCGTTTGGAATGTTCTCTCCCTCATTAGGACAGCACCGCTTGATTAAAGAAATCCACCTTTGGAAATATTGTTGTGATATTTGTGATTCAGACTTAAGACTAACCAACTGTGTTGTCATTGATAACTTTGTAAATTTAGTGCAACCATCCCGCGGCAGCGGTTCTGACCTCCATCAAGTCATAGTATGTTCTCGTTGTTGTATTTGGATCTTCTCTAATCCCGTCATGTTCTTCATTAGTATACCCCCCAAATTCAAATTGTGTGCCCACATGGCGTAAGTTTAAATCTTGACCGTATGCATATATCGTTTCCCCTCAAATCGACACTAGAAGATGTTTACGCTACGCCATTAAACATTGTAGGAACACATGATAATCTTCGCCATGGTATCGGATGTAATATCTTTCCTAAAATCATTAGACATCAATCGTCTCCCTTGACTAATGTAAATACACTTTGCGTTTAGCCTCACTTACATGGACATGCTATCTCATTCTACACAATCCTCTCGACAAAGCATCATTTTACGCAACATGCAACTCACTAAACCTTGTAGATAATAAAGGATTCACATAGCCATCGAACCATAACGATTATAAATCTAGAGCGATCTTGATTTTTCTAAATATATTGAAATTAAAACAGAAAAAATTAAATAATTGGACATGGTGGACATTATTGTACACATAATTGGACATTATTGAAAATATATAATTGGACATAATTGGGCATTATTGTACATAGTGGACATTATTGAAAATATATAATTGAACATAATTGGACATTATTGTACATAATTGAATAAATGGATAGCAATTGAACATAATTAATTGGACACCAATACTTTAGCATAAATAATTATTGTAGTTAAACCCTATATTTGGAATAAAATGAATTAAATAGAAAATACTTGGACATAATTGCACATAATTGAATATAATTGAACATAAAAAATATCAAAATATACCTAGGATTAGATTTGATAGAGGATGGTAAAGTTGAGGAGAAGTTTTTTTATTGGGTTTGTTCTTAATCTGATCTGCAGGTTCGACTTTATATATTAGACATGGCGTCGGTCCGGTGTCGGTCTAACCCTACCGACGCCCAAAACCCCGATACTCCGTTTTCTTATTTTTTTATATTAATCTAATTATTCAACGTATAATAAATATATTTTATTCCAAATTAGTTAGATGTTAAGTAATATATATATATATATTATAAATATAAAATATTCCGTCGATGAGTTAAATGCGGTATATGATATGTACAAATAGTCGAGTTATACTCGACTATGCGATCTGCCACCGAATCTTTCTGAATATTTTTGTTATAATTTTTTAATAATATAATATGATTATTGTACATAATAATTAATTAGATTATAAAACTACATTAAAGAAAGAAAAATGATTTTATTTAAAGGCCGACACCCTACCGACACCCGTAGCGCCCTCCATGACTACCGGCCTTGAGCCTCTGAGCCTGACAACTTAACCCCATGCGATCCCAGCTAGACCCTCGACACTTAACCGGCCTTAACGACTTTTTGACCCATTACCACCAATTTTCTAGAGAATCAAATGACAAAACATCGGTTGTTTTATACAACCTACAAAACAAATCAAACCATAAACACAAATCAAACTATAAAGACAAATCATTCCAAATCAAACTATAAGCAACCTGACATAAACATCAAATGTTTATTCCTCAATTCTATGAACATATACTAGAAAGTTTGTTGATTCTTTTCAAATGTTTATAGATTCAGCGATGAGTCAGCAAAACATAAAATACCAAATCCAACCATAAAAACATAAAAATATCCATAAATCTAAATAAAAATATTCATACATAAAAAATCATTCAAATATCCATACAAAACATCTAATGCTCGAGAGTGCAGGGCTCACTAGTCTTTGGGGAGTACGTGGCAGAGGCTGGGGCTCACTAATGAAGGGGAATGGTGGCGTGATGGGGAAGATGAGGTCTTTGCAACTGCAGTCATGAGAAGCTATGGCTAAGGGATAGAAATTTGAATGGGTATAAACAATCGCATGAGTCCCTGCAGGCCAGCGGGATGCAGAAATCCGGCCATCACGGCGGCAACTCCCATATAACCACGGAACATAGCATTAGTTTGGGCCACCTGATTCTTGAGCCGTAATCTGCCCTCATTTGGCATCGGAAGCCTCAGCGTCTTGTTCTGCCTCAGTTCCGACAACCCGTATTTAGCGTCCTCTAGGGCGGAGAGGCTGGTTCCGATGGACCCGGCGTCCATGACATCTGCTTTAGGCTCAAGCATCCGGCCTTTGCCAATCCTGACCTCACCGCTAAGTCTGCGTCCTGATCCCTTGTCGGGCCTTTAATGGATCCAAGTTCGGCCTGTACTTCTCGTGGAACAAGACAGCGTACTCATCCTGCAAGTTATAGAAACATAAGAATGAAATATAAATAACGTATAAAAAATAACGTTTAAATTTAATGTATAAAAAATTTAAACTTACAAAAGCGATCGACCTCGGGTTGTAGAATTCCCCATTCGGTTCGTCGATCGCCTTGTCACTTCTTCTTATTGGGTGGGCAAATGTTAACGAAGAGGCGCTTCCCGATCCTGACTTTGAAAGCGCCAATTAAAATACATAGTTAATATAAATAATGAAAATTAAAAATTTAATAGTAAAATCAAACTACCTCGTCATGGAGCCTCTCGCCAAAGGCCGCTTTCTCCCCGAGGAATGCTTGAAGGAGCTCGATCGAGAGCGCGCCAGCGAGAAGTCGTCGCGAGTTGCAGCCGGTTCTTTGATCGACCTTGGCCGAGTCATCGACACCAATACGACATACTTCTCCCCAAGCAGTGCCAGGGTCCACGGATCGATTGGGGCACGGAGTCCCAAGGAGAAGGGCCGGATTAATGCACCCTACGCGCCCGCGTAGCATTTGTGTTTCCGCCGTAGAGATATCGCCTCTTGCTAGCATTGAAGCCTCCCAAAGCTGCCTGGCATATGCAACGCTCCCTCCCTGAATCTCATATCGATCCTGAAATAAATACAAAATTAAGTTAGTCTAATTTCACAATTCGAAAATCACAAAACTTTTATATTTAAATACTTACCAAAAAAGCATTCCATATGCCATCCTTCACGCTTTGATCCACATCTGTATAGTGTGGCCACAGATCTTCAACCCGGTTCCTTATTTCGTTCCCGAAGAATCTTTTCACCTACCTTGGCTTTAACATAAACGCAGTTGCATTATATACAAATGAAAAATATCAATATTAATAAGACAAACTCAATAAATAAAATGCGCTACGGCTCCCTCAAAGCATGTGGCAACTATCCTCCTAGCCCGGCGGGCGAGATGTCGTGGGCCTATCGGATCCGCGTGCGGGTATTAGTCTACGGGACTGTCCAAAAGGTAAAATGCGTCACTCGACCCGCGACTCGTCATTTGTATCTCGGGTGCGTCGGCGTCGGCGTGTGGCAGCCCAGTGCTTGACCCCTTCTCGTCCGTGGCGTGCTCGCGAACTCGCTGGGCAGTCGGCGTCTTTGGCGCGGATATGAACTGTGCTCGTAAAATTTATCGTCACGGGGTCGGTAGGTAGATACGCTATGTCGAGGCATAGACGATGGCTGGCTTGATCCGCAGATGGGATAGGCACATCTAGGCCTCTTCAGCGACCGTCCACTCTCTTGTTGCTCCGTCGTAACCTTAATGGCTACTCTTGCGAGCTTGAGGGCGTAAACCTGCGTTTTCAAAATTCAAATTCTATCAAAATTAAAACAATATCATTCCGTCAATTCAATTGAATCAAATCCAATTCGATCCAATTCAAACAAACAACATTTCGATCTAATTCAAAGCAACATTGAGCTAATTCTTTATTAATTCAATTCAAATTCAATTCGATTTAATCTCAAATATAATTCAAATCAAATCAAGAATTCAAGCTTAATCCAAATTCGAATTCAAATCCAATTCGGTCACAAAATCAAACTCACATCTAATATAATTCAAACTCAATCCAATTCAATTCATCAACAACAATTCAATTGCCCAATTCAATCAATTAAAAATAAATTAAACAAATAAATCCAACATTCCAATTTCCCAATTAAACTTGCCAACATACAAATTACCAAATTAAAACTAATAAATCCAAAATAATTAGTTAAACAACGAATTAAATTTATAATTAATACTAGAATTAAACAACAACTAATTAAGCAATAAAAAAAGCAATTAAAAAAAATTAGATCATAATTAAACATATAATAACAAACAATTAAACATACAAGTAATTATAAAAACAAACAATTAAAAACATTAAACGAAAAAAACAAAAAAAAAGCAAAAACACTTTGCCTTTTACGGTGGGTGCGGTGAATCGGCGGTAAGGCGGTGGCGGTGGTGGGGTCGGTGGCGTCGTTCTTGGCGTCGATTTGCGTCGGGGATGGGATCGATGGGGTTTGGGGTGGAGGACGTGTTGTGGAAAAAAACGTATTTTTTTTATATATATAAGTCATAGCGTCGGTATGGTGTCGGTAAGTAATTAATTAATTTTTTTTTAAATTAAGAAAGGTTAGACAACACCCAGAGCACTTAAAAGGCCAAAAAAGCAGGCCTTTAAAGCCGACACCAGACGACCATATACCCGGCCAGCATGGGGTGTCGGTCGTTCGCTTTGAAGCCGTCTATTTTAGTAGTGTACTAAAAGAAGTGATCTTAACAATACCATTGATTTCAACCCTTAAATCGAATATGCTTTTATCATTCTTAAATCGTCATGATTATTAAAATCTTGAAAACGAAATCAATGTCAACCTTTCATTAATTAATTAAATCAATAATATCTTCTAATTCACAAATCATAAAAACTAAATCAAAATAATATAATCGATTAAGATTAAATTTAAAGCTTATTCTGGCTCTCAAATTATCAATATTCGCACAAGTCTGTACAGGTGGGAAAAAAGGGTCGTGACCTGTTGACAAAAATGGAGGGGGCTGATTTGGTTTGGGTTTTCTTGAGGGGTGGGGGCCGATTTGGGTTTACAGGGGGGGTTGGTAATGGTTTACGGCAATGGGGTGGCAAATGGTTTAGGATAGTTTGATTGTTTTTATCTCTAACCTTTTTTAAAATTAAATTTTCTTTCCCAAATTTTTATATTCAATTTTTAAGGATCTCAATTTTTTCACTATTACAATAAACTAGTCTAATAATAATATAATTCCAACTAAAATTCATGTTAATGCTTAAAATTTTTAAAATCGATTTAAATAATTACTATAAATATTCGGATATTATAATATTAATATTTTAAGAAGGTAAAAAAGATGCGTAGATGATGAAACTACTAAAAGAATCGTTAGAATAATATTACAACATCTTCTAGACTTCTAGTAAGAAATTCGTTTATGATAATGATCAATTAAATGACGAGAACAAAAAAGAAAGGCTTGATTCTCTAGAGAATGAAGATCTAAATTCTACTTTTTGATGTAAAAATATAATTTTTGAAATTTTTATTTTTTAATTAATTGTATTTGTTTCTTAAAGTCTTGAGGTAATTGTCGAAATACTGTCAGTAATTGGAGGTCAATTGTAATATGGTCCCCATAAATGACATCGATGTATAAATGATTCATGTAAATGTGTATGATGTGCGCAAATAATTATTAAAATAACACATCTGTTAAATATTAAAGGTGAAAAAAATTAAGGTATAATTTTTCGGATCAAATTTGCTATTTTTGGGTCAAACCACATATTCGAGCAGTAGGACTAATAACAATTGAATCTACCCTGTATTGATTACCAAAAAAAGAATCACACAAGGTTGATTATCCCAATTACGCTTGTTATATGAATGCATTATATGTTATATTTTTAGCGAGTCAGGTAATTATCCGGTACTTTCGAGTAACGAGTAAAAAAAATTATTCAAGTGTCGCTCGATTAACCTTCAAGTGGGCATCGAGCCGGCTTTTTTTAGCCGATTAACGAGCAGGTGCCAGGTTACCCGGTCCTTTAAGAAATTTGAGCATTTTTTTGTATTTTAAGAAAGTTGTATCTTATTTTATATAATATATAATATTTTAAAAGTAATATTTTATTTTATACAATATTTTAATAATCTTTTATATTTGAAGCTCAAAATTTATAAGAAATAAGTATTTTATTTTATATAATATATAATACTTTATTTTATTTTTTATCGAGTAATATGCAGTGGGTATTTGGGTTACATTGATAAGTTATCGAACGGGTTTTTTGAACGGATGCGGGCGGATGCCAAGTTACCCGATTCTTTTAACAGCACTAATCGTATGCATCGAAAAAGTCGAGATGCGTTACCAGAATTGAACTTCGGTAAAATTATAAAATTGTATTCGTTATTAGCCTCATCAAATAACAAGGTCAGTAACAACGGGAAAGGTCGTCGACCATCAATTTGATCAAGAATTATGGTTAATGGTGGTCGAGGCGTAGTTGATTAGTAAGAAAGTGTTAAATCATCGGCATCCTAGCCTCTTTATGTGGTGTGGGTTAATTAATGCAGTGAGAATCTTGTATTGAAGTGGTTTAAAGGCTCTCGTGCGACCCGGTTAAGGCACATCCAGTTATCTCCTCCTTAAAAATTCGGGGCCAAGGAGCATAGAGGAATTTCTTAGTATATGGTTTACTTTTAAAATTATGGTTAGTGAGAAACTTTGCGATTATTAGGGAAACTGAAGTTTTTTGCAGTATGGTTAGTTTTCGGAGTATATATATCTTGAAGTGCCTACCTATAATCTGACTTTATATTTCTTATTTCCATTGATGGCGAGAGTTCAAGTTAAGACCCCTAGGAAGTTAATGAATGATAATTCTACGTTGATACGGCTTTAATGTAGGGCGTCACCATGCGGTTAGTCATCGCCCGTGTGGAGAGGTTATTCGAGATGGCCCGCCTCGAGGCCGAGTCCGTAGCCACCTCATCTGCTTGTGAATGCTTACATGGCTGAGCACGACCGCAGATTCAGCAACCCAATTACTAACTGCTGTCGGGGTCAGACGCGTCGATATGCGTAGGCGCCTTCGCCGAAAGAGACGGCCGATATCATTTGAAATGTGCGCCGTGAATGATGAATGATAATTCTGGTCAAAAGAATAAGGGAAACAGAACACAATAAATTAACATAACATTGAGACACTACATAAGCCGCTTTTGTTCTCTGTTTTCTAACATGAAAAGTACATACTCCATTCAATCCATTTTAATTATCATTTAACTTTTCAAAAATTAAAAACTTTCTTAATTAATTCTTAATTATTTCTTATTTTTAAAATATAAAATTTATATATTTAGATTTGTCTTTTAAAATCTTTCGTAATATTAATTTTTTAATAGTATAATTAAAGAGTAATTGAATATTAAAAATTTATCTCTATATGTGAAAAAGTCAATTAAAATAAATTGAATAGAATATAAAATTACCTTCAATACTTGCTGCCAATATCAACAAAAGAATAAACACTAACAAAACATATAACTCAATAAAAAATATTACTCTTATTACTTAATTTAAATAATATTCGGCTGTTCCCACGCTGGAATCGCTGCTGCTACTTCTTTCTTCATAATCCATGTCCTTTGGTGTTGTTCCCTCCTCTACTGGAGAAGCAATGCAATCATTGAATGTGGCGGTTGTTTCCACAGCTAGTTCCTCAGTAGTTGGTGTGAGGTTAACAAGTACAAACCATAATTCATCATTATCCACTCGAACAGCCCACAGTTGCAAAATCATTCCACGACTAAGGCCGTTTCCTTCAATAATATTCATCCATGATGGACCATTCAAAACATTATATGGTTTATTTTTTTCATTCCACAATGATAGCACTATTTGATGCTTGTTAAGAGAGGGGTCGATTATATTAACCTGTTTCTTTTTTACACCCTTTTCATGTTCTTTAAGAAACTCTTCAATTAATTTACCATTTGGGATGTTGAACCTATTTTGAGCTCCCTTGCAATCAGTAGTTTCAAGTTTTCTCTGCACCACCAATTTCTCCTCTGTAATATCTTTCCCTTTACCGATAATTTGAGAAATCCGAGTCCTGAATATTTCAGGCATTCTAGGAGGTGGGTTAGGCCCATCAACTTTAGGTTCCTTCTTCCTCTTCTTGGCATCACTACCATTGTTGTTTATCGATAATTTTGTTTCGTTTTCATGATCAAAATAGTTCGTTACGCTTGTTTCTCCATCAAAATAATTATTGAAACTATATGGTACAGGTACAGTTTTTGCTAATTTATGTCTTCCTTCTTTTTCATAATTAACAGGCACAATTTTCTTTTCCTTGTTCTTAACCGAAGCAGATCTCTTCTTTTTGGGAAAGGTTTTGGGAAAAGGAGGAATTGAAGCCTCTAAGGGATCATTATTTTTAGTCTCGATAATGTATTTCTCTAAAAGTTCATTAAACTTTTCTAAGCCTAAGTTACTAAAAGCATCCAACATGAAGGCTTCATCTTTCTTTGTCAATTTATGCACCATATTATCTTGATTTGCACTGGACGAGAAAACAAAAAAAAAATCTAGAAATTGAAACAAGATTTTGGGTTTTTTTTCTAAGTTGATAACTAAGTAATAAGAAAAATAGAAAAAGTGTTGTAAGATTTCCAATGCAACATGATCGAGTATTTATAAGAATTGAGGGAAATCGTATTCTATAAGGATATGGACTCTTAAAACATGATAGGTTAATAAAACTCGGAAATCCATTCTTGTTTCTGATTCTGAAACACTAAACAAAATATAATTTCAGTCAAACTGAACTGTGTTTTATGAAGATAGGTAGATACTAATGCATTTTATGTTTAGTACTCCCTTCAATTTATTTTAATTATCTTTTTCCCCTTTTTTCTAGTATTATATTTGACAATCAATTACTTTATAGTTTTTTTTTAATGTTCAAAAATATTTAAAGTTCAATCTATCTTTATTTTATCCCAATCATTAAATTAAAAAATTACATAAAATATAAAATTCAATGACTATTATTTGAGTAATCACCGTACTTATTACACTTTTTTGTAAACATCAAAAAATAGCTTATGAATATTACATTATGACCTCTCCAAATAAACTAGGATAGGTAATTCATCAGCTAGGATCATAGTTTGTTCTTCGATACTATACGAATTCCACCCGCAACCCACTTTAATTGATAAAATTATTTTAAATGTAAATCAAATAATGTTAACTAAAATTATAAATTTGATCAAAAAATATACCTCAATTTCTTTTCTCCGTTAACATTTAACAGAACTGTTAATTGAGGATCATTTATGCACCCGATACATACTTATAGAAACCATTTGCATAATAATGCTACTTAAGGAAACCAAACTGTAACATTCACCCAAAATCTGGTACCATCTCTACAATTCCCTCTAATGACATGAACTCTAATACAAGCATAAACTTAACTAGTCTTAACTAAGTGACCAAATAAATTGGGACACTTGAAGTAGACATCCGTTGATGATGATTATAATCCATGTTAACCTCCTTGAGGTTAATGTAGGGAACCTCCATCTCCCCTCTCCTAGTAGGTGTCATCGTTCGGGCGAGGGGACGACCAGACGTTGGCCTACTGGTGGTTATGTAAGGTGTAGTGGACCCACTTCTGCTCTCTATAATATAAACCGGTGCAGAAATTGAACCTCCAAGAGAAGAGGAGTATGTATTGTTTTTGTCATCACGAAGAGGGGTCCACTTGCTCTTGATGAAATGTAGAGCATTTTTCCACCACCGTTTCTTGTTCTTCTTGATCTTCCTTGATGGGTCGTCTCTTGATTTGGGTTTTGGGAGCTTGAAGTGTAGTGTGTCTATTGATCTTGATGCTTCTCTTTTTTGTTTCCTTGCTTCTTCCAAAGCCTTGCAACATCAAGACTACTCAGCAATAAAACAAACATATGATATGGGATTTAGGAGATAATTGAGAAATGGTTTTTAATATTGCAATTTGGTCCTCAATAGTATCGTCATGCCCAGTCCACGTAAGTTATTTGGTGAAACTATGATTTCAGTGCATCTGAACATTCGAGGTTAATGCGTTAGTTTGAGGACCAAAGTAAACTTTGTCTTGTATGAGACGAGCTACAACTAAAGTGGTAATAGCAGGAGATGTTATTTTGGGAACAAAATTTTAACTTTTGTGTCATAGAAATGATGGAGGAGGAACTAGGGAGACGCAGGAGGTCGTCCACCTAAAATTTTAAAAATTATATTTTCTTATTAAAAATAGAATTATACCATTCATTTAGTTCAAAAACTAAGTTGTTAAATACCTAAATTTTTGTATATTTTCTTTATTTATATAATATAGTTATATTGTCTTCATATAGGTATGGTTCGTCCTTTGCCTTAGGGACTAAAGCATTACTGTAACACTATTGGAGATCAATGCGAAACGTCACATTATTGGGGACTATTTTGGCAATTTTCTCTTTGGATTCAGTGTTTAAGTGTATGTGATTAAATAAAGATGATACTTAAACCTAAATTTTAAGTAAATATAATAATACTCCGTATTGTACACATTATTCATTCAAATTGGATTTAAAATTAGGCTTAATACCTTGATATGAGACTTAAGTACATCAATTAATATCATTCTTAAAACATTAATATAGAAAACTAGACTCGAGCAAGAATGGAACAACTTTTTTAATTTGGCGAATGTTCTGGAGTAAATATGTAGTATCACTTGGAAGCCTACAAACTTTAGGAAGACCTTCCAACACTCCACATATTATGTTGGATCTCTAGTAGCTCTCTATCTTTCGTTTTGTTGAAAGAAGGTAACATTTTCCATATATTCCTATGTACTTGCGTACTCCATTATCTATCAAAGACGTATAATAAAAAATTCAATTCTAAAGGGGCAGTATAAGAGATTTGGGGCATGATGAATGTACCTGAAAATATCCGATTTGTGGGTCGAAGCCATAATCACTGAAGTGATGAGGTTCATTGATGGGGAAAATTGGAGCCTTGCTTGCCATTGTTAGTTGGAGTATGTAGTTTCTTGATTTTTGAAACGAAGTGATGGAAGAGAGGAGCGTATTGGAGGAGGATGGTTGATGTGAAATGCAAAATAAACAATTTGGGTGGACGTTGGTATAAGTGAAGTCAAAATAAATGCACATGAAGGGTCCTTTTAATAAATCTATTGGACTTTAAAGGATTCATGCTCATCAACTTTAATGTTTCTGGTAGGGTATATTCTTTTTTTGGGTAAATTTTTAATAAATCTATTGGTTTTTGGTAAGCGAGATGATACCTGAAATTGCATGTGAGAAAACTGGTGCAATTTTGATGATACTGTCTTAAACTTTACCAAACAAGTGAAAAGGTATAAAATAGAAATTTTAGATAATATGTCAAGTTTAAAAGTCTCTCTTAATATACGGTTTCGGTGAGATAATTGATGCCGGTTTAGTTTAATTTAACGTTGGGAATTAATTTTAGAAACACACGAGTGGACCACATTTTTGGGGCAAATCGTTTTTCACTGTATTTACGCATTATTCAAATTCATAAAGTAACTCTTCCTTTAATAGAACTTATTTTCCACCAGCAAAACCACTAGTTCTACTTTATTTACACTACCGCTCTGATTTGGCTAATGCTAACGCGCGTCACACAAATGCCCCGTGTGGAGTGCTTGTGGCGTTTTGTGTAATCAGCAATGGCGTTGCGCTTGATAAAGCGTCACGAGACATGTCATGAAAACGTATGATGATTGTGCGACATTTGTAAACATCACAGCGATAAGAACCTTGAGTTAAAACCATCATAGAAATGTGGCGATTTGACTGGGCCGACATAAGCGTCGCACTATGCTTGTTAAATTAATGAAACACTTAATTAAGAAAAGCATTTAATATTCATAATTAAATTATAACATATGTAAAACGTCATCATAATTAAGAAAATTGACTTAATAATTAAATTTTTAGAATATATGCTTAAAATGTTGCACATTTAAACACACTTAATTAATGAATCACTTAATTGGCCCAAACACAAAATTAATTAAAGTTATTTAAGCCACAATATCACACATTTAATATTAAATAATTTATTTATTCTATATAATAATAACTATAACGCCCGTACAAATGTACCACCAAAAATCTACTTACTTTTAATAACGTCACACACTTAATACTTATTAATTCATTTATTATATATAATAATAAAAATAACCCCATAATAATGGTATTACCAAAAACCTCTTATTCTGATAACGTCCTGCGGTTAATATTAAATAACTAATTTATTTTATATAATGACAAAATAATGCATAATCATGTCATACTATAAATAATAAAGAAAAATAATGCCATAATAATGTCCTTTACCAAAATTGCCATACAATAACGTCCTGAGTTAATAAATAATTAATTTATTAAATATAATAATAAAAATAATGCCATACAAATGTCATATACCTCCAAAAGCTCTTTCACCTTAATAACGTCACGCACTTAATGTTATATATTTAATTTATTATATATAATAATAAAAATAATGCCATAATAATGTCGTACTACCAAAAAGCTCTTCGCCCATAATCGCATAGTTAATATTAATAATTAATTTATTAAATATAATAATAATAAAAACAACGCCATACAAATGTCATACCACCCAGCTCTTCGCCTGATAACGTCACACACTTATTAAATAATTAATTTATTATATATAATAATAAAATAACATCATAATAATGTCATACTACCCAAAAACTCTTATGATAATCACGCTTAATATTAAATAATAATTCATATAATAATAAAATAGCATACATACAAAGCGTCACTCTATATAATATAATAAAAAATATTAAAAATCAGTTTCCCAAAAATAAATAGAACAAATTTATATATAGACATATATTAGGTAATATATATAATATATATATATTCAAAATACATACATATATTAATCAAACAAAATGAAAAAAAAATATAAACAATTGCAAGCGTTGAACATGAACATTCATAATAAAGAACATTAATTATTTAAATAAACAACTCTTATTTTTTAAACTATAAAATATCTCATTAAAGTATATTTTGATTTGCTACATCCAAACAATAAACAAGTTAATATATAAAATGATTAAACTTGGTACATAATAAAGAAGAATTAAGAAAATATAATATACCTCAAATTAAAATTGAATTTGCTATAAAAAAATAGACAAGTTAGTATACAACATTAGAATAAACAACTTCATAAAATTAATACATTAAATCAATAGCTTCTAAATTACACTTAGAAATAAAGAAAAAAGAAAAATTACCTCAAGAAATTAAGAGGAAGAAATAGGTTGTTACATGTTATATATTTATAGGAGGAGATAAAGAGATATTATCAGATTTTTTGAATTTTGAATTTTCATTTATGCCAAAAGCGTCCTAAGCGAAGCTTAAGTGGCATGTTGTTTACCCGGGAAAAATGTCATAGTATTTTTGCCACAATAACATCATAGTATTGTTGTTATACTAAATGTCACTATATTGCCAATACTTTTTGACCCGGAAATTTTTGCGGGTCTTTATTATTGTGTCTTGGACACGTTGCAGTAATGTCACACAAGCTGTGACATTTGTGTGACGGTTTTTAATTATGTCACAAATGCTCCTTTTTCTAGTAGTGTTAAGCAATTATCTTGTAAAACCTTACACTTACTCTATCTTCCTCCTTTTTTATATTCAAACCAAGAGCCAAGTACTTTGAGCCATTATATAAGAGTGTTAAGAGTTTCAAACCAAGAGCCAAGCACTTTAAGCCATCACTTTGAGCCATTATATAAGAGTGTTAAGAGTTTTGAATCAAAAAAGGGAGGAAGACTAAGTAAGAGTAGACTTACAAGAAATGATTAAATAGAGTAGGAATCCATGATTTTGGAGGAAAAATAAGTGTTTTTATTGGGGAGAAAGCATTTTGGATGGAAATTAAATAATTATTAATAAATATTATGTGTCAAAAATTCGATTTTGCCCCAAAAATGTGGTCTACTCCATTGTTTCCGTTAAAAATTAACGACAACGTTAAATTAGGGACTAAACTATTGGAAATCAGAGTATTTTGATTTCTATAATTATGCCCGTTGCGACAATTGTTGTAACAATTCATTTACTAGTTTTAGTTACATGAGATTACTCAAACTAAGTGTTCAATGAATAGTAAATGCAGTACTAAATGGAACTCTTGATAATATCGGAAGGTTATGTCAGTTGCTAGATCTCATGCCATCAGTATAATAATCCATAAAACTAATATTATCACGGAGGCGAGAAGGTCCACACCATTACAATGGCGTTGGTTATATTCCATGTAGATTCATCGTGGTTCCTAGATTGAAATCGACGAGATATTTCGATCGAGGATTTTTTATATAGTATAAAATCATTAGACTAAATCAAATAAATAAACTTTTAAGTTTTATTGAATACTTTAACTAATATAGTTCACTTGTAACTTGTTAAGTTGCTTTCGTTTATAATAAGTTAGTTAACGGCTTAACAAGTTAGCAATTATTAGCGATTTGAGCTAATGTTCGAGGCGAGAAGGGGTTGTGTCTATATATAGGAGCTAGAAAACCCTTGTCTTCCATCTCGATACCGCCGCCCCCTCCCCTTTACCTACGCAAATTTGAGTCAAGTTTTTGACTCATATTTGTTAATCGATATTTCATAAGATTTTAAGTCAATCCAATCACAAGATTCCAACCGCTCTTAGTGTGGACTAACTAGAGGCATTTCATTTGAGGGTCATAGAGTATTCAAAAGGAGGTCTCGGTTGAGAAAGTTTGACAATAATATCCCATTGCGTATTGTAAGTACTCTTTGTAATTCATGGATTTATATATATGTAAGTTTTATAATTCGATTTTATATATTTAATTCGATCTTGGTTGCATTTGTTCTTATTTTTATGAACAAGTTGTGTAATTTTTGAGGGACTAAAGTGTACGAGTGTACTGATATCGAGGACCGTTGCGGAGACCATTACATTAAGAGGGACTAAAGTGCAACTTGCACATATTATCTTGGACCATTTTGACAATTTTTTCGACACTGATAGTTAAAATATGACAAAATCCATTAAAGAAAATGATAAATTGAGTAGTTATAAACAAGTAGGGCTAAAGGCGTGAGACATCGCTAACTTTCATCCCGCGATTCCATTAATCCTTGGCTTTCATATGGACTTTTACATGCTGACTTCAAATTTATGGCAAAATTAGTCAGCGTTGTTTTTAAGTTCAGCTCCACATTTCCGTTAGCGTGCCCGTCAAATTTGACTTCTACGTTCAGGGGATAATTTAGTCATTTCATATTGTTAAATTATTGTAGCAGCTTCGTATTGCCGGAGGGGGCAAAATAGTCATTTGGTCGTGTGTATAACACCTCAACCAACTCTCCCCCAATTCAATTACACCCCAAATCGGGTTTCCTGACCCACACAAATCCAGTTGTAGTGGCAAATAGTGGCGACATGGCTTGGAGTGTGCGACAGAAAAAATATAGCAGGAAAGAGATTATGGGTGCTATTATGGTCGGTTGCAACTTTTCAGAATTGCGTTTATTTGTGTGGAAATTTTTAGAGGTTTTGTTGTGGGGATAAATTTTGGGGGTTTTTGTTCTTTGGGATTTGTCACCCGGTGGTCCCTTATCTCCATTTTAATTTTTGTACCTTTATTAATCAATTTGGGGTTTCGTTGGAAAGAGAGTACTAATTTTGTTTGGTCTTGTTTTCCATTCTGAGAGGTATATGATGAGGAGTTCACAATTCAAAGAGCATGCGGGGAGTCGTTTTGCGTTCTCACGATTGAACTGTAGAGGCGTACTATGGATATAGATTGGTTGAGGCGAGAGTTCTTTTATATTAGGGACTTGGATGAGTTTGCTTAGGTGCAGCTGAAATGATTTGCGTCTTTCTTTGTATGCATATAGAGAGCACAGGTGGGGTTTAACGATTGGTGCGAAAGGGTTGGTGGTGATGAGGACATTGAAGTTTTTAAATTTGTCGGTAAAAAATAAGTTCTTAGATGTGTTTATTGAATGCTTGACAATGATGTTTGTGCATTATATACAAAAGGGATGCCTCTTAGAGTGTTTCAGAGCAAGATAGTGTCTAGTAGAATATTAGTTGGTTGGCTTTGAAGCCTGTAACCACTGGAGAGTGACGAGGGGAGGTTCTTTGTATGATAGGGCCTATGATCTATTGGTTATAGTAGGTATGAGGGTGAAAAAAAGAAATAAATAAGGCAGTTGTGAATGATGATGTCCCAGGTGATCATGAGGGTATGCTAGAAGACACAGGAGAACATAATCTTGATTTAATTTTTTAGGGAAGAAGATAAGTTTGATGATGAAATCAATAAGTGGACAGAAACTTTGGAAGCAATTAGGGTATCTGAACTTGAGCAGTTGTATAGGGAACGAGATGTTGGTCAGGCTGAAGAAAGAAGGCAGGCTGAGCTGAGGTATAATTTGGAAGAGTATGATAATGTGCCATATGGTGGTTGTACACCTGACATAGATGATATAGTAGATGCAACAACTTCTATTGATAAGAAGAAGCGTATGGGGTCATATGCAAGACATGGGGTAGACTTTAAGAAGAGGAAGGAAGCTGGATATGAAGAAAGTGATAGTGATGCTAAAGAGGCATACGTAGATACGCATCGATTGTAGTTTGAAGAAGTACAACAAATTCTAGTGATGAGGAGGGAGTTGTGATACATGATAAATAACGTAGGTATGTTCATTTCAATGAGAAGAGTTTGTGCAATCCAAAGTTCTTTCACAGCCTAGTATTCTCAAGCAAGAAATAAATGCAAGAGGTATTTGTGGCATGGTACTCGATGTTGCATCATAGCCTTTGTAGTTAGCATCAAGCGATAAGCAGATATCTTTGTGAGATGTCGGTATCCTTGCAACTTTTCTATGTGGATATCAAAGGATAGAGGTTATGCCGGCCGGATTGGTGGAAGGGACTCGTAGGACACACACGATTGGATGTCACGACAAAGGATTAAATACGTAATAGCACTTTTCTTGCTAAGGCTTTGGAGGAAAAGGATTCGGGCGGTTACAGTACTTAGCCTTTACTTGTTGTCTGCGGGTAATGTTTGTGCTTTAGGTTTGCGGCTCTTTTCTTTGCATATTCAGTTCACATCTTCTAATTTGGACACTGTCATTTCGGGGTTTTTGTTGATGAAATGTTTCATGTTAAAATCGGCCCAAATGTTGCAAGAAGAGCAAAGGAAAAAGCCTTGAATAAAATTGATGGGGACCGTAAGACAATATAACATAGTCCATACTTATCAAGTTATTGTGACCCGCCCTGGATCCTTGTTTCATCGAGTCTGAGCCGCCCTCTTGAAATTTTTAGGCGCCAACATTTTAAAGAAGGATTTACATTTGTCTCAAACCACTAGTTGAGGGTTTAAATGATAGCTCTTGAAAAGTCATTAAGGTTGGATGATTGTCATACCAAAGGGACGTACAAGCAACAAATTCTAACTGATGTAGCACTAGACAACAATAATAGGTACTGGCCCATTGCTTGGGCTGTTGTTGAAAGGGAAAATGCTCGGAACATGGGATGGTTTACGGAAGCATTGAGGCAGGATGTTGGTATTTACAATCAGGAAGAGTATGTCTTCATTTCGGGAATGAGCCAAAAGGTAACAATAAATGTTGTCGAATTCAGGTATTAAATATTCATTTCTATTGTTAGTTTTAAATTCGAGGGGATTTGAGAGTGTAATTCATGCTCGGTTCTAATGTTGCTGAAATTGTGTCCAACATATATACTTAATTTCAAAAAAGAGCATCGGGAATGACACTTGAGGCAGGCTATGGGGAAGTTGCAGGTCGGCCAACAATTCAAAGAAAGCTATGTAGTCCCCTAAAGTTTAAGTGAAGCTGCTCCTTAAAAACTTATAAACCATGCGAGGTAGGACTACAAATTGGTGTAGTACCTTTCCCTTGAATGTTTACGGTGATATGTTATGCAACAACCTAAGTGAATCTTCCGATTCAGCCGTCTTGCACGCTAGGGACAAGCCCATAATAACTATACTAGATATGATTAGGTCAAATCATGGATAGAATTAAGAATAGGAAGTTGGCTATGAGTAGAAAAGCACGGACCCAACTTTTGTACAAAAATTGAGAAAATTGTTGAGAAAAAATCGAGAAAGAATTTGTTGGTTTTTACTTGTATATGGAATGGAAAAAATGGTTTTGGAGTTAAGAACTGTAGTGGAAATCAGTTTTCAATTGATATTGGGAAAAAGATATGTAGTTGTGGATCATGGCAGTTATGTGGGATACCCTGCCCTCATTATATCTGTCTTTGAATTGAAAAAACCTTTGAGATAAAAATTTGTTATTATTTGCTATAGGAAAGAAACATTTATAAGGACATATGATCATGTCCTCGACCCGGTGAATGGGATGGATCTTTGGGACAAGGATCTGCGGCGGTCCATTGACCACCTCCATCTCGAGTTAGCGGGTAGGCCAAAAAGGTGGAAACAGGACATTAATGAAGTTAAAAGAAAGGAAGGAGATGTTGAAGGGTGGAGTTTGTCATTCATTGCGGTTGGTGTTGTCGAGAGGACTACATGCCCTTCGGGGGTTGTCCTAAGAAAAAATGGAGAAGTGGCTATCTAGGTACATCAATTTTCCATCGTAGCTTGCTATTGTTACTACTTTTTTTAACACCTAATAACTGTAACACACATTTCAGGCTGGAAGTCGCAAAGGTAAGGGAAAAAGCAAGGCAACTACACTTGAACAACACCTTTCCAATCTCGAGGAGGCCAAATGTACCAAAGAAGAAATTTCATCGGTGAGCCTACTCTGAGACACCTTTCGAAACCAAGAGGCCAGCAGCAGCTTTGCTCAATCTACCGGCTGCTCAAAGGCGCACAACTAAGGGCTCCAAGCGCTAAACACCTTTCATTTATTTTAACTGCTCAAAGCTGCTTTCATTTTGTACAACACTGCTCGAACTTACAAGCCTACTCGACTGCTCAAGCTGTTAAACCTAAGAGGGTAAATGAAATTGAGAAGCCAACACCACGAGAAATAAGCCCACCTAAACGGAAGCTATACATGATAGGCCTAAGGGACCCGACGCTTTGGTCGGCACGCGAGTTGAGACCAATCTCCCGGATACTAGCTAATTCCACAGAGAATAGCTAAAGCGAAAAATGGTGAGGCGAGAGGCTTCTCTGCTTAAGGAAGACTCTAACCGCGGTTATGCAGAAAAGTACAAACAAAAGGGGAGTTGCTACTACATCAAATACCAATGCTGATGAGGATTCAGATTTGGAGATTGTTAAAGTTGTTGATGGAGATCCTAAGGTATTCTTTGCAATTGAGTGCCGTGAACAAAGAGGCGAGCTAAAGAGCAAAGGTGAAGCAGCAAACAATGACGACAAGAAAACAAGGCCTGGACTAGTTTTATGAATTTAGAGAATGTATTAACATTGTAGCTAATGCGACATGCAACAAACGGTGCTACTTTGGACAACTTTATCAATTTAGACAATGTCTTATGAAAGTTTTTGAACTTAGACAATGTGTTAACATCTTCAATATACAAAATTAAACGATTGTACAAATTTAAACACCATTGATCGACTATACAAAATTAAATATCATCGATCCGCGCTAACATACAACAATTGAAAATTCAATCGTCAATTATACAAATTTAAACATCATTGATCCCTTCATCGGTCGATAAGCATCTTGTTTTACATAATATTGTACACAAGTAAAAGGAACAATACTAAAACAAACAATGAGGCTTTGAGGCATTTACGCAAACATGTGGTATCTGACTTCTCTTTCACTAATGCTTCGCTTGAATTCGACCTCTCTTGACCGTCTTCTCTTTTGACCCCACATGCCCCAATTCCTCCTCACAAGCTTCCAAAATGCGCTCCAAACATAACAATCTCTCATTCAAGCTTCTTTTTTGACGGCTTTGAGATGAAGGAGCATAATCATCCCATTCCATCCATCACTGACCTCCACATAAAAATCATAATAAAATGTTAAGTATATCGTATATCTTCATAGTATAATGTCAAGAAATAATACCTACCTGATTCCATTGGGCAAGCCAGAAAATTCGATCAGGATTCTCCACGGTCCGTGATGTCTTTCTCGCGCTATGGCCTTGATACTTCTGAGAAAATCGCCGTGCATCTCATCCATATTATGTCGACTTGATTGGGTGATAATAGAATTATAGGGTTTGTTTGGGTATAATTGGTGGGAATCGATTTTTGGCCAATTCGTTTTTTCATTTTTTTTAAATTTAAGTAACAATATGAAATGACTAAATTACCCCCAAAAGCGTAGTCACGTGGCCAGACGCGTGCCAAAATGTGAGTTCGCGGAAAAATTAACGCGGGACTAATTTTTGCGCCAAATTTGAAAGTTGGGTGATGGAAAAAGTCACTTTGAAAGTTGGGTGATGGAATGGAATCGCGGATGGAAGTTAGGTGATGTACGCCGCCTTTAGCCTATAAGTATGAGATTCTTCCCATGTGTTATGGAGTTAAAGATTTTACATTCTTTGGTTTTTGAATATAGTGAAATCAATTAAAATGACTCTTTAATTATATTACTTACACTTCCTATCTATCATTCTATTATGGGGTGGTAGATAGTGTTATCACTTCACTCTTGGGTCAATAATTCAGAAAAATAGTCTTTTTGTTTTCATATGGGTAAAGTTGTATATTATCCGATTCCCCCTTTGGCCCTCTCTCTTACTCCTCTCAAGCGAGAGCTTTTCATAGACATTACGACATGTGGATGATGATTAGGTTTATGTGATATAGAAAAGTTTGTTTCAAATCTCATGAAATAATGAAAAGTAAAATGAAGATTATTTTCTTGTATGTGGACTGTTGTATGTTGTGTTGGGAATAGTCTTCCGATCTCAATAAGAAACATGTTATAATACGCATCCAATGATACAATACTACCCGGTCAAGAACATTACAAACAAATCCAATAGCGAATCAACTCAATACATAATTTACGTCATACATAAGCATGGACCAAACGTTGTGATAAATACAATATCCTTACAAATGAAATCTCTTTTCGTAGGTGCTTAGGATCGTTGAAGGTATTTGATTCCAGGATAAAATGACCCGACATGTTTAGGCTTTAGAAGCACTATAAACCAGCTAGAGAACTGCCGATAAGCTTGTTACTACCACCGCAAAACAATGTAGACATTCAAAGAGAAAATAGAAAGCATTTCATATGTGTTTGAAGTAGAAGAGATGGTTTAACTACGTGTATTTTCCTCCCTCAAATCAGGTGTTAGAATGTGAATAATACAGCGTAAAAAAGACTCTACAATGGTCTCTCTTTGCTTCAAGATTAAACCAAAAAGTCATTTGCTCTTAAAGACTTTGAGAATTGCAATCTTTATATGTAACTACTTAAAGTAGCTTATTTAAAACAAGGCATTTTTATATATGGAGGAGGTAGGGTATTATGCGGATGATTCGATTCGGTTTAAACAAAAATTAGAACAAACATATTTCCTCGGTTCTTTCAAAGGTCGAACTTTAAATCGGTTCGGTTCCAATCCTATCGGTTCGGTTCGGTTTCGATTTTGAACCAATTTTGAGCCTATCGTCTTGAGCTTAAACTTAAGTCTTAAGACTAGATATAATCCATGTAATTTTAATGAACTTCTTTTAAGATTAATTATACAATCTGCATACACATTCAATACACAATACCACTCTCTTTACATATATTTTTATTCCCTATATTATTAACTTTAGAAAGATTTATATTACATTATACCAATAATAAACAAAGTTAAATATAAATTTCCCTTCTTAAAATGTATACATGCAAAATTTAGAAATTGGTTAGGTTCGGTTATTTTTAAATTCGAACCTAAATTAGTTCGGTTCCCTCCGATGCTGAACCTAAATCGGTTCGGTTCGAAATTTAGGGTTATTTTTCGGTTCGGTTGATCGATTTGGATTGTTCCGTCCACATATGGAGGTATACAAAGAATGAGTACATGAGGTGAGGTTTTCTTCAATACGTTTGATTTTTATACTCCATCAAATAATAACCGCGCTCTACTTTTGATGTTAAATTAAATTTTCATAAAGCAAAGTGAGGAATCAAAATGAGAAATTAAAATGTAATGATCAATGATTAGACCACAAAAATCAAACCTTATGCATCACACTCTATTTTTCTTATTTTTATTACTACCTCCGCACTAAGAGATTGATACATTTTGACTTTTTGACTTTTTAATAGTTGAACTTTGACCATAAATATTTTTGTTTGTGTTGTATAATATTTGATGAAAAATATATCCATGAAAAAAAATTGAAATGTATGTAGACAATGAAAATTTATTAAAAAATAATTAAAATGGTTAAAACGACTTAATCAAATTAATTAAAATCGAGCCACTAAAAGTGACACGTGGCTAGGATTCTCGATCGAACCTAAATTTAATGCCACTGCAAACCGCAAATGCGAACAAGGGTTTCGAGAGCTCTTGAATTAAATGTACATTGAATTTAGGAGTTCGAGGCTAAAATTCATAATTTTATTATAATAAAATCGGCCATAGGGCCTAAAATTGAGATGCAGGAAGTTTCGGGTTCAAAATGAATACTCAAAGTTATGGGCTTGAAATAAAAGGCTCCAAAAGGTCCGAGGTCAATATGAAAATATATTTGACCGAAAATCGAACCTTCACATCGAAATAGGGGCGCCTATTTTGATTTCTTGAGCCAATTAATTCATAAATCTCAGCCGGTTGAGATATTGCCTTAAAATTCAATGGTTAAAATCATGATTCGCGAAATTAAACCAGCCAAGCAACCAGTATTGGCTTGAAGGCTATATTTGAACCCCGTAAATTTTGGAGTATTTGACAATTAAATAAATGGATTCAAGAATTAGTGCGAAAATTCCCAAAGTGGGGATTAAATTAAGATGATTAATTCTAAAATCTGAGTTAAGAGTTAATTATCTTAAAATATCCCAACATGTAATAAGGCCATGTTGAAAATTAGAAATGTTGATTCCGTTAAATCCAAAGGGATTGGATCGATATAAACAAATCTAAATTTTCATCTTTAGAAATTTAACATTAAATCCAAAGTTATTTAATTCTCTAATAAATGAGGAATTAAATGGGTCTTAACATATAATAGCTCATGTTAACATTAAACCCAAAATTATTTGTTTCTCTAATAAATGGAGGTAAAGCAGTGTAACTTTATGTGTCATATTAACATTAAACCCGAATTATTTAATTCTCTAATAAATTGAGAATTAAATAGGATCCCAACACAAGTTGGCATTAAATCTCACATAATTAAGTCTTCATTAAGTCAAGTTTCAGACCGAAGGCTTAATTAATGATCGTGACATGCAAAATATGTCACAAGAAATAAGTCAACATTCCTATAAGCCAGGAGTTGACCAGGGGTTGTGGTCAAAGGTATCACGGTAAGTCCCTTTAAATAGGTTATCATCCTTCCAGCTCCTCAAAAGACATGGATGATGACCAAGGACCGTAGTTAGCTTTGTCTCACGGTACTGTGAAGTACGGCTTATGGTTAATCACAAATAATGGACCTCGGTGAGGGAGTGAGTGAGTAACTGGATCGAGATAGTAATAAATTCTCATCGATAAATGATCAACTTATATTATAACAAATTGAATAAAGTTTAAAACAAATACTTGGTTTGAGGGACAATATGTAGGCAGTGAAAATTTATTAAAATATAACTAAAATGATTAAGATGACTTAATTAAATTAATTAAATCAAGCCACTAAAAGTGACAGCTGGGGTTCTCGTCGAACTCTAAATTTATTGTAAAACCCTCATAAGAACAAGGGTTTCGAGAAAATAGTCAATTAAATGTACATTAAATGTAACGCCCATGCAGTCGATGCGTTATTAGTTTGATGGTGGCCTCCTGAGCCACCACAGATTAACAAAGCCGTTTTTGTCCTCGCTTCGCGTGCTCGAAACTTCCTAATTGGGTCACCCATCCTAGAATTACCCTGGTCAAGCTCGCTTAACATTGAAATTCTTACAGGATAAGTTTCCGAAAAGAAGATGCATCTTGGTGGTATGAGTAGTACCAATCAAATCATATCAAACAGATCACGCGCACACATTTTTGGGTCGGGTATTACAACCTCCCCCACTTGAATACTCAACCTCCTCGTTGAGCCACAACATATCCATGACCATACCATCCGTGTGAGATTCTAGGGCGGCTCTGACCTCGAAGAGGTGTCGCACTTTCTTATTGACGTAACACTTAGTTCTCATGATTCAGGACGGTTGGGCTCACGTACCATCATAGCCCACTTCCCGACTCGTAGAATTCGATGCGATTAATGGATTTGAATGGGTGGCCTCACAAACCACCAGTGCTTTCCAGCACGTTTTTGTGCACTCCCTTGCGTGCTTTCAGTGAAACTTCAGGTAGATTAGCCCGTCTAAAGTACCCGGGTCAGCAACGGCTTAACGATGGAGTTCTTGAGGGATGAGCTTAGAAAGAAGATGCATCTTGATGGTATAGGTATAATCAAATCATATCAAACATATCACACACATTTTTTGTGATCGAGATTACGATTAAATTTAGGGTTCGGGCTAAAATCCATAATTTTATTACGATAAATACGTCATATGGCTAAAATTGAAGGTTTGGAAGTTTCAGGGTTCAAAATGAATACTCCAAAAGTTATGAGGTTCAAAATAAAGGCTCCAAAAGGTTCGGGATCAATATGAAACTGCATTTGATCAAAAATCCGGAACCTTCCTGCTCAAAATAGGTGCCTATTTTGATTTCTTGGAGGGAAATTAATTCTTAAATCTCCGACGGTTCAGATCTTACCTCAAAATTTAACGGTTAAGATCATGATCCACCTGAAATTAAACCAATCAATCAGAAGCAAGTATTCAAAGCCCTTGGAAGCTTATATAAACCCCACCCAAATTTGAAAAAAAACTGACAATTGACACTTGAAAATACTTGAGAAAATACGAGAGAGGATGACCTATGGCGTTCTAAGTTAAATATTTTAAACCACCAGCAGAAACACCACTTTGGTGGCTGGAAAACACCTCTAGGCAGCTAAAAATAGGCGCCTAAGGTGGAATTATTGCACAAATGCAGTAATTCTTCAAGTTAGAAGCAAAATCTGATGAGAATCTGACACAGATTTCTCAAGAACGCTTCGAATATTCAAGAATAAGCTAAATAGCTTCTGATTATTCATAAATCTTGCATAGACACCTGAAAAATCGGGTTTTGATTAAGTGATTCGAGAGGCATGAATACATTGAAGCATTCAGGTCCACATAATTTGGATTCCCGGCGAGAACACTGTTGTCAAAGACTCACTGTTTGAATGGTCGGTATCATCAACAAGGTTAGGACAACCTACTTTCATACTGATCATCCTTTACAACAATAGCTGCTAACGCCGTTGTAGTACAAACTAGAGCGTGCATTTCTTTCATAAGCTTAAATCAAATTCAAGGCAAATCGAGCTAGAAGCATACATTTGCTTCCCGGCTTAAATCAAATTCAAGTGAGGCCAAATCTTAATAAGCCTCTAGAACAACATGTTAAAGAGCGTTGTAGGCACAAGCAAGCGTACATTGCTTGACAACTTGCTTGCTATCATTTTCAGCATCTGTTTCTGAAGCTCGGAGTTATATCAAATCAGAGTCCGCCCAAAGACAGTAGCATATCAAATACTAAGTCTCACTTGGAGTTATATATTTTAAGAGTCCCACCACAAGACACAACCTACCTCTGATACACTTGGAGTAAGATCAAATCCCGGTCGACATAGGCGGGAGATCAAGTCGAACTCGAGATCAAGTCAGTATGACAACAGGAATGTGCTAAGGCTCTCTGGCTTAGACCATATCCAGAATCTCGTCAGGTCTAAAGTCCATCAAGACTAGGACACATATCCGACTCATGAGCCTATCCAAATCGATCAAATTCGAGTCAAAGTGCGGGCTCATGTCGATCTCCAGATGAGAGATGAGCTTCATTACAGCTAAATATCAAAGATTAAGCTCAAGTCAAGCAAGTCAAGCATTTCACAAATCGTCAGTAAACGCTTAGGAATCGATAGTTTGGACAGTCGATCTTCTTCGATTTGATAAAACTTGTACACTGAGGAATTTTTCTCCTACAATGGGTTTTATTTTGTACCCTTTTTAATAAATAATAAAAATTCTTATTTGCATTACAATGTAGTTTTTATTGACATATTTTAATAAAATATTATAAAATACAAACAAAAATATACACGGTAAAAGTTTAAGCGTAAAAGGTCGAAATATCACGATCTTTTTAATGACGGAGGGGTAACAAATGTCGTTACTCAATACTCAAAGAACATGCGACATTGTTTCTTGGATTTGTTTGGTCGAGAATGCATCACGGTATAGATCTCAATCTCATAAACCCATTATGCATCTCACGTAGTCACGTGAACACTCCTCGACAATTCACTAAATAACTAGTCGTTTTTTTCTTCATGTTACATTTAATTAATTTTGTACTTGTTCTAACTTGACAAAATAATACTCCGAATTTTGTCTTAACCACTCCAAACAGTAAAAAGGGTGATGCACTGATGCAACATTTTTAGCTCACATATATAGATCAATGGCAAAATGGAAGAGAATGAAAGGAAAAAATACCTATGTGGTGCAGGATGATATGTAATTAGGGCAATTACGGTGTATTGTTCATACACTCATAGGTATTATTACTCCATACCATGGCGGCATGGCCCTAAATTAATATTTTGATAATTCCAATTAATGGGATATTGTGAAGATGATAATCATTCCCAGAAAAGTGGCACGTTTATGATCACATCCTATAAAGGTCATAACTTTCAAATATTGGAAGATATGCAAGACTCTCAAGATCCAATTAAATCAGTTCAAATTAAAGATATTTTTGAAGCTTTCAAGGATACACTAAAAGAAAAAATGGTAGTAGAATCATCCACCAAAAAAAATAACGAACGAAAATAAAAGCACAAGAAAATATATTCTGTCATAAAGGAGACAAAAGTTATTTGATCATATATGCCTTTAAAAAAAAAGCAAAAAAGAGGAATGCAAAACCAGCCAGAATAGAATATTGTTCATGTCTGGTCACTATTTACATTATTATAGCTGTTGTTGTAATAGTATGCAATAATTTAAGTTAGCTTTGAAATTCGGGATTTCATATCCGGATTCATACTTATATATATGGTTATGTATCAGTTGAAGGAGCAGAGTTCGATGGACGAACGATTTCTCAAGTTCTCTCTTTCCCCTTGTAAAATTTATTTCTTGAATAAATAAATAAGTATTATATTTAAAGCTTTGGCCATACTACATTGCAATTTTACTGTAAGTTTTTCTTATATTAACTATTTATTTGTTTGTTTAATTATGAGCCTAACAGGCTAAATCCATGTTGTGTTAAATCCTTGATTCAATAATCTGGATCCCCGATCTCTAAGTCTAATCAGATAGTGATAGGTTAGACATGATTCTCATTTCTCGATAATCTTTACTGTCATATTATGGTATCAGGCAGTTTTATTCGAAATCAGGGGATATTTGATTGCCTAAATTAATAAATTTGATGAATTTGATCAAAAAGAGGGATACTGTTAAAAACAGTATTAATGCAGAATTTGATATTCCTAGAAATTTTAGATTTACTTAATAAATGAAGCAGTTCCTAGAATCGAACGAAAGTTATATACCAGTTAGAACTTTTGAAAAACTTGGAATAATACAAGTAGTTAAAAGTATCCAACCATCTATACATTTTAATAATAAATGCTCCATAGAAAATATATTATAAATTCCTACATATTGGTCTTATATAAATAGCTTTAACCTTTAACATTAAGATTTTGAAAACTTTATAACACCTTTTAAAAGATGATATAAATTTAGGGTAGGCAAATCTCTAATGGGTATAATTCAATCTAGTCTAGCATGGAATAATTTATTTTGATGTTTATCTAAATTTTGATATATATACGATGTGTATATTTGATGTTGTGACTTTGAATGGTAGACACTTAGATGACCTATGCCATGAGCTTGAGAGGGTATATGTAATAATTCTGAATCTATTATAAACCATTATGTACTTTAAATCCTCACTGTTAATATAAACAAATTTTAGTAAGTCTAATATAATGACTAGAAGATCTATAAAATGAGAAGAAATAAGTTTTTCAGAAAATTGAGTCACAGAAAGGGTTATTCCAACCCAACCACAAATTCAATCTAACTTGATTAATGTTTTTATAGACTCAGAAAAGGCTTGCAAATTCTGGGTTGAAAATTCCTAGCAGTATTAGAACCTTCATATAGATCATTAAGATTTAGATTACAGTCAAATCATTCTCATATTTCACCCATTGATTATAATGTAGAAATTCCTTCTAGGACATCAAAGTCTCATATTAGGGAAGATAGACAGACAGAAGAGTCAGTTGAGAATCATAGAATTGATGAATTGTATATAGAAAAGAATAATGTGGTTAGGGATTATAATACCAAATTTGCAAACACAATATCTAAATGAAAACAGTTTTTTGAATTCATATTCTGCCAGAATTACTATTCCGACCATATTTTAAAGCACCTAAAAGCCTAAAACATTCATATAAGTTTTAATCTTCATGAGAGTAGACAATTCAATTTATCTTTAATTGCTCGACTTAATAGTCATAGTCAAGAGAAATATACTTAAACAATCACATATAAGCTTATCATTGAGAGATTTAATCTTACGTAAACATGATACAATCAATTAAACGGAAAAGAAAATAATATGTTTCATTCGATTAGGATTGTATTTGGGCTCCTAGTTATAGGGTTTCTTCACTTTGTGATTTATTGGGATTATATATTTTTAGGTTGATATTTTTCACATTATTATAATTTAATAATTATGGATTATTTCTCTTTTAATAATTATGTACAATAATATTCGAGTAGGGTCGAGTTTATGTCTCGAACGCAATAGAGTATAAAATTAATGTTTATGTTTCGATTTAAAACACTAAATCGAGCTATTCGAGTCAAACTCTATCGAATTATTTGAGTTCTTCATTTATCTGAAGCACGTGTTGAATTCAGAATTTGTTGGGAAAGGAAAAACATAACAAATAATTTTTTTGAAAAAATCGAAACCATTGGATCAAATCATGAACTAAACACCTTATTGGGCATTCCCTTTATAACTAGTTTATCATTTTATGCTATACTTTAATGATAATCATGTAAGATTTATTTAAAATAATGACACATGTGTTATATAAAATTTTAAATTAATTTTTAGTTTTTAAAAACAAGACATGTCATAATCTTAAATTAAAATAATTGAAAGTATTATAAAACATAGATAGATGATCTTACTCCTTTTTAATTATGTTATATAGTCGGTTCGAACATGTATTAGGTAAAGATGTGCGAGAAAACACTGCGATTGTTCGGCATAGAGCAATTTTTTTACTCGGGCTGAATTATCATTGACCATGGATCAAGTCCAGAGTTTTGGCCGAGTATGGGGTTACCCGATCAATTTATATAAAAGATGTGCAAAGCGTTACAGATAGAACATTCGCGGTCTTTTATCTAGTCGAGTGGTCGTCCATTGTTTGAGATATGCTACAATAGTTTTCTACGGAGCCGGTTGGAAGTAAGATTTTACCCGGTATAAAATGTATCGGTTTACCCACATTGCCCGACACCTTCTTTTAGCAATGTTTCCAAACCCGAATTCACTTATTAAACTAAGATGCATGGTTATGGACTTATAGTGGATTGTAACTTTGTAAGTGCAATTTTAGACTTTAGCAGCTCAAAGTTCGGAAGGAAGAGATTATAGCTCGTCGCCACTTCACTGTACTGATATTGATAATAGAAAATTGGGAAAATAATATTTCTTTGACCAAATTTTTAATTTCTAATATTCACTTAAAAATCTTTATCTAAAGAGAACCCTCTATTATAAATTATCTAAAATACTATCATTAAAATCTAGCACCCTTCATCTTTCTTCACACCAATCCATGCCCCTCCTCTCCCACCCGCACCACCGTCGGCTCCTCCTTTACTGACCACTTGTACCTCGCTGCCCAAGCTGTCACATTCTACACTTCCTTCCTCCCCATCCCCATTTCATCGTTTTAATAGGGATATTTTAGATAATTCTGATGGAGGATACTATTTAGATAAAGATTTTAAAATGGTGATAGAAATTAAAAACTTGATGAAAGGGGTGCTATTTTCTCTTGATAATGTTAGGTTGTTAATTGTTACCCTTTGAATTTTGGAGCTGTTTTAGTCTTTACATCGGTATCTTTTTAAGCACATTTGTTATACACACACCCAAATAGTATTGGGTTTGTGTGTGAAATGACTATTTTGCCCCCTATTTGCAAGTGTAGTAGTTAAGAAGTTTCATTAAAGGCAAAATTGTCATTTCATTAAAAAAGTTACTATTCTGGTGTTATAAGGCGTGAGAGAAGTCCATGTTTAGCGGGATCCAATATACACACACCCAAATAGTGTTTTAGCCTTTGAAATAACTATTTTATCACCAGTATAATTTTTGTAAGCTAAAGTACTTTACGAATGAAATAATAATTTCATAAGCAGCTTACTGTTTGGCGTGTATAACAACTGAGATCTTAAGCCCATCTTCTTGTTTCTTAGCCCTGAGCGGGAAATATTACTCCCCAAACACTTTTGAATCTCTCTCTCTCTCTCTCTCTCTCTCTTCAGATCCAAAACACTCTCCCCCCCTCAAAACACTCTTTCAATTCCCACCCCAATAATTTCATTTTCATTTGTACTCAAAATCCTCCAACTTTTGCTTTGGACAGATTCTTGCAAAAATAACAAACAAATGATAATAATAATTTGGGCTTAAAGATGAAAATGGACGAAGCGGAGCACGAAGTCTCAGCCTCAACAGGGAAATTCTTCCAGTCAGTGCAGCCGCAACGTGACCTAGAGTCGAATTGGGCAGTTGATTTGGCAAAAAATCTTGAATTATATTTACTCAAGATTTGTTCCGGTGAAATTACTGGACAAGATGGACCTCCCCCTTCAATTAACTTCGCTGAAGGTTCACTTAAGTCTCTATTTTTATTCCCAACTTCATTTTAATTGACGTTTTCGGTTTCGTATGGTAATTGGACATATGTTACTTTTTATGTTGTGCTCTTGTGAATATAATTTTATTTTGTTCAGTACTTTGTGTCGTTTCATTTTAATTGACGTTTTTTTAATTGCTGTTTTCGGTTTAAGTATAGTAGAATTGGACATACGTTACTTTTTATGTTATGTTCTTTCATGCTCTTATTGATATGATTAGGTTTTTGTTTGTAATATAATATTTTTTTATGTTATTTTCTTGACCTATGTCTTTAATTTTATTTTGTTTAGTACTATTTGGGTTCATTTTAATTGACGTTTTTGGTTTTTGTGTTGAAGATTTGAACATAAGTTACTTTTATGTCGTTACTTTTAAAGTTCAACTGATTTGGGTTTTTTGGAAATTTGTAGCTGCATTGTTATTGCAAGGTTCAATTCAAGTGTATAGCAGGAAAGTCGAGTATTTGCACTCCTTGGTGTTACATGCTTTGGAGTTTCTCTCTCAGAAAAGGTTTGTTCTTTAATTTGTTTTTTAATTTTGCGTGTTGTTCAGTGGTGTCAGGTTAATGCTATGCTATGAACTTGATTTTTAGATGGTTGAGATTAATGTGAAAGAAATACTCTGTATAAAATAAATATGTTAGTTCAACACCTTTTTTTATGTAAGCAATGATGGATTCTTAGTTCTTTGATATGTTTATTCTTCAATTCTTTTTGTAAAACTTGTGTTATGGCTACATTCTTAGTGAACTAAAGCTTCATATTTCACCTAGAGTTAATGTGATTTTTGAACAAGACTGATTATAATAGAAATTTGAAAAGTTTACCTATGTTTAAAGTAAGTAGTGATTTTGGGGATACAAGTCTTTAATGATGAGTTGTAAATTTTAATTCAATTATGCATCCACATTAGTGGTGCGATTGAATTATTCCACACTTCAATCAGTAGTTTGAGTTCTTATAGAACTATTTTAGTGATTCAACCCCTCACCAATTTGTATCTGTCTAACCCACAGTAGTGAGCTCATTTGTTTATATTATTTCACCATTTATGTGAGGAAAACAAGAATCCTTTGTGACTGCCAATAATAACGATAAACGTCATTCAGTGTGGGAGGAGGGTCCTCTTATATTTATGCATAACAGACGCGTATTATTTCAGTACATAACATATTTTATTCAAAATTATTAGTATTCTTGGAAAACTTCAATGAATTATTGATATTATAGTTCCTTGAATCTCTATTACGCGAGGTGAGCAAAACAATCTTAATCTCATTCTAACATTTATGTTTCTGTTAAAGTAGGTATTCTTAGAGCAACTATAGCAGCACACCTGTCTTTGTCTCTAAAAGTCACTCCTCTAATAATAGTTGTCAAGTACTCATAGAGCAAAAATTAGTTGGTGCTACATTGTATAATGAAATGCTTGTTATAATTAACATTTTTGGTTTTTGAGGTGAGGCATATAATAGAGAAAGTAATAACATATGAAACAAGTAGTAAGAATCCGCTAAAGATTCTTTTTTCAGTAAGTTAAAATGTATGTGCATTTTTCTGTTATAAGTCCAAAACTCAAAAAAATTTGTATGTACTGCAGTATAATTGAGTCATATTTTATAATCTCCTATAATGGAATAAGTCAAAATAACTCATTACATTACTATGCTTCTTATGAAGTAGATAGTCTTTGCACTTCATCTTGGGTCCATATGGAAACAGCCTCCCTGGTATCAAATGAGTAAGAGTAAATATTATATGATCCTCCTTACCCTGCTTAGGCGGTAGCCTCTTTCTATGTGTTGGGCATATTGTTGTTGTAGTTGTAGTGTTCTGCCAGTCAGAATTTTGGGATTTGGGGAGAATGTAGGGTTGCTTGGGGTGTGTGTGGGGTGGGGGATTTAATAGTCTATAGAAATAAAGAAAAAACAGCAAGAAAAACAGGGCAAGAAGAAAGTTAATTGAGGAGTGATCTAGTTGTTTCAGCATGAATTTGGTTCTAACTCCTTTTAATTTATTTATGTCATCTTTTTTTGTTTCTACTCTAGGTTCCGAGAATTCCCTCCTCTTATACTAGCCTGAATACACAAACTTCCAAAGTAGTCAGCAAAATGTAAGTGCAGAAAAAATAGAAGTGTGCTATTGCTGTATATAGCAGAAAAGTGGTCACAACTGAGCTAGTGCTCACTATTGAGTACTATGCCTGATATCCCTTTCATCCTTTCAGGGGCTAACTAGTATATCTAGTTAAAGGATGAGTAATTGTTATCTGATTTCAGTTCAATTTTTTGTTCTTTTCTGTCACCCTTACTCTTAATCTAAAGGTGACATTTGTTTCGATGGCTGCTAATTTAGTGCAAATTAAAGAGAAGAAAAATAGAAGTGAATGTTTCAGTTTTGACGTGAGTTGTTCAATTACATGATAATGACATTTTGATGCATTTCTCGTTCATGCACTAATGGAACAGTTCTCAAGAGCAAACATCAGATCCTGCATCAGAGCAACTAGAAGGGAGTGGCCTAAGTACTGCTGTAAATGAAGATAATGATACTTTCTGGGACTTGGATGACATTCCTGGTAGGCTGTCTATTTGTATGCTACTGGCATGGATGTTCAGCAAATTGTTACTAATTATTGATCTTCATGCAGTTGATCAAAAAAGCTTATTAGATGATATTGGTAGAGACACACAACATAACTTTGTGCGCCCACCTGCCAACTTGGTTGTACTTGAAGGAGATTGCTTAGATACCATGGGGGATTCAGGGGAGCTGGAGTCTTATCTGGTGAAGCTCTGTTAGCTTATAGAAATCTTCTAAATTGCATGTGCTCACTCAATCTAACTATTTGTTATTCTGGCAGTTGGCTACCAATGACCTTTACCGGGATTTTATTATTTTAGACTCATCTGATGCGGTAACTGTTGATGATTTTCTGAATGGGGACTACAAAGCTGCCAATCAAAAAAAGGCAGTAGGGAAGGGAGACTCTCTAACTTCGAAAGGTCGGAAGAGCTTTCAGTCTCCTATCGGACATTCTGTTGGTATTGGTCATAAGTTGCCAGATGGAGACGACCAGAATTCTAGCCCCCATATATCTCCCCTGGTAAATGATAACGACAATAATGATTTTGGGCCGGATGTTGGATATGCAGATTCAGACTATTCAGAAGATTCAGATGATGATCCATGGAAACCTTTGAATCCGCATGAACCTGGGAATTTGAAGATCAAACCTTTTAAAAGATGTCAGTTACGCACAATTTGCATGCCCTTCAAACTTATTCATCGAGTAAAGTTCTTTCTGTTTTTTACCTATATTTAGTCCATGTCTAATACTTTGTGTTTGGCATTACTAAATATGCAGTGAGTACTAATAGAAGGCATGGCTTAGGTCCAAAGAGGGAGATCAGTATAACTAAAGAGTTTCCACTTGCTCCACTATGTGGTCCCATTAGCTCGGAGCTTACTGAAATATGGGAAACTAGAATTCTGAAAGGGAAAAATGACTCCATCTGTCCTCCTCCTTATGAGAAGGTTAGTTGATTTCTGTTACTTCATCTGTTAATCTTTGATTTATCATTCTGGTAAGATTAAGAAGGTTAGTTGATTTCTGTTACTTTATCTGTTAATCTTTGCTTTATCATTCTAATTTCAATTCGCAGCTCCGGCAATCTCTTCTAGTGCAAGAGAGTACATGTCATGATGACTTTAGGAGTCCTAATGTTAACAATGAAGACTACGATAGTGGGGATGAAAATGTTGGTCCACCAGATTTTGACATGCCATACGTTGATGAAGAAACTCCCTCATATCATGACGAGGTTAAAAATATCAAATAAGTTGGCTTAAAACATTGAACTTTCATTTTGTAAAATAACTCTCTGATTCACAATTCTGCAGGATCATGGCAGAAATGTTCACTTTGACAATGACATTTCTGATGGAGACTTCAATTCTCAGTCAAATCTTGAAGATCTTTGTCGTTCGCACATGGTAAAAACATGTTCAAGTTTCTAAAACCTACTCCAGATGTTTATCACTAAATGTCGGTTCCCAATAATAATGCATGGTAAATGCCAAAAGAAGTTAAAATCACTAATTTTTTGTAAACATGCATCGGTGCGTAAATAGAAGCAATTTTAAAAAATATATATTTATCATATGCTACAAAATGTAAAATTTCAACAGCCCTGCTTTTCATAATGAATTTTTATCACAATCATTAATAACCGAGTTTCTTAGGAGAATATAAAAAGGTCTAGTAAATGGTTTGACGTATGGTTATATTTTTGGTACCATATGAACAAGCCAATATTTTTTTGTAATGGAGGGATTATGTCTGGTTCTGGCCTAATCCTTGGTGAGCTGGCTTCCTACTCATGTAGGATGCACTCCTGGCTAAACTTACTGAAAGTGAGAAGCAGACTGAAATGGCTGCTCGAGTTTCAACATGGAAGCAGAGAATTGAGCAGAACCTTGAAGAACAGGTCTCATTTTGCATCCTTTCCACACTAATAACACGACTTTCTTCGACAAGATGTTTTCTTTATTATAAATTTCTGAATCATTTCAATCTTTTGCTTCTAGGATTCCCGTGCACCATTTGATATACATGAATATGGTGAAATAGTTTTGGATAAGTTATCGTTAGAACATTGCAGTCCGTGTGCCATGTCGTTTACGGATATCGTAAGGGGCCAGAAGAAGCATGATGTCGCAAGAACCTTTTCTGCACTTCTGCAATTGGTATAATTATGTTTTTAAAACTCTCATCATTTTTCTATGTAGAGATAGATCTCCAGTTTAAAGGGATTAAAGTTTGCACGAATAGCTTCTTCAGTCAACTGTAATATTAAGCATACTTGATGATGCCATGGTGATGGCCAATCCTACTTGCTACAAATGAATGATTAATGTTTTCTTTCTTTCAGGTGAATAACGGCGATGTTGATCTTGAGAAGGGTAGTTCTCATCCTGAACTCGTTTGTTACACAGCTATGAATCCGTTTCATGTTCGACTTCTAAAGCATGATAAGAAAAAAGTGAATGTGAAACCACTGTTTTCAAAGAAGAGGACGATAACTCCTCCAAAGAAGGGGCATCAAAGAGGTGTCAAGCATAAGTCCGGGAAAGAAAATCAACCTGTTAACACTCCCCCTTCGAAATCTGTCTCATCTTGCAGATTCTCCGTTAGAGTGGGAAAATCAGGCAGCACGCGGTGCACTCCTGAAAGCAAGAGAAGAAAAATGCGAATTGTTGAACCAGTAGATATACATCTTGCTCAATGACAGATCTTGTGACACAGAGGAGCATGGAGACGAGCGGTGACTTAAGCCTTGTATTGTATATCCAACAGTTACAACTAGTTGATTCATGTAGCTTCTCATTTTTTCTTTTTAACTTATTAGCCAAGTGCATCTTTAGGGTAAGAGGATTGTGATGCAACTCTGATTGGTGCAGATTTAGATTTGAGGAACAAATTTGTACACATTGAGCATCTATAACTAATTTGATAAAACCAGAAACTGGTCTCTTTATGTTACTAATTTAAACAATCATGTGTAGTGTGGTGATGTACTTCACCTCTAATCATAAGATCAAGGGTTCCGAGTCATCATGATTCATGAGATAAGTGAGAACCACTATTGAGCTCTTTATTTCAATGGGGATAACCAAATGGCGTGCTGTCACTTTAGAGGCAAGGTGATCATCCATCTCCACTCATTTATTAACTAAACGAATTAAAATTTATTATTAACATAAAAAGGAGAACAACAAGATCGTAAGCCTCGTCTTGTTAGTTATGAATGACTAAGTGAATAACTGTATATAGGCCAAAGCACTTCGGACAGGATTCATAAGGCTCCAAACGTGTCTCAGCCCTCGCTCAAAGGCGAAAAACCCCAGGCATCCGAAAAGCTTCGGTAATAATATGGCCCGGGGACTTTCCAAGGTCCGACCCAATTCATATTGGTGTTATAACCTACTCACTTTGTCTTGTGGATGGTGTGCATAATAGATCCAAGTAAGTTTTGCAATAATAACTAATGTCCCATCTTCATGGTTACCAATGTGGAAGTTTGGAAGATTACAGCTTATACTTCCTAACCATATCTATCAAATTTTTCTTTTTGTTTATGGCTTTTTCATCAAATTTAAATTGTTTGGAGATGTTGTTTCGTGAGTAATTAAATCTATTATTGATTATGTATATCTTCAGATTTCTATCATATTACATGTTATATAGGATCTAATGTCTTAAAATGATATTTCAATTCCTGACACACAATTATATAATTGTTGAGAGTAATATTAAAATTTTTGCAAGCGGTGACTCTAATGTTTTGTAACAAATTGTTAACTTCTATGTACATGTGATCTTGTAAAATATATATATTATTGTAATACTGTACAGAGATTAACTGTTTAGAGACCATGTTTTGATTGTCTAAGAGCCTTCCTTGTAGTTAACAATTTTGATAATAATCATTGTGAGGTTGCAACTGATAATATTCTTCTCACATGGTCCAATCGTCACTGCTGATAAATTTGGCTAATAGACGACGAAAGTTCGCTTCATAATTCAACTAATAAAAGTTCGCTTCATAATTCAACTAATAATTATTCGTGTAGTTGCTTGGAAAGTGGAATGATAGGGCAAGGAAAATGATAATAATCATTAGCTATAATGTCTTGAAAATCTGGTTAATATAATTATTGGCTATAATGATAATAATTCTTTCATAATCCTTCTGGTTAATATCATTGGCTATAATGATAATAATTCTTTCATAATCCTTTCAAAATATTGATTTGAATAGTCCTTTTGTTTTTTATTTGTTAATTTATTATAGTCCTGCCTTCATGATTAGACATCCAATCTTAATTGTTGTTCTTAATGGTTGTTTCTCTCTTGAGCTTGATATGCAGAAGGCATATGATCGAGTTGCATGGCGGGTTCTTGAGGGTAATAATGTCATAGCTTGAATTCTCTCTTGATTTTATTGTTCCTTCAACACGGTGATCCAATATCGTCGTATCTTTTCATCTTAGTGACAGTGGGGGATGGGCTTAGCTTTGTTATAGGAAGTGAGCTGATTGATAGTTATAATTTAATCTTGTAAGTGCATGAAATCAAAATAGTATAGTGAGGGTTGAAATGAATTAATTATTTACTCTTGATTAAACTAGTTAAATTATCCTATAAACCAATTAAACAGAATTTGAAATTGAAATTAATGAACTAAAAAGAAATAATTAAAGAAGTAAAATATATATTTTTGGTTTGTTGGGGAAAAGATTTCATCAATACAATATATGCTAAATATTTATAATCTAAACATTGAGTTATTCTTGGGTTCGATTACACTAAAGTCCGAGGTACCATTTGGTGCTCGGGTTTACCTGTTAAGTCCCTAAATTAACTAAAACACTATTATTCATAGATGATTTAATTAATGTAAGAACACGAAGAACAAGATAATCTATTGAACCAATTAAGTTATCGTGACATTTTCATATAATCAATAATTCTAATCAATTATTCATTATTTTACGTGACACGATTTTATATGGTTCGTGGATTTTAACAATAATATCAAGTAAATTACATATAATGAATAACACAAGAATTAATATAATTGGAAAAGATAATGACAATTAAAAAGAGTACGACGAAAAAACCACTGGCATCAGCTTTAAACGCATGGAATTTCACACAAGCAGATGGTAATGTCAGAAGCCGCCTTCTAAGGCCGCTACGCCACTTCCTCTCGAATACATTCTTAATCGCTTATAGGGCGCCAGTAATCACAGTATCAAGATCATGAACCAAATTTTATTATTATTTAACCAAATTTCTATATCACGGTTTCTGGATTTAATTTAATAAAAAGAAAAAGGCGTGAAGGATAATATTTTATTCAAAAAACATTTTATTCACCAACCCTAAATACCCCTCGACGCCTCCTCCGCTTCTCATGGGCAACAACGGGCTGAAAAATTATTAGTTTTTAGATAATGATTATACCTTTCATCTTAATTCAATTATCAAAACCTCGCCATAATCTAAAACCTGCTTCAACATAAATAGCTGCTGCCATAAATAAATTTCGTTGCATAATTACAACAATTTAGCTTCATAAAAATGCATTCGTAGATCGCCATTATTAGATCATTAAAATAATTAAGTTAGACATAATTTAACACAATAAGATTAAATTTTCTATTAGCTCATCTTTAATATTTTAATTTAAATAAATATAAATGCAAAAATTGAAAAATGAACTTACAATTTATAGTTGTAACCAAGTAGTCGAAATTCTTGAAAGGAAAAATTTTATTTATGAGATTTTACAACGAGAACAAAAGGAAATTTTCAATGCTTATACTACGCTTTGCCTTTCAAACCTAACAATATACACCTATTTATAATGTCACGATTCAACCGACTTCAAAGAAAATGGACCTGAAATGGATTCCAAAAGAAAAATCAATAAGAAAGTTCGCCTACGCATACATCATATTTCGTGTCGGAAAATACTTTGATATTATAACTTTTCTTCTACTTTATCATTCTTGATTCTTCTTTTCCTGAGGAAGATTCTCCTCCATCTTGTCTTTTCCTGGACATTGGCTTTAACCTTTTCGTATCATCTCGAATTGTTCGAATAAGTCCAGATATTTTAATTCGATTCTTCATTAGATCTTGCGTATCCTCAGAATTCATCTTGGAACGATTGATCCCCGCTACGGATATATCACTCTTTTGTCTTCTTCATCAATATAAATGAATTCTTTCTCCATTTTAGTTAAATATCAGATCAATTAATCGTTGTCTCAAATTGGGTAATCTGAGTCAACAATATGTTTCCCTTTATTTTGGGTAGCCAGATTGCAAATTGAGCCAATTTGTCTTCAATTTCAACGTGTCTCTCCTCGGAATTATCCCTCGACGTGACGTGCCTCATCATCTTTCTTTCCCAAAATTTCGAGAATCTCATTAGACATGGCATATTATCCTCTATAGTCTCTGTATCGAATCGGCCCATTTCCATATATACGAATAGAGAATTCGATCATAAACATCAAAGCAGATTTGAATCTTTCTTTCCCTCGCCTTTTTAAGTCATATACTCTAGGAGAGATATTACTCCATTTTTCAAAAAATATATTTTGATTTCCTTTTTTCCTCGTAGTATTTTTCATTAGCTCCAAAAAATACCATGAATGAACTAATTTGGTATATTAAAGTTATAAACTTTGAACATATCTCGATCATCCAAGTATGTTTTGTTTTTCATTTCTCATATAACAAAGATTCTTTATCAAAGGCTTCCAAATAATCCCCAATAATTATATTTTCCTTATAGGAGTATATTATTATTAGAATAGATGAAATATTTTCTTTTAAAGGGTGATAAACCCATTCTTCAGAGATATAATCTTTTAATAATAATTTTGAGAAATTATAAATTTCTTTTATTTTTGACTCAAAACGTGGATATTTCATTACGATCCACAATTTATTAATAAATTCTCAAAATATAATTGAGATTTATAAGATCCACATAACTCATGTGAGAGTATATCTCTTTCCAAAAGAGAGTAGCGGTTGATTCCGCTACTTAGATCATTATCATTCAAAATTAGGACTATTTTTCTTTCTTCTCATTTTGGATATAATCCACATTAGATCTTCTTCGCTCAATATATTAGCATGTGAGGAACTATTACTTCCTTCTTCGGCTATATTCCAAAAAAATTTTGATATAACGAAGCTCCTTTATCCCGTGAAAACTTTGCTATTAAGGACTTTTTCCCATGGTCGATCAGATATTACCCCCGGTTTACCTCCCTCTTACCCCTATGGTGGGAGTTCCTCCCGCTTACATAATATACCGAAAATTGAAGAAATAATTATTCTTGGTTTTTCATTCAAATATGCATTCTCTTAGTAAAGGAAGTCGTGAAGATGATTATCTCTTCCCTCCTTTCTTATAAATAATCTCAAAACGGTACAGGCTAAATAGGCTCCGCCATCTTGCAAACATTTGTTTCTGGTGACATCATGTTTAAAATCTTTTTGAAACATGAATTTAGCTGCTTGACAATCAGTTTTAATTTTAAATTTTTGAATATAAAGATTATCCTGAAATTTTAAAACACATTTTACTATAGCAAGTACTTTTTAGTTATCAGAGTATAATTCCTCCGGTCAAGCTATTCCATTTACCAGAATGAAACCTGACAAGATATTCTTGTTTATTCTCAGGATTAATTTGTTTTAAAATTCCTCCATAACCTAAATCAGAGGCATCAGTTTCAATAATTTTTTCCCAATTGGGATTTGCCAACATCAAACAAGTGTGTCTTTAACCCTTTCTTTAATAATTTTTAACAAATTTTAGTATGATTTTTCTCGTCTGTGACTCGTTTCTTTTGAGCCTATCATATAAGATTTGCAGATCTTTTGCAAAGATTGATAATAATGGTAAATATAATTTAAACTCCGCCCAAAATCTTTTGTAATTTGCTGGTTTTGTCTAAAATTTTTCTCGAAATTTCGAGGCAAATTCAATACTTCTATCAATAGGATCGATACTTCCTTTTCAATATTACGACCTTAAAATCTTATTTTGGTTTGAAAAATATTCATTTTGGTCTGAAATAACTAAACCATTTTGAATTATTATCTTTTCTCGAATATATCTAAATAAAGTTTAAAGCGTTCTTCAATTGTTTTAGAAATTAAAATATCATCTATATAAACAATTATAAATTCACTAAAAAGGATTAAAAATATCATTCATAATTTTCCTCAAATTGATGGGTACTTTAAGCCTAAAGGCATAACATTCCATTCATAAATCTAATCAAAAGGTACATTAAAGTCGCTTTTATATCTATCAACCTTATTAATTTGTATTTGCCAATAACCGCATTTTAAAATCAAATTTAAAAATAAGATAATCATAAAGTCGGTCTAATAAATCTTTTTATTAGGAATCTGGATGCTCAAATCCATTTCAAAACTTTATTTAGTGGTTTATAATTTATAACTAGGTTGAACGCTTCTTTCCCTGCTCTCAAAGCATTGCTTATTAACATAAAAAAAAGTCAAGATACGACTACGCGACCTGACGCATAAATTCAATTTTCTATCCAACAAAGGATTGAATTTCTTTTTTACATAAACCCAAAGATCGTAATTCATTTGACAATTGGCCTCAAATTTTGCAGATTCATATCATCGTAAAATCTCCTCATAAGGAAGTTCCCTATAATATATTTTTTTTCTATCCCAAAATGCATTTGATGATCATTACAAACTTCTAAACTTAAATTGCTTAAAATTTTGTTTAATTTTTTTCTGTAATTTTAGATTCCGTAATTTTTCATCTATAGTTAAAATATTAATTTCATTTTTCAAAAAATTTAATTGATTTTCTTTATTTATAACTTTATCAAAAATCGAATATAAATTTTTTGGATATGGTTTTGAAGTAAATTTTAATATTATCGATTTATTATTATATGTTCCTATAATCCCTTCTTTATCTAATCTTTAAAAGCCGATAAAATTGTTATGTGCTGCATCAAGATAATCAAGTTAGAAACATTTTTACTAGTAAAAACTAGTAGAAATGCGCATTATTATCAATACAAACAAATGCTTTGGTAATTTAAAAACTTATATCTAATTTTTCTTTCACCACCAAAGACGAGATAAAGTACGAAAGTAGTTTTCAAAATATCTAGTCGATTAATCCTTTGTATAACATTTAAATCGGCCTCCACTATCAACTAGCCGTAAATTCTTTTGAAAATAATTAATAAATAAGTAATGTTATTTTTATTGAGGCTCATTTTTGGTTTAAGAATATTTCATTTAAAAAATTATTATCTCGATTTCACCGGTCATTTTGGATAATATTATCATTGCAAATTTTTTCTAAATTCAGATATTCTTAAATCATAATCTAATTTTTCATTTTTCAAAATTTTTATTTCCTCTTTGAGATTATTAATCTCTTTCTGAATATCATTCAAGGAAGTAGGGAATTTCCACTCTTCTTTCTTTAAGCCTATGAACTTCTCTCATAGAATGGGGGTGTTATTAGAGATAAATTTATCATATTTATCTTCCTCAAGATGTAGCAATCTTGCCACTATCCATTTGATCAATAATCTTTGGATCTTTAAATCGATCTTTAATGTTCTTTAAAAATCCATGATAATATTATTATCAATCACATTTATTTCATTATCCCGAAATCGGCATTACTAATCTAAGTTAATTTTATTCTCGAGTACTTTTTAACGCAGGGGCTCGCCTCAAAAGCTAACAAGGCTCGTGATTCGGACCGGATCGGTATGAACGCATGTTAAGTGATATCAATACTATTTACACTGTACGGCTAAGCATATTACAATTTATGTTTCTTCATCCGTATCATTTAAAAATATCTTGTATAATTCATCTTTTCGTTTGAACGTAATTTAAATTATTAATTCTTTCTTAGTCCAAGAATTACAAGATAATGACCAATTTTTCCACATTTTATGACAAACAATATTCTGCTTTATCTTTTCCTTTATAATCATTCTTTTATCATCTCTATTCTTATGATGATTCCTATTTTTCTTATGAAAACAGCTTTTTCTTTTTAAATTTTACTATTATCATCATTTTCTGTATTAACTCTATGATGCTTATTACCTGTGTCCTTTGGTAAGGATTACTTATTCCAAATCGCTTCACGACCGCCTAATTGCTTTCTTTCTCTGGAGCAAATTCTGCTTCAGAATTGTTTATTTAATCTTAATTCATTACATAAAGTTAAACCTTCCTTGACAGTGAATCCTATTAATTTACCATAAGTAAAATTATCATAAAGTGATAGCAATTTGGTCTCCTCTTACGCTTTTTCTTAACCCTTTTCCGCAAAAGATGGTGTTTCATCAAATTTAGATTTCCACGAACTATTACTCGGGAGTTCCATAACCTCGACTCAAGTAAAAGTATCTTTATACCATCTAAAAAAATCAGAAGAGTCCTTACACTCCTTAAGTTCTCGGCGAGCCGTAGACGGATATTCTCACTATCATCCATTTGAGTCTTTCCCCGTGAAATGCTCTCATTATATTAATTATTAACATATAAACAAAGATTTTCTATATTTTGACCATTTTCAACTTTACCTGATGTTCTTATTATCTGTTTATGTTCTGGTGTTAAATAATTATCCCACCAATCCTTTAATTGACCAAGAACCCTCAAGTATTATCATATTTGCAATATTTTTCTTTAATTATTATTCTCGCTTTTACAAATAGTCAATACATGAGTATCCTATGTACATGATTAGGTAAAATTCTAAGCTTATCCGTGAAATTACTTCATTATTCCATTCATAAATATTTTTGCCACTCAAGCTATTACTCATAATATATTCGTTTCTTCTTATTTAAAATATCAATAAAGCGAAGGTCTCCTATAATAATATCTTGGGTTGGCTTAATGCTCATCGCCATTTTTTCTCCATTAATTTGGCTAATTTGATCATCTTCCTCGTATAATTTATCTAAAGTATTTATACTTAATTTTGAATTCGGAGTACTTCTCTGTGACGCTTATTGATTTTAAATTTAAAAATCTTTAACCTCGTGAGAGGTTGGAAATATTTGGAAGAATACTCCCCGAAGTTTCTTCTTCCTCAGACAAAACTTGTTTTCCTTTATCACACCAAACTTTTCTATTATTCTAAGAATATTATCAATTTTTATTTAAAAGAAATTATATTTTCTCCCAAAACATTACTAAATAAATTGGTATAATTGTTTTGTTCAATCAACATATTTATCTCTGTTTTGGTAGTTTGTAAAGTTTCTTTTCAAAGATTTTTGCATAAGCAAGGAAATTAATTAATGATTATCTTTATAACTGAATTTTTTCGTGGGATAGACATTCATAAATTTGTCCATCTAAATTTATAATTTCTTTCAATTACTAAAATATAATTTCTTGCAATATGCGTTAACATGAACTATGTGGAACAAAATATAAGATTTCATTATTTTCTTCATTACGCTTATAAAACCTTATCCCGGAAAGTCCGTTTTTTCTTATTAAAATTACTAAAAACCATTTTCTAAAAAATTCTATCCTCAAAAGGAAATTTTTCTTTAATGAAGTTGTCCGGCTTCGAGAACCAAAAAGATTTCAAAATCTAAAGTGGTTGTAAGCAATCCATAAATTATCTGAGCTGAAAGTTTTATTTTGCATATACCACCGCTAACCTAATATTATTACTTATTATCTCGATAATATTGGTTCTTTCCCAATTTGTAAACCATCAACCTTTATAATCGTGCTAATCGATTCATCGATTCTCACTATCGAAAGATTAAGTAGAACTTCTAGGAAATTCAATTCTTTAATCTAACGGCGGTATATATAAGACTCGTTTCTCGACATAGATCTATTTCTTCTTATATTAGAAATATTATTCTTTCTTTAAATTTAAGGACTTGTATGTATCCTTCCTTGTAGCCTTTGGACAAACATTTATTAAATTTTGCCTTGATTTCCTCGTCAATGAATGTTCTTTCTACGACCCACCTTTTCTCTGAAATTCTATTTCTTCCCACTTAATAGTTCTAGTAGTAATACTAGATTTACTAAAATTAGTTTCAATTAATATTGTCCTTCATTTTTAGGTTTATTTCTTATCCTACAATGAGGATTTAAAGTAACCAAAGTGTTTATAATACAAATCCTATAACATATCCATATAACCTCCGGCCCCATGGCATATGCCTATATCCACGAAGCTACATTTAATGTTACAAAGATCTAATAAATTTATATCGATAATGATAATTGTGATAAACACTCAAAATAGATCTGTCCATGAGATAGACTCGATTGAATACCCCATAGTGATCGCTCCAATTTTATAGATTTCTTCCATCTCTTAGTACCGCTATAAAGCTTTCTCGGGTAACTCTTCAAGAGTTAAAGTGTTTAAAAAGTTTAATTTGAATAAGTCCAATATGTAAAAATCTATAATTATTTCTATAGGGTGCAATATCTTTTCACTTAAAAAGATTAATTTTCATTTCCCTTTCATTATTGTTTAAATCGATTCTTCAAAGAAGCTTATCAACTGCTTTTAAACCAACTTTCCTCAAAAAAGCACCTTAATTTGTATATAACTTTAGGTTCAATCTTCGAATTGTCCATTTATTTAATAAATCTAGATTATTAGGGTAAATCATATTCCACATTAAGACTGCTTTTTTAACAAAGATTTTTAGCTCTAATAAATTCATTAAGTTTAAGAAAAAGTTAGAAATGTTAAATTTTTCTTTCTTTTCTTTTTAGGCGATCAATCAGACAGTCAATTTGATCGATGAATTACTTGATTCAAGCCCGTCTTCCATTAATTATTTCGGACTTCATTATTAATTTCTTTTCTCTAATTTGTCCGAATATTCACTACTTTCAATCAATATTACTACAAAATACAAAACTCAATAAATATCATGTATTTGTTATTTAAAACAATAAAAGCTCATTAAAAGAACAATAAACTCCTCTAAAGTATACGACAAATATAGACTAATCAAATTTCTCCCACACTTAAGCCATATCAGTTGTCCTCAAGTAAACTAAATCAAACAGCTTAAAACACATTACAAGTTAAGATGAAATCTAACATGCCTCTAAGTAAAAAAAATCTGTTAAGACGTCAAAAGAACAAGTCAACTCTTTAATTCGCTTTCCACGAGACTGGGAATCAAGAAAATCTCATCAACCTTGCTCAATCAAAATATTCTAAATCAATCAGATTTAAACAATTCATTTTAGTGGATATCTCTCATTTTTTCTTTGCTTACATTCATACTACTCGCCCAATACAATATACATTCTACCATGAACTTGATTATACATCCCTCAATTCTACTATCATGTATGTAACATAAGTCAGAAAGTCTTTGATCAAGTTATGAATGGGCTTGACGGATGCGTAGAAAATTATTTGGCTTTGAGCTAAACTTGAGGAAATATGAAATCTAAAGGATTTAAATACTACAAAACATGATTCATTTATCCCACTATAAAAAATTTTGAGCACAAAACTATTAGCTCTTTTCTCAATCACACCCCATCAATCAACACTTACTCATTTTTTAAAGCATTAGACCCTTTACCGGGAACAACAATTTTTTTTTCTATTTTCTCTTTTTTTCAATTTTTTTTTTTGAATTTTTCGTCCAAAGATACCATCTTCCAACACTTTTTCCCCTACACATATTTTCTCTTGCATCAACCATAATAATCACAACATTAATACTTACGTACTCATAAAAATCCTAAAGATTACACACATTCCTCAAGTAGGACGACTTGAAGGAATCAATTTTAAAAAGTTAAAAGACTATATTATGTGTTAAACAATGAAAATTCAACATTAAGACTCAAAGTGGATAATTCGGTTGGTTTGTATCCTAAATGACTTCATCATTATCATGTAAATACTAATAATCAAAAAGATAAGATGTATTCAAAAACAAGTTCAAGCACAAGTGAATCAAGCAATGAAAGTGTCTTACATAGAAAGTTAATTCAAAAATTTAATGCTATCAAACACTCACCAGTAGCAGATAATCCACTAAACATGAGTTGTTATCACCGATCATTAGGGCAATCATGCGAGCTGTAAGTTGACTCGATAAAAACTCACTTTCAAATCAATACGATCTTGTTTACTAAAGTTCCTCTTTGTACAAAACACTTACTAATAACCAAAAAGAGACAAGCTTCATTCAAACATCACAAAACCAAGAGATCAAGAAAGGCAAAATTCCCCAAGTCTATCCCTACCCCCTCCCCCACCTCAACTCAACATCACCACACCGTAAACAAAAAATGGCATGCGTGGTGAACCAATACCACAGCCACTGACAGCAAATATCATAAACACCACCACAATATAAAAACATTTAAAACCACAAAGCTGCATATTAAAAAATAAGAAAAATAGATGCTGTTAACACTCCCACTTAAAAAATTTATCGATCAAAATTTAACTATGGATTTGCAAAATTATCAACCAATATAAATCATATAATGCAATTTCCTCGTAAAACCTGTGACGTATAGCGTTATGAGAACTTAAAGAACATATTATAGTTATAATCATATATTATAGTTTGATCATGTTGTCGTAAGGCTACCCCAGTTCGATTGACATGAGTAATATCTAATTTATGCTAACCGAACATTGTGATTAATATATAGATTACAAAGGACCCTGAAGCCATCATAATCCCTAACGCCAACGCCAGGTAATCCTAATATGTCAATTGTCGAACAATCGAACATACATCCAACTTATACATATATTTGTTTAAATGCGAAGTTAATCGGGTTGTACAATCTAATTGTTCAACGGGCATATCTATAAGATCTCGATATCTCATATTTCAAACCACCCCCACTTGCCCTCGATCCATTACTTGTAACCGGACATTTATCGATCATTACATCCGGTAATCCATTCCTCATACCCGATTTCTAACAAATAAGCATGAAGCCAAGATTCATGTCACCATACTCTTTGTACCAGTTTTTTCTTTGATTAACAGTTGAATTAATTTTTGATTTCGCATAACAATCGAGATGCATCATAATCACCTTAATTCTCCAAGAGGCCAAATCAAACCGCGGCATCCGGGTCGCATTTAATCCCATCTAGCTGCATAACTATTTTTGCAACTTTTCATAGTGATACCCAACACGACAAAACACAAGAGTAGTCCTCAAGCATGCAGACGCTTTGACATGGTAAAAGCATATTACCCTGTGAAGTGAAATATCACAAGTGGGTCTAAGAATCGCCATTTAACATAAGTTCTATGAGAATCTATTTAGGATGAGTATAAAATCTCTAAGTTATCATGTATGTCAAGTCCTCAAAAGATTGTGATTCGAATAATCGCTTCAACATGATACCCATGTTATTGATTAGAGTCGATAATCATACTCCCTTTTTGATCCAAGAAACGTGATCGACAACCAACACATACCTTCAGTCAAGCTTAGCGCGCTTGATTCCCCACTCATCGAACACTGATTCAGTGGACAAACGCATCTCTCATAGTTCTCTAGGCCTCTCGATAGATCTCTTGTTCGTATCATGTATCCGAAAACCTCTGTAGAAATTCTAGATCGTTAATGGAAGCCATTTGTTATTATAATAATAACAACATCATTGTTAAATACCAAATGACACGTAAACTCAGATTTGAATAAAGGTTAATATTCGAACAAGTTACGAAGAAAATAACGAAGCTTTCTTCCACCGAATCACGCATCATCCAGTTCCTCGCATGGATTGGGATTGAATCGCAGGCTCCTAAATCACTCAAGAGAGAACAACCACGGGATGTTAGCTCGACTGCAGAATCTAGGTCCATCAAGGCACGTAAATAAAGGTGATATGATTATCATCTTTAACCATCTTTTCAAGAATGCACTTTTTCATTCATACCAAAAATATTTTCTCTCTGGCGTAGCGGTGTTAATGGCCAAAATTATCGTGACGTATATGACGTCAAGCTTACAAGTCCAAAGGTTTTTATCATGTTTAGAACACGATCGAATCTAACGCTTCTCCTCAAATTTTGAGTCATCGATATATCTTATATACTAGTCAATTCCTTGCATATTACTATGGTATCTTTTAACACCGAACTATTTTATCAAAGTATGTAGCAATCATCAAGATATCTTGGCTTATATTACCCCCATGGCAAGTGAGAATCGTGGTTGTATTCGGCCATGGTAGACTTCATGGAATAAATTCATGGTTACTTTAAAAGTTCATTTAGTCTTTATGAATTAAACATTGCATGATCAACAATTGATCTTCTAGAACTAACCCCGACAATTTCATTTTTACCTCTATTCTCTTCTCCTATTGGCTTGAAATATCTTTTACAATAATTCAATAACGCTTAGAGGAATTATTTTTAGTATGTAAGCAATGACATGACATTCTATATGAGATCTAAGTAGGAGAAGATACTCATTAGACATGTCAAGTTCAAACAGAGAATTTGTCTAAGTTTATTCACTTTTAAACTCCATAACATTTATCATATATAACTGTTATATCGAGCTTAATCCATATTGTATATCGAAAGTGTGATATACCCTCATTTCAAGGGCTCAGAACGACTACCTCTGGGTGTCAGACGCCTCGGCGCGCTAATCGCCCCAAATCTTGGACACTGGTCACCAATCGATGGACGACTGATTTTGAAGTGAAACCCTGCCTCAACAACTCAACAATACAATATACAACCAATCTACAACACTTTTTACGAAAAATGATCCATCGTGGTATTCCTAACTACATAACAACAACCAATATACAACATAACTCCAAAGGACCAATACAACCACCTACAAATAACAAGATCTCAAAGTAACAACTTTATGTACAACAACCACAATCCAACAAAATAAAAAGCATCGTGCGAGGATCAACCGCCACTCACCGCTCACCTAAGCTCTTCAAAGACAAACACCCGAAGAAAACCCGTCGAAAGAACAACAATTCAATTGGCCAACTCCAAGAATAAAATTGCCGCCTATAGCGATTGTGGTGTGTTACTTAAGCTTAATATATCTCAAGCACGAAAATCAACTCAATCACACAATAGTACATCAAATAAATTAATACCTTACATGAGATAGTTTCTGGTGATAATGATATTATTCAACTTAGATCTTAATATAAAGTCAACAAATAGCTTCATTATTATCATTTTCATACGTGTCATAAATCAAGTTACTAGCGCACTATCATCCAAAAAATGACGGCAATCAACAATAACATACGATATCTCACATGAAAAAACTGATAACAACACGCACAACCAATCTAGACTACTCTATCCAATCGACAAATCCATTTAATAATTCACAACCCTTCAACGACAGTAACCTCAAAGAACTCAACAACTTAACAATAGTATCATCTCAACAACTCTATCGTAACTCAACAACTCACAACTCAACAACTTACAACTCAATACATAAGTCCGGGTTTCTACAACTAATGCGCATATAATCAACCTCAACCTCGCAGGAGAAACTTATGCCCGCCGACATGTTTATCACCGAATCGTAATGCACGGCAATCACCGAATCGCTATTTGTGGGTACGAGGCAACTCACCAAATCGCATTTAGGAACGAAGCAAGATAATCGGACAACAATCCCAACCGACAACATCAACTCATATACAACTCTTCCCTAATACGACTCAACAACTCCTCAAAACACCTCGTATCGACTCATGTGACCACAAACACACGCAACAACTCAACCCCACAACGCATGTAATCAACATATATAATTCAACACAAAAAATCACATATATACAATACACATATCCGTAATCAAATAGTTAATCAACACCCATGTAGATATACTCACCCTGGCCAACTGGAAACGAAACCCACAAGAATCACAACAACTAATCCTCTCCCACGATCAATCACTAAAAAACATCTAAAATTATAATTACTATTTATAACACAACTAGTAATATGGGCAATATTTTACCTATATATATAATCTTATATCGATACCTAAAATAACTCAACAAAGGTTCCCTTATCACCTTATTCCAACTTTCGAGTTCGCAACCTTCCTATTAATGATCGAAGTTCCAATTCATTAGTTCAAAGTCCTAACGCTCCGACATTAATAACTAATCACTGACTCTAACCATCTTTTAATCACAAATCAATTCACTATTCAACTTTACAAACTCATAAATATCCGAACATTCTCTAATCACCTAAAAAATCACACCCCTTACACCTCAAAACAATCCTAAATAAAGTCCACGAGTACACTTCTATCATTTAAAAAACTATTTAGAAAAGTCAACAAAAGTCAACTATAATCCCCTAATAATTTCAAACCCCATAAATCGATAATTATCAACTCTTATAGATTTATAATCTGCTTAAACGGAAATTCTATAACATAATAAACATCAAAGCTCAAAGTCAACTCAAATTCTCAAAAGTCAACATCCTCAAACTCAAGAAATACTCCAAAGATTTGAACTTTCTTACCTCAAAACGTAGAACGACTCGAGAATCTTTTAAAAATTTTTAGAACCAAAGCTCACCAAACGAGGGAAGAAAAATGGAAGAAATTCTTTAGGGAAAATAAGAGGAATGGGCCATGACCTTGAAGAAAGAAGGAGTAAGATGATTTTTTTGATTTATGATTAGGCATTTGATAGGTATAAGAAAGTTCCCGTGGGTCCGCATAAAATATCTCAGCTGGCTTACTTCGTTTCTGCTGCTTAGTTTCGCTCGGTTTAACAACACAACTCTAACATAAATTTTAAATTTCTAACCCCAAATAATATTAAGCAATAATACTCATACGGAACGTTATTACAAAGGTAACGGTTACAACCTACAACTCAAATATGGTAAGGTCATTTTCTTTTAGTAACTTGTATATATTTGCACCCTAAGCCTCCCACTCAACCTTTGAATTCTTAATTCATCTTCTTTCTCCAATTTGACTTTTACTCCTTTTCCTCTACTTCAAATATCTCAAGTTCTCAACTCTCAATATTAGTAGTGATAGCAGCTGCTTTAATCTAGTTTTAAGACGTGATCGAAATTACGTAAAATGCCAAGTATCTCCTCGCGATCATTACTTAACATTTCGCTTCACGGCATGTAACGCAGATGTCAAGATTCATTCGGCTAAGGAATCATTACTTAGGAACATCCATTTCTCCTCTAATATCTTATAGTAACTAGTACTTAAAACTTTTATGAAATAGATATGAACATAGTGCTGTACTTGTTCATGATCCTTGTATTTCATATCAAATAATTTATTAAAAATCATGTATAGGAGTTCGTATCTGTATACTAGTTATGAAATAACTGTATAAAGTGTAAAGTCATGGAATATCTTAAATGTAAATAGAAAGTTGCTTATGTACTTGAACCGGTTCAATACATTCTCTTATATTCATGTCACCACATCATATAAAGATTCATCTTATGGAATCTCTTTCCGTAGATGATTTGACTCATCAATTCGATACCTTATAACGATGGACGCTCCATGCATCGTTAATCGACGAAATCATTATCTTGTTGACATGTATTTGTCACGAAAATAGATTCATCAACTAAGATTTGTAACCCTCCCACTAATTCTAGCTTGAGTTGACTTAGTCCATCTCTTGAGACGCGATATCCAAGTTTGGTTCAAGGTCACATTATTACGAGTATCCTTAAGCAATTTGTTTCTGGCCATCCATTTCTCAAGAATGTGGTTGAATTACATTCCTTTAATCAAGACATATCACGCCAGAGAAAAAGGAACACATGAATGTATAGCTTAATGGTTTGAGTTATTCATGTCATGGTAATTCACGTACAATGCTCAAGGATCAATTCCTTCTTAATGAAAGATTCCAAGTAAAGTGTGATCACAGTTTGAAGATAATTTCCACAACTGGGACCACTTACTACTCTATTTGTCGTACATACTTCGAAAATATGTAAGTCAAATTAATATTTGAGAACGTAGTTGGGCGTAGTTTTTAACTGCTTAAGCTTCGCATAATATTTTACTTAAGAGAGTAGACTCAAAGAGCTCTTACTTTTATATTTCTCTAATTATATACTTACAATCCCTTTTACTTATGCTTGAAAGTGGGTGAAAACCGATCACTTCTCTCAAGTATCGGGTTCTTTCGTGTATTTACTATCACAAACTTGTCAGTGGTATTATACAAAGAAAAAAGACATCGGTTCTTATGTCGCGAAGAACCATAAGCTCATTATTTTTATTTTCTTAAAATGAAAAACTCTTCAAATTCAAAAAAGATTTGTATGATAGCCAGCGAGATAATATATATGATATATATTACTCTTATCATCATCATATAGTATCTAACCGAAATCATAGATTACGTTGTCTTGGCATGGATCGATGGCTATGAAATAATACACGATGATAATAATATACCTATTTGATTTGAGATTCAAATCTCATTCACAAACTTGTTTTACTAAACATAAGTCTTCTACAAGTTTGTCCTTATAAGACGTATGTAAAAGGTATTATTTGAATGTCTTTGGCTACATGTCATACATACTGGTGGCACCTGTGGACAATGAGTTCTCAACTCAAGTTGTAAGATATTAAGGACTATCTCCTTAACTTGATTATACATTTGTAACAATTTATGTTTAAATGCTCATACTGTGAATAATTGATAATATGTAAAAAAGTATACCTATCAATACTATACGTTAAGTATACAAAACCTTATAGCTCATGAATTCTAATCACAACGCGTAATTCAAATACTTGTACTTACAACTCTTAATTTAAACGACATAGTATACCAAGTTCCTACATAATTACGATTTGAATGGCAACACTGCAACGCTTCAAACCCCAATCACATAGGTAAGTACTCTTTACTAATTATGTCAAACATAACTCTCAAGGCCAATACTAAAAGTTCATCCTAGACAATATTAGCGAGCTCTTTTGTCAACGGGTCCAATGTCTTGACATCATGCACCCGCTTTTAAGTAACCAATAATTTCACCGATAACATTTCGTAACGGATAAATGTAAGCCTAAGTCATGACTGGGAATCGCTTAACCATCCCATCGAGCGAAAGCATTCCGTGGACGCACGTGTCATACTAACATGTCCGTCATTCAAGTAACCTCAACACGATTTTGATACGCGCGACAATATTACTTAACTTTAGGTGGGATTAGTTAGGCTTAGGCGATATCATGATCATGCAAAAAAAATATATATATTCAATCAAGCAAATACATACACACTCAATTATAAGAATGTAAATATAACTCATGTGGATTCGACACGACTTATGAGTTAATATACAAAAACTAAGACTAGTTTAACTGCTGGCTCTTATTTTTTCTTAAATTTTTGTTATCTCTGTCTGGGTTCTTCGTGAGTCTCCATCTTTTAATTAATTATATTTATAATTAAATAATAACTAATTAATTTCTTATATAATGATAATGGACGAAGCAGATAAGTTAGTGGCCAATACAAATTAAAAATATATGCAATTGAATATTCACTAATATAAATAAAAAATCTAATCATTTCGGTGTAAAATATTTATTTGAATCTAAAATCAATCAGATTATTTAAAAAACATATTTTAAGCCAGATAACATTTAATATTAAATAATTAGTATTTATCAAAAATATTATTTATTAATTTTTATACCATTTAATTCAAGATAATATATTACTTTCTTTGAAACTTTAATTATCAAATAATCTAAAAGTCTCTAATTAAAAGAATCACCGGTGATTATTAATTTTGAATTCTAAAATTCCTAATCAAGATTGAAATTAAATAAAATTAATTCTTAGTTTAATTGTATTTAAAATATTAATAAAACTACCTCTAATCGAATTAGAATTATTTAATATAGCCAAATAATTGTGTCTAATTTCAATTATATTCAAAATACTAATTAAAACTTCGCTTCCAATCAAATTGGAACAATTAAAATAGTTAAATAGCACTCTGATCAAAATAATTTTCAACTTAAAATCGAAATAACAATGATTTTAATTGATATCAAGATATCAATATGAGCAAAATCGAGCATAAACTGCTAGTGTGATCAAGTCCCTTATCCTAAATTAATTAGAACTTTATTCAAAACAAAAATTTACTCAACATTTCTTGAATTTATTATTATTTTAATTATATTTAAAAATATACCTCTTAAATAAATAATATCAATTTTAGATTATTAAAAATTTGTCAAAATAATTAATTAAGTCAATTATTAAATTTCGTCTCTAAAAACTAAATTAAAATCGACTCTTAATAAACTATTAAAAATAATTAAGCCAAGCCAAAACATTTGTTATCAACCCACATGTATCACCCTACGTATCAAATTTATCGGACCAATAAAATTTCAACGGATCTTAGTTGTTCTAATCGGTCGAAACAAATCGGGTCACAAAGACGGGTCATGTCGCTCTCAAGTTAGAGTACCATCATCTCAGGCGTGTCTCTATCAAGAATGTGATTGCTGAAAAGTCCGAGACTACTCGAGGCAAAAGTTGTCGCCACCTCACTGTTCCTAGTCGAAATTGCCGCCAACTTCAACACATACACGGGTGACGCCAGAAGTCTCATCGTCCGAGTAGTCGGCCCATGCTTTCCTAGGGACGGTACTGCTTCCTCCTAAAAGTCGCAGTACCTCGACTTCAAATGCAAGTTGACGGTACGGTGAAAGTTATGCTGTCAGCCAGACTTTGCTCTCCTCCAAAGTAATAGCCACCTTCTTGTCGATCCATTACTTTTTCAATATGAAGCATTTTTCAACGTGGATGCCCTCAGTATCCTACGACATTTGAAAGTTTGGCCCGTGCTTCTATTTGCCTCATCGGGTCTCTTTACTCGAGCCTCTATGAGCTTTGCTTTCAAGAGCCTCGTCGAATACTGGTGCCAACGTTTTACCCGTGAAGCGGATAATCCTTCTCAGATCTCCCCAAGCCGAGACATTCTTCTTTCCAGACAGCGTCGAATCCTCATTCGAATCTTCTTAGTTCTCGAATGAACTCGTCGCTTTTAGAAGTCACCGCATGTGCTTCTTTCTTCGAGCCAAAGCTTCTCTCGCTTCCTTTGGCTCGGGGATTGGCCTTCAAATAAAGACGCTGCGTTTAATGGAGGACATCCACTTTGTTTGGTAATAATGCCGAGTTCCATATTATGCACTCTTATTGCCAAATGTCAAGGTTCGAAAGTATTCCTCAGATAATGCATTTCCTCAGTCCCAGCCAAGACGCCTTACATACACATGTCGATACCAATGACTGGTAGCCTATCCTTGTATTTCCCTGTTCAAATCTCTCCATCGGTTGACGGTCTAGAATCGTTCTCCTTTTCTTTGTTTTAGAAATTAGCTTAGCTCCATCATGCTAATCTGCCTCTCAGGACAAAGCAATACCGGGTCGGGCCCGCTTTCCAACAGCTCAACTGCCTTCTCGAGGTAGGTTCCAAGTCGTTGTACCAAATGAACGATTCACTTTGGTAGAGCTGACGAATCGCTTGGACTATTTCTATCCCCTTCGGGCCCCAACATTTTTACATGCCCCCAACAAAGTCGGCTACATGTTGAGTTGGGGATTCCAAAGTTCCATCGAATGTCGGGAACTGGGCGGTTTTACAGCCTTTGTGCATCTTCTCAACTAGTCTATATACGGGAGTATAGGCTTTTAGATAGGTTTGGCTAAGGCGACTCCCCGATCTTCATGACCTTTTATTACCCTCAATCTATACTCTCTGGGCTATAAAGTGACAACCATTCCATCTATCTGAATGAGATTGGAGTTTCTATCGTTCATCGCTATCTCATGATGAACTTATGAATACGTGGTATCGTACGGGCCATCTCCCATTTTAAAGGTCAGGCGCGCTTCATTTGTTTTGTGAGTAGCTTCCTCGATTACTCTTTGTTCTATGCTCTTGATCGCCTATTCTTCCCCGATATCTCGAGAGTCATCTCTCGATGTCGCACTTTTTGGTAACACAGCTTTCTACCATCCTCAAGTCGTTAACCATTTGTTTTCCAAGGAGGGCCACTACTATCATTTGCTGGGCGTTTATAAATCAAGAGAAATTTAAGTGGAACGAGCCGCACTCTTATTGCGTATCGCTAGTAGGCGCATCAAGCGATCAACACATTGCTCGAGTCTTCTCCGACGTCATTCGTCGAAGCTTTCGATATTTGTCGGTATGTTCCTCACCGCATTAAAGTGCCCGTCGCTTCTCTTATTGTGATTTGTTGTTCTACTTCTAGCCCCGGCAATATGTTAGCTAAGGAAACTTCAACGTGGTCATCGACGGACGCCCCGGACGGTCCGGCAGATATACCGAATCAGGTTGCTGCGAATTTCTTCTCCTTGTAGTACCCTTCTCAACAACAGAGGTTTTATCAAATCAAGAGATCGGATCGTCCAAAACTATTTAGTCCCTGCCGCTTTGTCGACCATCGTTACGCGTCTCGGTTTTACTTGACTCAATTTGGTCTCTCGAGTAGGAGCCTCGTACGAAGCCTCGGGCTTGATCTTCGAGCTCACTCGCTCTCGATTGGCTCTCGATCCGATTTTATTTGGGATAAGCTCTGTAATGGTACCGGATACCGCCCTAGTCTCGATGGATCAGATCGGGTCCGACTCAATATGGTCCGAGCCGGGGAGCCTTAGCAAAGATATTCCCCGCGGCTGGTTGTATGGACTGATTCGGGTCTCGACTCGATTCCTGGCCTATATTAGACTCTCGATGGACTTCATCGGCAGTTGTCTTCCAAAGCAAGCGAAGTCTTCACGCTTTGTGGGCGGGACTTAAGGAATGTTCCCTGTGCAGATCAAAGAGTTTGCATCTACTTGGCCTTTGGGTAGACTCTCGATCTGGGATAACCCGAGCTCTTAAGACATGATGACAACAGTTAGTTATTTGGAAGAATGTGATTCAAGCCAGGATTTTCCACAACGGGCCTTTAGCAAGCTCGTTGCTATAGCCGAGACTTGTTTAGGATACCTTACTCCTCACTCAAGCTTTTAGCTAGTACTACAGCTGCCTTAAGAAATTGGTTGTCAGAATGATGCATCAAGCATTTAAGGCCAAGATACTAACTCTCATTAATTTATACTGATCACCTCGATGCGCTTATTGCTCGCATTTAATCCTCATGATAGTGACTTAATATTTAAATTGTAGATTTCCTATATTTAAAACTCTGATTTAATTAAACCTCGAGGTTTCGAGGCGTTCACGCAAGATTTATGAATAATCGTGCCGCTATAAATTTTTATTCCTCGAATATTCGAACTGCCTCTCGAGAGATCCTGTTAGATTCTCATCAATTCTCATTTCTAACTTTAAATTATTAATGTGTTTGTGCAAGAATCCTCTGGCCTAAAGCGCCTCTATTTAAAGTACTGAGGCGTTTTCCAAACACCAAAGGCTACTTACGATTTAAAAGATTTAACTTAAAAATCTCAGATTTTCTCAGATTTTTACGCCGAACGCGATGTCTTCGATGGAATTTTCTAAAATAAAGGATGAGTAAGCTTCCTGGGTTTCGATATTTTCTTCCCCGACGGCTGATGACCTCTGCGTAGATCACGATCTTAATCGGCTGGGACTGGCGCAAAGATTCCTGACCGGCCGATAAAATGGTAAATTACTGCAATACCCAAGATTAAAATAACAAAGACCCTACGCTTATAAAAAAGAAGGTTCCAAATCTTTTGTACGTCAAATATATTTCATATCGTACCCCGACCTCGCCCTCGACTAACCACATAACTTCCTGTGAGCCCATTTCAACCCCAAACTTTTGAACCTTCAATTTTAAATTTCAGAGTCGATTTTCAACCAATAAAATCGGCGATTTTAAATTTCAAACCCTAAATTTAACGACATTTAATTAAAAAGTTATTATTTCTGAAACTTGTCAATCGGTAATTTTACATTAAATTTAGAACCCATCAGAATCCTAACTATGTATCACTTTAAATGGCCGATTATAATTAATTGATTAAATCATATTAGTCATTTTAATTATACTTTAACAAATTTTTACTGTACAAGTATATTGCTAATTTCTTTCTATTATGGGATTTCTTAATCTCCCTTTACATTCCTTCCATCATCTAAATTCTATGAATGTAAAATTGTAAGTAAATTCATTGAATTTGTTTTTCCACCATATGTACAAAAGTCAACAATTACCAGATCATACGCAAATCACAACATGTGCAACCAACCCACACATTATCACAAGATTCCCTCTATTCATGCCACGTGGCCAACTGCAACCCAATCAACGGTCGTAATAATGCCCGACAACTCCCGACTGCGCCGAATGTCGTCTTTCACAAATTTCAATGTTCTATAAAATATCCCTTAAAATAATGTCCTAAAATAATTAAAAAATGTCATTTTTGATAATCAAATATTGATTTCCTTTGTTTTCCGTAATGACTCCAGCATTAAGGTGGTAGACAACTTATGACTCGAATCCCGTAAATTCATTTTTTAGAATGGAAGTGTTCATGCATTTTCATGTCGATCAAATGTCGTTGAATTGTCCTTGTTCACCTGCGTTTGGGGCGAATTTAACCCGTTTTCCAAGTCCACGGAACTGTTGAATAATTCACCGTTGGTCGTTTCCGGACCAGCTGGTGATTTTTTATTCATACTCAGAATTCTCTTTATCGATAACAATCTCGAGCCTGGAGACCTGAACGATTGACTAGCTGGAGAACTCAATGAGACTTCATTTTCCAACTCAGTCCTCCTTGGTATCTCAATTCTCACTGTAGAACAATCGAACTCTTTCCTTCCAGACCCAATCGACGTCGTTTCCGAGGATAAACCCGAACTCGAGCCTGGTTCACCTTCAACGTGGACAGTTTCAACCGAACGAGTTCCCGATTGATCTCTGTTAAGCTCCGTCACTGGTTCAACGCCCGACCGACAAAGCGGGCACGTGGAATGAGTATGGAACCACATATCAATACACTCGATATGAAAAGAGTGGTTACATTTGGGCAAAACTCGACCCGTTTCGCCCTCTTCAAACTCGGACAAGCAAACAGCACATTCCGAAACCCGGTCCCGTTTATCCGAAGAATAAACGAAAACCGGTAACGAGTTAAGGACCTCTTTATCAAGCCCCCGGTTCTGAACCGGTGCTGAACCGGGAATATGATTATCAACATAGAACACGATGTGGGTCCGCCGGTTCATCCTGGACCGGCGGCGCATTCGATCTCCGTGTCGGACTCGAGTAACATACCACCGTGCATAGAGGTGGAGGAGGACCATGAAAACCACTATACCAAAAAGTTTTCCAGTTATTGCATACCCCCTTGGCTCTTTTCCCATTGGGAAATCATCATAATTATTATCCATTTTGTTAGCAATTTTTTTTTTTTTTTGGTATTGGATTTGACTTGTGTAGTATTATGTGTGTTTATATATAGTGTAAGGATAAATTATCGATTCAAGTCTTGAAATTAAATGATTGAGAACGCAAGTGTTGACGCGGGAAATGTTGAAATGACCAAAACGGGCTTTTTTTGGGGGGGGTGAATGAGGAAGAATTACAGGAAATTAATGCCAGGGAGGCTTTGGAGAAGGATGAATTGAGAGTAGTTGTATAGGGTAATGGGCATGATGGGGTTGTTAAATAGGGTGCAACTTGTAGGGTAGGATGAATTGGAAATACTCTACCTTGTTTTAGAGTTGGTGACTAAATTCTGACTTAGTAGTCAATGGGAGATATTGTTGTGGTGTGCCACTTCATGTTTGTTATTCTTGAATCTCCATACTATGGCGTGTTTGGTGTTTGATTTAGTGGGTTTAATAGTGGGGAGTGGTGTGAATGAGTCGAATTCAATCCTTTTAGATATTTCACTGATTTTTACCATTATTTAAGCTTAAAAATAGGTTCATTATTATTAGAAATCGAGGGTGGATCTAGATGAATCGAAATGGTGGTTCATCTATTAATTTTTTTATTGTATTTGACTGTAATCAAGAATTGAATGAAGCATTATATTTAGATGAGCATTTAATAAGCAAATGAAGTATTATAAGAGATTGTAGAAAAATAATATTTTAGAAGATAAGCAATTTAATAATAAATGATCATATAGGTTCATAAATAATAAAAAGTTGAAGTTTTAAATAATAAAAGAAATGCTTAAAAGTTAAAATTTTGTCATAGGAATTTAACTGCTATTATTTTATTTAGCAATTTGTATTAATCAGTGAATTAATCTGATTATTGATGGTTGGGCTATGAACAAGCTAACATCACGCTCATGCTAAATTGTATGTCGGAATATAATATCGGTTAATATATCTTATCGAATGGACTGATAATAATGTATATTTGAACAAGACCATCCATTTGCTCATAATGCTAAACGATGTTTTAGAGTAAATCAATTTTTTATTGTATGAATTTTTACATCCATCATACATTAAATTCACCAAAATGAACAATGTAACTTTTCAATGTGATTGTTTTAATTTACTATTGTCCCAAATCTAGTATATGAGCAAATGGAAACTTGCAATAATGAATTATGATGTTGAGTCAATAATTGAACTAATGCAACAAGTTCATAGGTGGGAATTTGATGATTTGTAAAACCGCCTACGAAAAGATCAGCTCATGTCTGAGGATGAAGGTGAAGAATAATATCGTAGAGCCCACGAGATCCACAAGCATAACAAATGATTCAACGCCTACTTGATAAATTTGAATATTGATAGGCTTGAAAGTTTCATCCGAGATGCTGAACTCTTATACACACCAAAGCGATGGAAATGAGCGGAGTAAAATTCTTATTTTACGCATGAATTCTTTGGTTGTTTGTCATGGCCGAATTATCATTGTGATAGAAATCAAATAAGCGAGGGTAAATCGTAGCAGTGCACTGGCAATGAATTGACATAACGCAACAACATTGGATTTATTGACTTTGTTTTTATCTGAGCTCATGATAAGTAAACTAACTTTAAATTCTAAACGTAAATTTAAATTTGTAGTTTTGTCGTGAGCATGAAAAAAATAAAATGGAGTACACGAATATTTAGAAAACGTGGCCTTTATTGATATTGAATCAAAGTACTAGTTATTGCATTGTGAAATTTTGTTGTTACTCTTTACAGCGATTTGTGGTTTTGGTTTATCAAACAGAACTTGTAATACAATTGATTATGTCGGGTAGTGGTAATTCACCAGTTTGGAGCTTTATAGTCATCATAGGTTTGGTAGAAACACGTTCCTTGAGAAAAATGGTAAGAGTAGATGGTCATCCGCATAAAAATAATTATAAAAATATCAATTAAAAATAACATAAAAAATGACTAAAGTAAATCATAAGTTGAATAATTTATCATATTTAAATACCAATTAACATAATTGAGGAAATATTGCTTCAAATTGAAATACAACATAGTATTAATTTTAGAGTACTCAAAATTCGAAATTATTAACATTAATTATCAACATTGAATATATCAAAATTCGAAATTATTAACATTAGAAATTATTAACAATAAATATAACAATAAATAATTGTCAACATTGAAGTATCAAAATTGAGAAATTATTAACATTGAAATTATAATTAATATTTTGATTCATAATTGACACGATTGAAATGTAAATAAATTCATATTATATCTATTAAAATTCTTTAATTTCATAATGACATAATTTCACAATCTCCGATTCATAATTGACATAATTTAAGTAATTGACAATTTCTGTTGACATAATTATAATTTAAAGAACATAATCTCAATAATTTCATAATATTTAAGACATAATCTCAATTCATAATTGACAAATAACTACTCATGATTAATAATAAATAATCTCGGTGTACATGTTTCAAAATCAATCATTGATAATAAACAGCTCGTTATTCTGATTAAACTTGTTTGATTAGATAGTCATATGGTCAGTAATTATAAAAGCGTCGTTGTGTCGATTAAACTGTTTGATTAGAATCATTCTGCGATAATTAGATTCGTTCGATACAATCGTAGCTCTGATTAAACTTGTTTCATTACGATCATAGCTCTGTTCTTTGTTTACTAATGTAGCAGATTTCAACAATAATTTTAACATATCTTAACCCAATCACAATTCAGCGTTAATTTAAATGTATAAAGTTAGTAAATGAAATGGTATACTTATATTAAATGACTTTGGTTGATCCCCAAGCAAACACAAGTGAATGAATGGAGAAAAAGCAGAATTTCTTAACTGATTTGAAATATTGACAACAATTTAAAATATTAACATCGAAATAATTTCATAAATAACTATATTTAACAACAATTTGAAATATTAACAACAATTTGACAAATAACTCTTGAGTGTCTGCTATAATCTCAATAATTTTATAATATTTGGAGCTATAATCTACGATTCATGGTGACAAGGAGCTATCTCTGATTAATACATAATATTTGAAAATAAAAACATAACATATAATGTCATAGTTTGGTATAAATAAATACAAAATAAACTGCTTATCAAGTAACGATCATTATTTAAATTAGGTTTGTTACCTGACAGTAAATCATTCGATTAGAGCATTGATAATAAATGCTGAAATCGATTGTTCTTTGCTACAAATCTTGCCCCAGACAAACTGGTTTCTTCGCAATCATTCTTTAATATAAAGTTAGTAAAATTAAATGGTACTTACTTGGAGAAAAGAAAAGCGAATAATTAGATTTCCCAGTAATTCTAATTTAAAAGCTCTCTTCTTCAATTTAAATAATGATGAAAAAAATTCAAATAATGATGATGTTTGAAGAGCTTTAAATTTATGTAATTAATTTATTTTATTCATTCTATATGAGTATTCAATATTTTCTTCGTAATTAATTATTTAATTCATTCTTAACCAATTAAATGTTAATTATATTATTAATTTATTTTATTCATTCTTATGCAGTGGTATTTAATATTTCTTATATACTTAATTATTTAATTCATTCTTATGTAATTAAATATTTAATTGTCTTATGTAATTAATTTATTTTATTCATTCTTAATAATTAATTATTAAATATTTCTTATGTAATTAATTATTTAAGTCATTCTTGTCTTAATTAATTATTTAATTGAATTTTATGTATTCATTCTTATGGTACATTGTTGTGTTTACATATAAACAAACAAAATTGTCTGCATCTGTTCAAACTATACAAAATTCATTGGTTCTTTCTGGCGTAGTGCAGATTACGACATTGTGTAATAAGCATTAGCGAAATTGACTTTGTTTTATAATAGATCCTTGTTTGAATTTATAAGCTGTGGAAAAATTACATTTGTTGTGTCTTAGCAGCATGTTCAGCTATATCTTATAAATCGGGGAGCTTGTTGACTTTTTTTATTCGAAAAAGCGAAAATAATAATTTCGTTGGCAAATTCTTGTTTTTGGTGTGTGTGTATAATGTTAACTTTGAGATGGTGAGAGAAGATTCATGATGTCCACTGCAGGCGATATCTTTGTTTTTCTAGTTGAAGTAATAAAATATGCATGTAAAAATTTATTAAATGAAATATATTACTCTTTACGTTTTCTTTTACTTATCGTTTTCCCTATAAACTCGTCTTTATTAGTAATAATATAAATATGAATATGAACTTCATATCTTCTCCCCATTTTGAACTTGGTTCTTCACTGTTTGATTCATTTATTAAATTATGTTTCGTCGTGTTACTCTTCTCATAATTATAAAATAGTGATGTATAAACATATACATAGGAAAGCGTATAATTACACATGTCATCACATAATAGATAATTGAAGATATAGTTGGGCTAGATGAGCAGCAATGTGAAGGTATCTGGCTGAGCATTCATCAAAGATCTGAGTTGACGATTTGTCTTCTTTAAATGCAATTTAAAAGAAAAAAGAGATCATAGTTTGATATTGTATCACTCCAGTCAATTTGTGATTCCGTCATCAATGAACGTGATACGCAAGTCAAGCGTGTGATTTCATTTTCGTCGACAACTCTTATCCCTTGTGTTGGAGTAAACAAATGAGTAAACCTTGCTAAATTGAATACGAAATGCCATTAACAATGGGAATGGGATATATATCAATCACTGGAAAACGACAATGATGACTTGTTCATCTATTTTACTAATACGAAGTTGTTCAGATGTGCATTTCTAGTTTATTCCATTGACTTGTGGGATTGGGAAAACAATAGAAATTCAATTATCAAAGACTAAAGATAATAATACCAAATTGCGTGTTTGACTCCGTATAACGTCTCAGACAAAAAGGTTGAAAGTGAAGCTAAGCAACTCTATTAGTGCGTGGTACCGTGGCGTGAAATGTATTTTTCGTTGATATAATTTTAAGCGGAAATGTTATACGAGAATGACGAAAATATTTAAGCTCCAAGCTTGGAAAAATAAAGCTATCGAAAAAGTCGAAGTGGGCCAATCTTTTTATGAGCGAAGGGGGTATTAATGGCTGAGTTAGAACTCGAGGAATTCCACCAAAATTTTAATCGAGATTGTAGTGACTATTAAAGGCCAAATCAAACTGCTTGACTCACTATAATTTACCGAACTGACTAGCTGATTGGATTTAAGGACTTTACAAACTCCCGAATTCTATTTTGATGAATTCTAAATAAAATTTGATTCAATTTCAATACTTGATAGGAAGAATAAAGTGAGAATTCAATTTCAATAGCAAATACAATAAATAAAGCTTCAACATGAAAAAATTAAAAATCACAATCTCTTAGTGGGATTAGCGTACATGATATTCAAACTTCATAACAAAATAAAAAATAATAGATAAACTAGAATAAAGAGTTTTGAAAATATTTTTTTAATTTTTTCTATGTAAAACATTCATAAATTCATTAGGCTGTTATACTGACGTTAGAACATTTGTTAAATCTGGCTGAAAATTGAGTAAAACTAAGGAATTTGAATAACTTAAACTAAATTATAAGTGAATCGAATCTGAAAATATTTGGAGTGTTTGATATGATTCAAGAAAAACTTAAAATTGGATTTATTATTGACTGACTCATCTAGTACTTTATTTATTTATATATATGTAAATATAATTAAATAAATAATACTGATAGATAAATAAATAATAGAATATTATTAATATGAATAGAATAAATATGATTACAAAATATATAATTAATAATTATTATAATTATAGTTATTATTATCATTGAGTATTATTAATAATATAATGATAATTATTATTAAATATTGTATGATGATATAATAATAATATTATTATCAATATAATTTTTTAATTTATTATAATTGTTTTTATTATTATTATTATTATTATAATTGTTTTTATTATTATTATTATTTTTACATTATTTTTATTATATTTATTATTATCATTTTGGTTATTATAATTATTATTTCTAATATCTATTATTATTATTTTATTATAATTATTTTATTTTTATTAGTTCGATTATATTTTTATTATTTTAAATTTTATTTTTATTATTATTATTTTGTTATTATTATTATTTTATTATTATTATTTATTATTAATTATAAAATACTAGTATATATTATTATTATAATTTTATTATTATTATTATTATTATTAATATGTATTTTTGTTTTATTATAATTATTATTATTTTACTATTATTATTTTTTAATTTTTTATTAATTATGTATATTATTATTATTATTTTATTAATATGATTATTTTAATTTTTATTTTATTATTATTTTATTGTGATTATTTTTTATTATGAATTATTATTTTTAAATATTTTATTTTTATTATTCTTATTCTTATTATTATATTATATTCTATTACATTTTATTTTTATTTTATTTTTTATCATTATTTATTTTAGAATAAATTAATTAAATAATTAAATATTCTGAATTTGTAAATTATGCTTTTCATTTATATTATAGTCATTTTATTCATGGTTTATGAACACTTATAATTCTTTAATAGCTTTAAAAGTTTATTCTTATCTTCTTTCTTCGTTTTGAGTTCTTATGCATTTCAATGTTTAATAAATAATGCACATTATGTAATTTATTTGTGTTAGAAAACATCAACTGCTCAATTAGTTAGTAGTATAAATTATTCATAGTTCTCTATTCAATTTTATTTATGTTTTCATTTAACATATTTGAGTGATGATTGACTAAATAAATATTTACAAAGTTGAATAATATCAGATTTTTTTTTTTTTTTATGAAATTACTCTTAATTTTGTATGAAACAATAAAAAATAGCTGGCATTAGATGTCTGTGAATATGAAATACTCTGAATGAATTATATTATCAATTGAATAAAAAGATAGCGTCTTCTTTTAAAATTATATCTTGTCTGATAATTTTTTTAATAAAAGTTAAAATCAATAGTATAAATGTGACTAAAATTGCTTGATATGGAAGCTTTTAAAATTTTGTAAATAAAACTTTAATATAAAAATTAAAAGTTTATTCGGAGCTTAGAAGATGAGAGATGCCGTTATGCATTGAATGTTAAATCATAAAGTGAATTATATAACTATAATATCATTCATTATGTATTTTTTAAATATAATATCGATGAATTGCTAACATATAAAGTGAAAACTACATTATTATTATGATAAACATAATCTTATTTAGTTTACTAATTACTAATCAATATTAAATAGTGAAAAATTGATTTTTTTAATTTCCTTTCTATATTGAATTCAACTCTAGATAATTATTTCATTTATAATATATAAGATAAAGTATGTTGTATTTAACCATAAAACTATTATGTTATATATACATAATTAAAATAAATTTCTAAATAAAACATCAAATACACTACTCCTTCCATTACTAAATGATTGTTATCTTTGATTTAAATTAATTACAAATTAATGACAAACTTTTACGCCGTCAATAAACATAATTTTTGATTTGAATAAATTTTAGTGTAAATATTAAAGTACATTGAAAATATTATTATTTGATAATTTCACAAAATATTATACAACATAAATAAATATTTAGATTTAACATTTAATATGCTGAAAAATCAGAAATTTAAGCGTGATGCATGAGGATGGAGGAGTATTAGATGTAATTTAATGATTTTGTATTTCAATTAATGAATGTACAAGCTATCACTATAATAATTAAATATATTCTTTTATAGTAATTTTTGGATTAAGAAAATTACTTTTCAATTATAATTGAATAATTATCATAAAAAAAAAATTAGTATGGTAGACTAATTCATTACATTAAAATGGAATTTACTTATTGTTATGAGGAAAATTGAAAGAAAAATAAAATCCAAAGTCGATATTATAAACACTTTTTATATGTTGGTATGTTTTAATTGTTATAAAGTACAGAGTTAAATGAACCTGTAATTATTGAATTTTATAAAGATACGTTTTTAAAATTTTAGAAACATATTTTTATACTGATATAAAAATATTAATAAGGAGTAATATAGTAATTAGTAATGTGAAAATGGAAAAGCTTGGCTACTTTTATGAAATTGGAGGGATTCTTAAAAAGCTAAATTAAAATTAATTAGCTAGGAGTAAATAGGAAAATGTCGATCGAGAGCAGGATCGACTCGCTCAGTAGCTAACGTCCGAGGCAACGTATTTTTTAGCAGATACCGGCTTAGACCTGGGCAGTAACGATAAATACCCGATATTTTTGTATTATAGAAATACCAAAATCGGACGAAATCTGAGAATTGATTTAAATACCGAAAATCTGTTTAAAATGTTTCGAACTTTTGAATAAAATGACACTTGACAGGACCTAAACAACTGAACAGTAGTCACCGTTAAGCTATCGGTCTTGTCTTGATCGCTTTTTGTCTGTCTCGGGGCCAGGAGCGATAATAGTTTAAAAGTCAGTTTAAATTGAAATTTTTCAAATGCGGACAATCGTGCGTCAATATTGAAAACGTGTGCTTTTAGAATTTTACTCATCTATTTAATAATTACCAGTTACTTGAATTTCTAGCATTCGTGTGACAAAACTTTTAACTTAATTTTTATGATTTGTCTATTTATCTTAATGTTCTAACTTTGTCACTTAATAAAATATTTTAAATGCTTACTTTGATTAAGCCCAAGTGTTTTTGATTAATTACTTTAGAATTAAATTATATTGAAAATAACTATTATTAATCAATAATAAAATATTTTTTTATCTTTATAATCAAATTAGAATGGAGGAAATATATTATTAATATCTATAACATCCTATTAGAAAATCATCTCTGTCAAAGTTTCTTTCTTGATGTAAAGATGATGCATAGACTCCTTATAAATACATAGATGAGTGTGTTGTCTTCAAGTTTTAGCTTATGAACTAAAGAATAAAGGAGAATAGTGGCACATAGATATCAGAAGAGTGAACTCAACTTTTGTTCTTACACAGCACAGAGACATGATATCGAAGAGTGAACTGCTTTTGTTCTCAAGCATGATTTAGTTTCTAAATTATCTTTTGATTCCCGGTATGCCTCGAAGACCTATGAACCTGCTCGCCGATCCCAAAATAATTGATTTCGTCAATATGAGATAAATTTTAATTTTAATTACTATTAACAAAAAAATTAAATAATTAATATATGAAAATATTTTAAAAGGCGAATCGATTATATAAATATTATGTAAAGAAGTAGCAAGAGGCCAGATCGTTTTATTCCTGTTTGGGTGTTGTTTTATCACGTCTATCAGCATCCTGATGAAAGATCATTGTCTAGTTTATGTACTGAATTCTTTGCCATTTGTGAGCTTAGATCAGTGCATTCTGCTCAGAAAGGTCCTTTCGACTCGAAAAATCATCACTCAGATAATTTGATCTTATAGACAGGACAACACCAAAGCCAGCCTCCTCTGATGTATTAAATTTTTTAATACATATCTCTATAGGCAAATATTAGATTGATAAATAAAGCATGGCTAACAGGCCGGCCGGCCCGGCGCGATGATCGGGCCGAGTGACTGATATAGTCGAAGGGCCGGATTAAGGGGTTCTTTGGGCCCATATTCGGTTCATTTAAGGCGTACTGATGGAGCAGATTTGCTTGCGTTTGGATTAGTTGACGTTTATTAGTTTGAATTAAAAAATTTGGCGTATTGAATGCTGAAATAAATGTATTATTAAGGGAGGATTTGAGCATGCAGATAAATCTTAAAAGTATAAATTATGACCCATTACAACAAGTTGATGATTTGTTAATCGTATATAATACTGTATATCAAGTCTTTAGTTTCAAATAGTATCGTATAATAAACGTAATATTCAATAATATATAGCTATGAAATAATATATATTCTTTCGAAACTTTAACAATATATTATTTAACAATCTAGTTATTTAGTATTATGATATATTATTCTATAAATAATACCAAACTCTAATTCATGTTGAAGGAAAAATGATCAAATTATTTGAAATAATTTTAATATATATAATAATAAATCAAATTATTAAATTTCAAACAATATACATATGAATAAAACTTATAATTCAATAATATATTATCTAAATAATAAAATATATTTCTAATTAAAAAATGCATTTGACATTGATGGTTAACTAGATATGGTATTATTTAATATCTTTCTGGTGATATATTATCTATTAATAAACAAATAAAATCAATTCTCTCAAGCGATGGTACCGTTGAATTAAGCGTTATGCCCAGTTTGAATTAAGCGTGTTAACATTTGAATTAGCAGAAGTAATTAAGAGTGCTGATTCTCAAATTGTGATAAGCGTGGTACCGTTTGAATGAAGCGTGGTATCGTTTCACCTTTATTCAATTATGTTGAAATCATTTTAATATTAGAATTAAGTTATAAATAAATGTTAATTGAACTTTATCTAAACATAGTAAATGAAAAGGTTTAATATTTCTCTTTAACTAATTTAAATAGAATCATTCAATTATTTCTTGAAAGGATATATATCAAATAAAGATAATATATTAAATAATACCAAATTTAAGTTATCTGATATGTTGAAATAGTTTTAATTAGAAATGTGTTAATATTATTTGAAGGATAATATATTATTGAGAATGCTAACTCTTTATTATATATTGAAACTAGACTCTTTCGTTATTATTATCTGGCATGTATTAATAAATTAATTAAACTTGTTTATGGTTCAAAGTTTATTCTTATTCGTAAAATTTATAGGTTGAATCTCTCTTGCCATATTTATTTTTTGTGCAAATATTTGGCATTAGTGGGATTAATATGAAGCGGTCGCGTTAATGAGAGCTCGAGGCAGACTTGGGCGGCGCTTGAATGGGTGGGGAACCGAGGCAGGAACTTTGGGGCGTCTTTGGGCAGGTCAGGTCGTTCTTGCTTGAGCCAGAGGTAGTTAGTGTACGGTAGACTGAGGCCGAATCACGGGCAGGTGGTGGGCGGGCCCCAGGCATTGCAGGGCCGGGTTCGTTAAGCCACGTCTAAATGATAAGTATATATACTCGGATCAAAAGCGATTATTGAGTTAGCTTGGCAGTCGCAACAAGCCAATCAGCGTAGAAAACATGGTTAATATTTAGGACTAATAGTTTCGAAAATTATAAAAATAAGAAACATTTCGAAAAAATTATAGAAAACGTTTAAAACAATTTCAAATCTTCAGTTAACTTTCGAGATAGAATTGTATAAACTAAAAATATTTACATAAACATAGATACAAAAAAATTAATTGTTCAATCTCACTAAATTAAAATTAGAAGAACATATTACAGGAAACTAACGTTATATAAATAGAAAATGTTTAAAATAATTTTTAATAAGAATTTGAACTTTTGAGTAAAATATTTTCATAATTAGTATTTTTTGAAAAAATATCTAATTTTAATCAAAATAGAAGCTAATTGACAATTGTAATAATCTCGCGCGTCAGAAAATTTTCGAGTTATTATATATTAGTACTTATATCTAGTATAAGATATACTCTCAAAAAGAACAAATTCTAGTATACTCAATCTCAAAATGATTAACTACACTTTTTCTAATATTTATAACTTAAGTAGTTTCCTTGAAATAAAAGTAATTTGAAAATTACGCTACGTTTTCGATAAATTTACAAATAGAAAATTTTCGGATGTTTAAATAGGAAACTTTTAGGGGTACAATAGTATGATGCGATTAACTTGATGGGTTACTATAAAATAAATTTACAGATAACAGCTAATTACCTTCTTAAACACACCCCATGCTCCGGATCTTGGTGGTGTGTTACTGGTATCCACTTCGAGGCATCGAAACTGAGCCCTCAAAATCTCGTCCTTGGAGCAGGTAGCCGTGGTCGGTCGGCCTTGGGCCAGCGGGTGTGGTTCTGCTTATTTAGATGAAGAGAAGCACCGGTTGTTGCGTCTTTTCAGAAAGCGCTTTCACGGTTGCTCCAGGAGGCTGCTCATATGGCTCACTTGTGCGTGAACTCAAAAATTGCAAAACACTCTGCCCAAATTGTATTTCAACCGAGTGCGATGATGCAGGAAGCAAGAATAATACTAGCTGACAAAAGCTCAGTACCATGAATTCCAACAAAATACAGGCATAAACAACTAAAAAAAAGTCAATAACTTTAATTAGTTTGACAGTGATAATTCTAGGTATACCAAGCTGGTTTGGCGTGCAGGTGAACTGTGTGGGAATTAAGCTTAAGTTCTTTTTAAATCCACCTTAAGCAATATGGGAAAATCAGGGAAAAGAAAAAATGGATTTATAAAGAAATTGAAAAAGTACTGAAGTATTATTTTTCTTCGTTTCAATTTTTTTTGTTTATCTTTGAAATATATTCAAGATAAAACATAATATATAACTTATGTCGAATATTGTTCAAAAAATATAATAATATTGAATTAAAATTGAATACTCAATGAAACACAAACATAAACAACAAAAGAAGTCAGCTTGACTTTAATTAGTGTTTGACAAGTGATAATTCTAGGTATACCAAGCTGGTTTTGACTGTGAGTGCAACATATTTGAATCATAGATATATAGAATACAACTTTCTCTAACAGAGAGAGACTAAAATTTAGCTTTACTCTAATAAAATGAACACCAGGTCACTGACCAATGCTGGATTCTCTTAAGTTTCCATGAAATTAGAATAATTTTCTGCTGCTACTTAAGCCAAAGCCCAATCTCCATTGCTTTAAAGTTTAAACTTGAAATAAAGTAAAAGCTGCCAGAATGCATAAATTTTTTACAAAACTTGTAAGGAGATTGTAAGAAAAATTGTGTAATAGCATTGTAGGTTGAAGCCTGGAAATAGCGCAGCGGCCTCGGCCTTCATTGCGAAATTGAGGCAGCAATAAGGCAGCCGGGTTTCTTTTAGTCGGAGAAATTGGCTCTAGAAAAGGTGGTGTGGCTCATTATTTGTCTATCGGGGTAGTATAAATCTTTGGTGAGGTCGTTGTTCAAATACATTTTATTATCGGGGGTAGTATCTAAATTTCATGTAAGTCGTTCTTCCATTTCTTTTTATCTCAAGGGGTAGTAGACGCGGCGAGAGGCGCAGCTACTTGACTAGATTGGGGACGTTCGGGCACCCGATTTTTAACGTTTTATTGTTTGAAATTGTCTTTGTAAATGCTCTTCGTGAATAGCTATACAGGATTTACAAGTTGCTTTTTAAATTGATTATAATATATTTATTACAAACATGTGGATGCATGCTCGTGTGACACATCACATTTATATGTGATAAGATAAGATTAAATTTGGTGATCGTTTAAATGCCAAGAAAGTGCGAGCATCCGCAATTTAATTTAGTCTTAAGCGTACATCTGAAGTCGATCTTCTTTCATTTCAAAGAGCAAGCTTTTGCTTTTTAATCACTTTGATACAATGACTGTTAATAATAGAAGTGTTGTATTTAGGAAAGTATTGAGTATGATTGAACTAGTATATTAGTTTAGTTCTTATGCATTGACTTTGTAATAGACCTTTGTAATAATTATTATTTGTGAAATATGAGTGTTATTTCCTTGATCTAAATACAATATCTTTGTCACGGTGAGATGATGAAGAGGTCTTTGGCAGCAATGGCGGAGTCTAGTGTTCAACAATACGAAAAACAAGTTAGATAAGTTTGATGGTTTGATTACTTGAGATGGCGAGACTTCGGATAAAGTGACTTTTGACATCATTGAATGTATTCTGCATTCTCTCGGATGATCTTCCGCCCAATTCCGCGTTAGATATTGTCTGAAGTGCAAAGAAACAAGAGGGTGAAGGCTGCCAAATGAGGAAAAAGAAGTGGATGATGAGATCTTATGTAAAGGATATATTCTGACGTTTGCTCAAGTTGTAGTCTATGTTGAATAATGGAATCTAGATTGAACCTTTTTTGAAGATAACAAAATTATTTAAGCAGACTAATTCGCTTTGAGTGAACTTGTGATTAGGTTTCATCTTTAAAGTTCCAAGTGCTAAAGTTATTCAGGGATGTTAGAAGACTCGAATTAAGTCAATCGAGCTTGAAGCTAAGCGAGGGCTGCGTGCTATTGATTATAAACGTTTAAAACTTCTACAACAATATATATTGTTTTTAAATGAAATAATGACTTTTGCGGTTCAATCTTGTTGGTTTTAAAATGAATGTCGGTAGTTTCTAATCCTAAAATTAATAGATTTAAGGCTCGTACTGCAAATGATTATGTCATTTAAGTTTAAAGGTAGGCAACGATCCTTCAGAGGAAAAGCTGCAGACATCAGGGACCCCGTCGAGAGTGCGGTCTCGTTCCCTGGGTCCCATTCGAGACCGTGAGGAGAGTGCAGTACCGATGATCGAGACCTGAACCTCTCGATGAGGTCCAATCCCGAGTGGTTATGGCGCTTTGTCGCTTGGCTCGTCATTTCGTCGAGACCCGAGGAATTGCCGATCTTGCCGGACATTTAAATACCTTTTTGAATCCAGCCTCTCAAGCTTAACTTTTTGTGTTTAAAGCCTAACTTTTGACAATCTTTTTTGGCATTTGTCTTACTAAAATTCAAAGGCAAAGTTAAAAGGCTACCGCGTTTAATCTTAAATGCATCTTTGGTGATTGTTTCCATTAGTTGCGTGGTGTGTCTTCATTTATAATTGTGATTGGTTGGAAACTCACTTGTTAATAGCATAGGGTTTAATTAACATTGAGATAGTAGAGTGAAATCTAGGTAGGAAGCTTGGGTTCTGGTCTTGGTGATTAGGTGTTGAAATGGATTAGCTTGGAGGCTTGGGTGGCTTGGTTGTAGGCTGGGTGTTTGATAATAGTCTTGAGAATTGCTTGTGTTTAATCAAGCGATTCTTGAGAGCTAGTTATCCTTGCAAAATCGAGGTTGGAAAAGCAGAAGGTCGAAGCGTTAGAGGCAAGGCACTAAAATCTTTGTGTATTGTCTGCACTACTGCTTTCAAATATTCTTTATTTTAGGTAAGCTATATTTTGGTTGTTTATCCTCTTGACTAATGGTTCTGAGCTTGAATTGGATTGTTGATTTATCGAATCAATTTATATTCATATAGTTTGTTATTTTTCGCTATATTAATTAAAAGTTAATAGAAGTTTAATTTAAAACCTTATTCGCTTTATACAGGTTACTATTGGTTAAATCTATTTCATAACACTCTTTGCCAAAGAGGCAAATGTTTTAAATGAAAGTACAAGCATGTTAAGATTGATGCAGATAGATTCTTTGGTTGTTACGTATTTTGAGTTTAAGGTGATGAAAAAGCTTGATGTATTGGGCAAATACAAGAGACTTGAAATCTTTATTTCTTGCTTAAGGCAGATGAATTGTAGTGATTCTCAGTATGATTGGAGATTTTCTTGCTAAAGTCTAGATCTCTTGGAGGGATATAAAGAGATGTTTCACTCTAAAGAATGCTATCTTTATGATGAGCTTTTACTAGTAGTCTCTGAATTGAGTGTGAAAATGGCTCGAGAGATGTGAGGAAGCGATGACGTTTAATAAAGTTCGGCCGTGACTTTCTCTTGGAGAAGTCGAACTCGAAGCTACTTGCAAGCAGGCTACTAATGCTAAGAAAAGATGTTAAGTGAACAATAAATCTTTGGAATTACTAAGAAGGACCGTCTTTGTTTCGTTGTGGAAAACTGAAGCGCTACGCAGAGAAACACGATTCCATGCTAATCATTAAATGAATGTGTGAATCGAGAAGGAATGTAGCCAACATGGTATTGTGATACTAAACAAAGAAGAGTATGTTGCTTGAACAATGATGGAGCAAAGGTCTTGCTTGAAAGAAGTAGTGGACTTGAGTTTATCTACCAAAAAGTAGTGCATATTTTCTACGTTTTATTTATGTCATTATCTTGGAACAATTTTAGGTAGATTTACTTTGTAAAATTTGTTTTAAGTAATTTAAGATATTTAAATGCTTGATTTAATTAATGACATAAATATTTATTTGACAGGTGTATCTTTGTCTTTATAGATATGTATAGTTGTTTTGAATTTTATGTCACATGATCATATAAAATGTTAAGGCTCAATGGATGATAAACTCTTTGAGATTTGTATTAAAATAAAATGTAAACAAGAAAGTTGAAAAAACAACTTTTGATGGTCATGACATTTATGAATTGAATGGGATCTTACTAGAGATAGTAAATCTTATTTGTTGCTAAAACTTGAGTTTAATAAAATGATTTATAGGTGAAGGCACAAGAGGCTCTTCTAAGAGTTTAAAACTACATATGAATTGAAATGGAAGGAAAACTGACATTGATTATTTCAAAGTGTAAATTGCATAATACAGACCATTCAACAAAAGAGCTTAAATTCTGAGGATAATGGCGGTTTGTGGGTATACTTCAAATTTAAGGCTTATAGACTGTGAGCTTAGAGACTAACAAAAGTGTGAGTCTATTAAAGTTGAATTCTTTGAGGCAATTATCATATCATTGGAAATGGTGTAAGCGAATCAGCTGAAAAAAGATGAAAAATGTGGGGTTAAGAAGCGAAAAAAGCCGTTGAATCGAAGTGTGCCTAGGCGTGGTCAAGGCAACGTGTTGGAAAACACTCGGTTAGATTTTGTTTCTCAACGATATCAAATGGTGATTGTAATCTTTGTAACTTTTATATTTGTTAACATGCTTATCTTGAGTAACGACATGAAGGCGTAAAAGGACTCAAAGAAATGTCTTCTTGAAAGTTTCAAATGAAAGATTTGAATAATGATCATTGGGATTAAGGTAAAAGAGACTCAAATGGGTTTTCCTTTAGCAAGCTGCATTTATATCAATAAGATGATTGTGAATCCATTATCATGATGTGGTGATATAGAGAGAAATATTCACGTTTTGATTAGAGTGTACTTAAAGTGAATGTGGGTAATGTTAGAATCTAGTATGAATTTCGTTTTGTGATAAATACCAAATTCCTTACATCGGATCTCAAAATGATATAGAATTAATCTAAAATACATAATTAACAATTATGAATAACGGAGCCTTTAAGGTGGGCAGATCTAACAAATTCTCTTTTTGTCGTTAGGCATGAATGTAAATTGCCTGCAGTTAGTTCTTGTAGGGAAGGTTGAATCACCTTTATGTTTCTTTAAACATGGGTTATTTGAATGAAAAATCAAGAAGAACACAATTCTTCTTGACATTAACCAGAGAGAGAAATGGAGGAGGCGAAGCTTTATTTTCATTTCGTGAAAACCATATGATGAAAAACCTAATAAGTTTGCTTATATGTCAAACACAAAAGCAATAGAATAGGCTTGTGAAGCGGACCCATTAAATTTATTAACAGATTAGTAAAATCAGAAGCACTATGATTGGTAGCCAAGCAACTAACAAATTCTGAGCTCAAGCTCAAACTAACTATCGAATTAATTGATTAATAATTAATTAATTCGGGTTAAAATCATTCTATTTTCATTCAATGTAAAATTCCCAGTGAAATAAGTTGATTACGATCGACTCTCTGATTTAACAAGTAGTTTAATTTCATGCATGAAAATAATCAGCGTCATTGTGTGTGTGACATACAGGCTCAGATAATAGTAAGTTGTATAATAATAATAATTGACCAATTCTTATTATTATAGCGATTAATGGTAAGATCTGTGATAAACAACTAACCCACAAATTTATCATGAGAACCCAAACTAGTAAGGTGAACACTAAGTTCGATAATCACGTTTAACTTGACAGGTAAATGAACGATCGCGATTGTCTCGGCGGAAACGTAATAAAAGGGAATCGATTCATTGATTTCAACGCTCCAATTTGCTTGCTTGGGCGATTGCTACCAATTCTTTATCTGCGATCTCTCTGATAGTAGGCTAACCGTAAAGTGTGTCATGAAAGCAGCTTTCTTTTACTCAGTATGAGCTGAATAGCATTTGTAAGTCATGGCTTGATAGGTACGGCTATGTGAAGCTGAGATGCCGCTTGTACCTCTCAGGGCGGATAAATCCTCCCCGATATATAAGCATATCGTTGCTCCTCATGCTGACTGACATATGTGAATTATAGTTAGCAAGGCGGGCGTTAGAGTGCATGAAAGTCGAAATACGAGCTTTCATCTCTTTACAGAATAGTTCTATATATTAAGTCTAGAATTGTCGAGCCTAAATTCTAGAAGCAAATATCATGAAGCGGAGATATATACATGCTCTTGTAAATTCGTTCTAATAAATACGAGGCTCCCAGTGCTTTGAGGCGCGGCCAGCAACAATCAGTCTGCTGTGCGTGGTCAATCTTGATATTTAATCAAAAACTTTAAATATTAGTCATATAGTAGCGTAAGCCTGACTTCTCGGCGTCGACTGAGGCCTTTGGCTATCGCATGTTTCTAGGCTTGAAGAGGTGTGATCAGCGATTCATGTTGCCTCTAAGCATAGGTAACTTTGGGGATTTAACTTTTCAGCTGTCGAGGGGATACAATCACATGTATATTATATGTAAATATAACATATGGCTGTGATAAACAAATATACTCGAATATAAACAACAATATTAGATAATTTGTTCATAACACAATGACTACATACTGACTCCCCGGCAACCTATAACGCGGCTGCGGCGTAAATGCAAGACCTATATGTTATTGCGTCTTCATCATCTTTTGCACGATTTAGTGGGTTTTGGTAAGGGAGTGGCCAGTCAGCCTCTGTTCTTTACTACGTACTTTGATATAACTCTAATAAGCATATCCCAAGTAGGTAATCTTTTAAATTACGATGCTTAGATTTGTGATATACTGGGGTTAACTTTGGCTTGTTGATATTGTCATGCTGGCCAGATCTTTTTCTGTGCTAGAGCACTACACTTGGCTTCAGTCACGCAGACTGTAATCGACATAGCCTTTAGCAGGCTTGAGACTGTTTGCGATGTCTCAGATTAAATGGTAGAATCGGCAAGTCTTCTGGCAGGCTCATAGAATCTGCTCCTTTGAGACAAAATACATACCGGTAGAGCGATAATCGTCTCACAGCCAAATCAGCAGCATCGGTATTTTGTGACTACTAACCTATCATCTCCGCATATGCAACATCTTTGGTGCTTCGGATACTTGAGATGCCGCTTCAGCCAAATCAGTCGGATTCCACCCACTGGATAACTTGGTATCTACTTGTTATAGTCAATAAACAAGATTACGTAGTGCAGTGCGTAACATATAGCTCTATGATGAATCCTTGGCGTGTAGTGCGTCCTTACGTTTTCTTCATTCCTTGGCTAGTAGTGGAGACGTATCTTTCTGGCGAGTTGAACTCCCAAGTATGCCGTGGGGGAATTTTCTTGGAATTAGTCATATTTGAACGCTGTAGTACGCATTCACGTAGGTATCGACAAAGTCGATTAGCCTCGGCCCCGATCTCGATGGTCTTTATTCAAGTATATGTGTGCCGCTAAGTCTTATTAGAAGCTATTTACTTGCTTGATCATGTGAGTTATTAACTAAATTCATTTCTGATGATGAGTATGTCGTCGGCATGCAGGGACTATGATGATAACTCAACTCCTTCTTGTATACCTGAAACTCTTATATTCTTGATAAAGAGCCAAAATCTTTAATTGAGGAAGTTCATCCAAAAGCGTAGATTCGACTTCAGGATGCACACTTAAGACCATAAATGGACATTTGCAACACATCCTTAGGTCGCTTTTAGGACATGTAAAACTGGAGAGTTTCACCTTCTGCGTCACATACAGAATTTCCATTCGGGAAAGTAGTGCTACGTCCGTTTACCATATTTACGTAGTCATGAAATGCGACAATAGCTAAGATTATCGGATAATTTAGCGTATTCATTTGGCCAGTAAAGTTTCGTCATAATCCGCCGTGAACTTGTTTGAAACCTTTCATTTCTGATCCCCAACTTTGAAAAGCATGACGTTTCCGTCTTTATGCAATTTCTTCTTAAATACCCATTTAAATTCGATAGAAGAACCTATTGGTAAATCAACCAAAGGACGAGAACGCGTTGCAGTACATAAATCATCTAGATTGTATGGCTGTTGCCATGCAATAATCTTAACATTAAATTTGCTTCTTTATAAGTGTTTAAATAAACTTTCAATGATGAAGGCTTAATGATACAGCCCTTCTGGTTATTAGCGTCTGTTGGATCTACAAGGGTTGGTTCTTCCATGTAACTTCTTGTGGATGAATTTGGATCTTCTATGAAAGAAGGTGCGGTGCGTAGTCTTCGAGATGTGCATTAGATGCATCGACTGACTGACTTAAATCAGCAGGTTTCGTGAGATGAACACCGTTACTTAGTCCTTAAACAAATATTCCTTTCAAAGGAGCATCTTTGTCTTAACAATAATTTATTCTCTGCTTTAGGTAAGTAGTAACCAATTTGTTTCTTTGGATATCACTGCAGCAAATTAAATTATCGGATTTGGGCGCATGAAGTTATCCTTTGTTAATCTCTTCATAAAACACTGACGAAATACGAAAAATAACAGGAATCTTCGAACCGAGTTCATGGGGTTTCTCTCACGGCTTTGTTGGACATTTGTTTAAGGTAAGTGTATTGACTTTAGGTAAATATCCCGAAATTCGCTGGTAGATCGGATAGGCTGCATCATGGGCCAGACCAGCATGAAAGAAGGGTTCGATTTCTCCTTTGGAACCACGCCATTATGTTGTAGGCGTTTAAAGTGAATTAACAATACCACCTTTCTACAGATGAGTATTGAACTGTGACTCAAATCTTCTCCCTTTCTGTCGGAGCTTGAAGAATCTTTGTGCTGATGATTGGTTTTGTCTTCATTTCAGGACTCATGAATTTCTCAAAGGACTTCGTGTTTGTATACCAAGCCAAATTACACCAAAGCCGTATCTCTCTGATAATGGAGTAGAAAATGTAATGAAGTAGTTGCCAACCCTAAGGGATATTTGCGTTTAGCGCATGAGATTATGATCCCCGATAAATCAACAACTTTGCGTTGGGTCCGATCAGAAGAACAGTTTAGTCATTTACTGAGGCAAGATTCACCTTTATCTGTTATGATTCATAATCGGAAACCTTAGTATCCCTTTGGGTGGGTTTAACTGGTGGGTTCTCGATAATATGACCCAATCTGCTGATACCATAGGTATATGCGGTTTAAGTGCATTTAGAATTTATTAGTTTTAAGTTTATATTTATATATATTTCCCGATAAATATTATCTAAATGAATAGACCATTTTGAAGGAAGCCGGTGCAAATACTACGTTGCGGTGATCTAAATTAATAGGATATCTGTGAAAATGAAAACCATCATTATTCAAAGCGAAATGGAAATAATATTCTTAAATTGCGGGCGCAGTAGCGGAGATAAGTTCAAGAAAACTTCAGAGCTGTGGGCAGACCCCAGCGATGGATCCCTCTTTGTAGGGCATGACATGCATTCGCCCGCGTAGATCCGTACCCTGCTTCGAGTGCCTGCGGCTTAGGTTCATTCATGTTATGACAAATGTAGGAACATGACGGTGTCTGGCTGATGAATTAGAAGTTGTAAAATTGTCTTTTATATACATGAGTGTTGTGAAATAGTCTTTATCGTGTGAACTTCATGCGGGTGACTTCCCGATGACTAGGTTATATGATAATGGCATTTGTAAATCGCTTTAGATGTTTCTGTTCGGCTGACTTTGCAGGATTCATAGAACCACTTGGCACAACTTTATTAAACTATTAACTAACTGCTTAATTTCTTCTTGTTTTGGACCCACAGCAGAAGGTAAGTTTTAGTCTTACCCCGATTAGATACCGGCATTATTGATAAATGCCCATGCAGTTACGTTTAGAGATAACTGAGCTTGTACATATTGAAGTTCATGACCAGCCCGAAGAGCATACGGAAGAGACTTGGGATGAATCATGGCAAGTTCTTAGAAATATAGTGCCAAAGTCGATCGACGAGCCAATCATTTTAATGATACCCAGGGCTCTTGGCTGTAGTTTTCCCACGACTTCTTGTCAGGAAGCATGACATGTAATATCTATAACTAGCTTCTTTGGAATAATTCCTGAAGTTTCGGTATATATCGTATCTTACCTTTCATATTGAATTTGGGCAAAGTCCATAATGGCATCATGAGACATTGGACATCATATTTGTCGGACTTGTCTTCTTTGTAGGATCACTACGATGGAAGCTGCTCATTGGTTTGGAAAACTACTTATTTATTCGATGCGTGTGCAATTTCTTTCTTTGAGAATGAATTCTCATTTAGGATACAAATGAAGTTTGAGTTCTGTTTTAAACTTTTCAAGTCTTTGACGAGTTTTATGGTAATAATGGCATTGTATTAAAATTCTACAAGAATAGTAAATAAAAGAAATGACGAGAATGAATAAACTATAAATGCTAAACACTTACAAATAGAATTGTAAAATCTTTAATACTTGAAATCTAAATATATTGAGTATCAATTTATTAAAATAATCAACAGTATTATGACATTTGAATCCGGGTTATAATATGGTTATCAACAATTATATAAAACTACACATAAAACTCTTTAGTTAACTCTTATTCGAGGAAAGTACAGACTTTATTATCTCAAACAGACAGGTTAAGCAATACCCTGATTAAACCAAAAATTGCTGGAATATTAAGTCTCATCTGAAAGCCCTTTGATGTTGGTAAAATCGGCAGCAGTCCATTTGTCATATCCAAAGTGCGAAGCTGTAACACACCTTGGTGTCAGGATATTTAGCGATTTACTAACTTTAAAATTAACGTCACGTTGCTTAAATTTAAGTTTGAGATTCTTATTCTTTTTGCTTTTTATTTTTACCATGCGATGTGTACATAATAAACCTATATATACAACGAAAAAATAAAACAATAATAAATTCAGGCGTATGATAAATACTATTTATTACATTTCAAAACTTGAAAGAAAACCTAAGATTTAGTACATTATTAATTCTTATAAAACACGGAATCTCACTTTGACTCCGCCTTGAATTCTGATTCAATACATAATCAGCTTAGGCAGTATGGCTTGTGGGAGAAATAAAATAAAATAAAATAAAATAATATCCTCAATTAAATTACAATGATACGATTAAGTAGGCCAGGAAAAACAGTCTCTCCCTAACAGCATAATTCCGTTCAGCAACAACAACAGACCCAAAAAAAATTAAAACAAATAAATGCAATTAATGTCACATATATTAAATGAAATGAAAAATAATTATGTTAATAATTATTTAATTAATTGCCATTCTACTACAGAATTAATTATCAATTATTACAAATTTTAAATTCAATATTCACACTGATTAATAAATATTATTATAATAATTACCACCTCTTAAATTATGGAATAATTGCTAGTGATAACTCAAATTTAATTTAAAAATGTTTTCAAAATTGTCAATTAATGAAATAATTTTTTGAAATATAAATCAAATTTAATATCATTCAAGATATATATTAAATCTCTTATTAAGGTATGATTTAACATTCGAAATTAATAGTACAATAAATTTTTAAAGCCAAAAATAATTAATCGTTTGGGTTTTTTCTAAGCGATAATAAGCTTCATATTGAAAATACTTGACCTCAAATACCCATAATGACAAGCACCGTCGGTGCCGTGCAATGCGACAATGGGCTCATCCAGTGGCCGACGTCAATTCCGACGGATCGCCGGGGAGGCCGTTGTGAGTTGACGACCGATTTTTGTGATTTAGTTTAGTTTTCAGATCATTTAACTTTTGTAAACTGAGCTCTAAAAATTCAAAAAATTTGGATTTTCTTGAACATCGGCAATATCATTGTGGAACACGTCAGTGGTAGGATTGCTCAAAAACAACACAGTTTTTGATTAAACCCAAAACAATCCATAAATTGACAGAATTTTAAAGTACTTAAAAATTCAAAATTCTAAAACAAAATTAGCATGAACCTAAAATTCAAGAACACACAGGTTTTAATTTACATTAATTTTCTGATTTCTAAACCTCACTGTAAAATCGAAGTAGTTACATAATTAATGTGAATATCGATTTTAATCTAGATTTTTAAACAAATTCAAACTTGATTATTAAAATCAATGCAATTGATAGTTCAGCCATAATGAAATATATATTATTAAATGGGTTGATTTTTCATATCTATTAAATGTTGAATATATAAATCATGAAATAATCAAAGTGCTTAACAACTATATTGACACCTGATCAAACTAGACAAAATACATTAAACTTGAGTAGGCTCTAGAGGCCCACTTGTTAGAATCTAGTATAATTAAATGATAAATTTAAATACATAGGATTCTCAAATAATGTAAATTAATCCCAAACATAAAATGATAAATGTGAATAAAGAAATTACATTTCAGCAGGCAGTTAGAACTGATTCCAACATTGGTGCTAAATTGAAACTTCAATGAGGATAAGTTGATTACTTTTAATTGGTTCGAATAATTCTAGTTCGAAGATATTTTTTATTATTAGGATAAGATGCCATTATTCATGTATTTATGTCTTTACTATTTACTTAGACTAATTTTATTAATTTGGACCTTGATGTAGTTGGATTCGGATGATTTGATTTTCTTGGGTTAATTTATTTGGTTTAAATAATTCGATTGTGTGTGAACCAATTTAATATCTTGATATCAATAAGTCGTTCGTATAAGTAAGTTAGTTCTTTGAAAGCTAGGGTTTTATTAAACTAGTTAATAATCCCGAGCAGCATGTTTGATTAGAGATATAGTGTCATAATACAACTGATTTAATAGCGCGTGTTATTAAAAGATCTCTATTTTAGCTATCATGAGAGATATAGTTAGTTTCTTAGGAGACTTAATTGGGTATTAGCGAGAGTAATATCAATTGTATAGGAATGCTGTATTCATGAACTAATAAGTAACTCTTAGGTGAAGTTGAATCTGACGATCGATGAAATACGTATATCTGACAAACTATATTTCGAATATTAAGTAAAATTCACTTTGTGCATTCATTTAGCATTAGCTAATTTAATTGTTTAGTCGATTTAGTTAAGTAGTACACATTTAGATTTACTCTTTGATTATTAGTTAATTAAGTTAGAAAAGACCTATCATTAGTATATTAGAATTTGTGAGGCGATACTGATTTAACTGTGCATTCTATAATGCTTGACAAGACCGGACTACGACTTAGAACATAAATTGGTGTTGTCGAGTTGGCTTCGTTCTTAGGAATTTACATTGATACTACTAATATTAGTTCATTCGGTTCTAGCAACCCTTCGTTTGTTATATTATTGTTTTAGCTAGATTTATTTCTTTTTATTTAGTGCATGACCCGCTCCACGTCATTTGGAGAATTGTTCTTTGATCGAGACAGAAAGCGGCTAGGAAATTAAATTACAGACTAGAAAACAAAGGAATCTACTTGTATGACCAACCCAATCTTTACCGGCGGGTGCTTGATGTTCATAGGATAAGCGATGACACAGTTCCTCGGATGACTTTGAGGGATTAGCCATTCTGCAGTGGAGAGGGGTTAACTTCTTTCATCTTTGAGCCATGTCAATGCAAACTGACTTTGAGTTGAAGCTGTGACGATCGGCGTAGCGAAGAATGGTATACGGTGTTAACTTTAGAGTAAAGAGGCCTATGACGTAAATGAAATTTCATGGAGATAGGCTGTACTCACAAAAGTAAATGAGTCTTGGGTCCATCTACAGTATTTATTTCTTCTATGCAGGAGAGCAAAGTGAACAGGAATGCTCGAAATCTGAATGTGACTGGCATGGGGCAAGTAGTACCAAACTTTTGCTTCGATACTTTCCCGCGTGAAAATCCACCAAATTGAAGAATGACATTTGTGTGTTTTGGCAAGATGAAGATGAAGATGGTTGGTGAAGGCTTTAAGAGCAGTTCCGAGTGCTTCTTAGAAAGTGTCGATCATAGGCTTTCCTCGGCTTTATTTGAACAGGCTTGCTTCCGTAATGGGTTGGCCTTTGTGTATATTAGATATACTCTGCTTTGAGGCGTTTGATAGAGCGCCCTGTGGAAAACATATCTTATTGGAGGAATTATGCACGCTGTCGACCTGACCCAGTCACCATGCTTGGCATGCTCGTAAATTAATTTGGGGTCCTTGAAGTTGATGAAAGACAAGGCTGGGCGAATTACTTTTCATGTGATTGATTAAATACAGCGGACATGGTGTGGGATGAGGATCACGGAATGTGGTTCAGCTGTGTACACTACATGTGGTGGTAATATTAAAGACGTTATCTTGCTTGAAGGCCTACGGAGAGAGTTGATATGCATCAATTGTCAGCAGGTAGAATGATGCGTTCTCGATAACTCTGATAATAATTGGAGGAACACTTTGATTTCTCTTGGAGTAACAAACAAAATGTAATGAGACACGAGTTCTAAAAGATCAAATCCCAATTTCAGAAACACAGAAAGAAGTCCAGTTGGATAATTGAGAGGATTACCTTTCAAGTGGAAAAAGAGCGAGGAATAGGGATCGGCCTTGAGAGGTGTAGAGCGATAATTGGGCCGGTTAGGCAGGCGTTGAATAATAGAAATGTGGGTTCACTTAAGCAACTCTGAAAAAAGAACCCACACCGAAGCATCTGATCCTTTCTTATGATAGTAAGTTTGGGGTTGAGGTCGGGCGCTTTCACGGACGACAGGAATCACGGCATCTTGGCTTGACGGAAGTTTCCATTGATAAATCTAACATTTAAATATGTCCTTTAGTTCTTACCACCAGAAGGCTTGAAAGAAGAAAATTGATTAACCGATTTGCTAAATTTCTTGATATGTTTAAAAGTTGCATATTAGCATTCCCTTTTTAGAGCCATGGCAGTTCCCAGTATCGCGAGTTTATGAATGTTTTATCCAAAAACTTGGCGATTGAGGCAGTCTTAATGGCTGAAGAGTGTTCCTCGATAATCGAAATTGCCCCAAAGGATGAATCCGGGGAAGTTTCCCCACAAGTCGCGGCTGCAATGAGTGGCGTTAACGATTTGGTAGAAGCTTTATGTGATTTGGAGTGCCAGTATCAATTTGATCTGCTATGCGATATATTAGGTTGGGTTTAGGGGAGGTCGAGTCTGACCGTTTTCTTTGCGATTAGCGAATGGAGTCTATTATGTACCCGTATGGTGTCTTGAAGATGTTTTGGTAAGAGCAGGTAAGTTTATCTTCCTGGCGATTTCGTTGTACTCGATATGTCAGAGAAGATGTGAAATCACTTTATTGCTAGAGCAGAAGAACTTTTAATGCGCGCATTGATGTTCATAAGGGACAGTCATCTTAAAATTAGAGAGGGAGGCAAGTTGTTTTTGACATGCATAAGTCCTTTGAAGTTCCATGATAACGAGAATGAATTATTTTCAATTAGTGTAGTTGTCATTAGTGCAGCATGCCTTTCGCTTAGTGAGTTAAAGTCTCGAGATTTAGTTTAGGTTATGTCTAACAAATACTAAAAGAAATGCGGACTTGTCATCGAAAACTTATTATCATTGGTAGAATATATGGATGCGGGCCTACGTACCACTTGGTAAGCTGATATAGGGAAGCTAGGGCATAGTGTATCAAGATTGATACCGTCTGATAGCTCTGCCCTTGAGTTGAAGGTTTGCCTTACTTGCAACAAATATCTTTCTTCATGGCACTATTAATTCTATTATTTCTTCGTTGTTGGTGAGGAGTGGGGAAGAAAAACCTAGAATCTTTGGAGAAACTTAAAAACTTAGTTGGGCATTAACGGGCATTAAGTGCAATAACTTCACTGCGTCATCGAATACTACTTGAGGATGGTGCCAAATCCACTATCCAGCCTCGGAGAAGCTGATTAAATCTAATCTCAAGAGGTGGTAAATTTGAAATTTCGAAACTTACGGATGCGGTATAATTTATCCTATTTGGAAATAGTGCTTGGGTGAGTCGATTACGAGTTGTACCAAAGAAAGAGTATTATTGTAGTTAAAATAGTAAAAATGAATTGATAACCTTAAACTTGTATTAAAATTTGAAATGTGACTTCAGTTAAATGCGTAACTAGGAAGGACCATTTCTACGTTTATTAATCAAATGCTAGAAAAATTAGTTGGGTATCCATTCTCTTGCTTTTTAGATGGATATTAAGATCTAGCTTAAATTAATTGGTGGCTCGAGGAAAGATCGGGGAAAAAAACTAATTTACTTGTCATATGGTACATTCGCTTTTTAAGCGAATAAGTTTGGAGATTATGTTGTGCTCGAAGCCACGTTTAAGCAGTCATATGATAATCCCGTATTCTGCGACGATGAAATGCATCGGAGTCTTTATGGATGATTTTTACGTTTTTAGTCCTCTTTGATGATTTTTGATTAATCTTGAACTTGTTATGAGCGTTGTGAGAGAGACTAATCTTATGTGAGGCAGAAAAGAATCCTTTATAGTTCGAAGGGATAGTGCTTTCGATGCCATTTCCTAGAGAAATAGAAAGTTGATAAAGCAAAGGTGGATATAATTAAAAAGCTTCCTCACTGAAAATGTGTAGAAGATGTAAGTTTCCTTAGTCATTGCAGTTTTATCATTTTAAATGAGATTTTCAAAATCTCTAGCTTATTTATGTGAATTTCTTTATTGGGATGCATCTTTCCATACTGGCAAATTATGCAGAACTTGTATATATTGAAACTGACTTTATTGCTCCGGTGATGGAATTACGCTTTGATTAGACAAGCCCATTTAAGTATAATAAATCTGTAGTGATTATACACCATTAGGTGCTGACAAAAGCATGAGAAGGTATTCGGGTAATTTCTTGTCAGAGCAAAAACTTGATGATGCTTTCAGCTGAATTACGCTACTCTTTGAAGATTGCTTCTTTGTTGTTTTGCTGAATAAGTTTAGATCATATTTGATCGGATCTCGTATAGTTATATACGCGTCGTCTTTGCGTTAAAACCTTGCACCGTCACTAACTTTAGGTTGATAAGATGGATACTTTTACTTGAAATTGACAAAGAAATTAAGGACAAATGGGTTACGAAAATGTGGTAGGTGATCGTTTATCTAAGTGTATACTTGGAAAAGCGCCCATTAAAGGACGCTGCGATGGACAATTGTTGGTAGTCGACAGGAATAAGCCTGCTTCCTTGGTATGCGATTTTGTTAACTATATCGTTAGTAGATGCTTACCGCTAAGTTAGCGTACCAGCGAAAAGAAGAAATTTTTGCTCGATGTAAACAATATTTTTAGGATGATCCCTTGCACATTTGAAGTTTTATAACGTATATCATTAGGAGGTGTATCTAGGGCTAGAAATTGCGGCATCACAGAGCGTTGTCGTGCCAGTAGGGGCCGTTGATCTGCGAGCGGCGGCAGGTGTTCAGTCAGACTTTGTCATGCCACACTGTCCCAGGATTATAGTAACTTTGTGATGCGTGTGATCGTTGTCGGAGAGCAGGTAATATGTCCCTTAATGAGATGCCCACTGCCAATATTTTCCCGTTGACTTGTTTGGCGTTTAAGTGCTCCCGATTTCATGGAATCTTTTCATCTTTTCCAATAAGTACGTTCTTGTGTGAGCTATGTCCCAGTGGGTGGAAACTTGGTGCTTTTCCAAACTAATGATGCGAGTGAGTCATTATCTTGGAAATATGTTTACTAATTTCAGGACTCTAGGCTATCATTAGTGATGAAAATGTATTTTTAATAAGGCTTTAGAGGCGTTGCTTTATATAAATATAGAACAACCCATAAAGGATTTAACGTTACCATATAAGCACCAGAACAAATGGACCATTTGGATTATCTGATAGAGAACTTAGGGTGCATTTTATAGAAAACTTGATCAGTATCTAAATGAGTTGGTCTAAAGTTAGATGATTGCCTTATGGGCACATGGGAATTGCGTTGTTTATTGAGGTATGTCTCCGTATCGTCTTGTTTATGGTAGAAACACATACTTTTCAAATGGAGCTTGAGCATAAAAGCACATTGGGCGATTAAATCTCTAATTTTGATCTGAATGATGCGAGGTGCAAAGAGATTGATGGATCTGTGGGCTTGAAGAGTTTCATTTGGGAGCTTATGAAAATTCAAAAAGAATTTACAAGGAAGCCGAGCGAAGGCTAATCCTGATAGAGAATCCGCCTCGCGAGTTTTAAAGACAGATAACAGATTTTGTTGTTTAATTCGAGCCTACCCAGGCTGTTCCCGAATTAAGTTAAAATCTAAGTAATTACGGACGGTTACTGTACTGATTTTTTCCTTATGGTGCGATTGGAAATAACTGCATGAGGAGAAGGGCACTTTTAAGGTAAAATGGTGAGGCAGCTTGAGCATTATTATGGTGGACATGTGGAAAGAGTAAATATGGTGAGGTCATGTTGTGTGCGCTCATTGAATGAGTGCGAGGTCTTGATCGGGCTAAAGGCGTTAAGCGTGGCGCTTATTGGGAGAGAGCTTGTCTTTTAGATTACTAGTTATTTTATTTTCTTAGTTTCGTATTGTCAAAAAAATTAATTGGTAAAGTGGGCGTTTTAGGCGGTTTGGATGGCTGAGGAGGTCGAATTTTGACACGTAGATGGACTTTTAATAGGAGAACAGTAACAAATGAAGATTAGATTACCAAGGAGATAGTGCTTGACCTTTGAGTCAGATTTTATTTAGAATAAAAATAAAAAATAAAGCCCAAATCTGCCGTCTCTTCTCACTTAATGGGATAAAGAAAAAGGTGCTATATGGGTAGCTAGCATTATTTGCCCCACACGATTAATTATGTACTTAAACCAGCTTTGAGATCCCGCCAGAAGTCCCAAACCCCAAACGGAAAAAATCCCCCAATTCACAGCTCAGCTCACTCTTGAAGAATAATTCCTTTCGCCCTTTTCGATGTTACATCTTATGAGATGGATTCGTTTCTCTAATCCGATTTGAGTTGGATTCCATTTTGAGAAATGCGTTGCGGGAATTTCATCAAAACTTTGTAATTCATTAGAATGGCTCCTTGTTGAGTATGGTGGTGGTATTTCGCACATCCACCTTGGGTGACCACATGATTCGATCCACGGCGGCGCCAGCGCGATTTATGTGTTCGAAGAATCGGGTTCAATCCGCTTCGAATTTGGAAATGTAAATTCGCCAGTGTAGACAATTACGCACGATTAAATGAGTAAGCGAGCTGACCCATTCATCGGTAAATGATTACGCACAATGTCCCCGACTCTTTAACTTGGCAATTTGCTGATTCACTAGTTCGGAGAATTGAAGCGTAAGCGGTAACCGCTTTGATACGTTTGAGTGGCGAGAGAGTGAAATTAAAATTGTCTACATTGAATTGATGATGTGCGGCAGGCTAGTAGGAAGAGCCATTCTTTAAGCAGTTTATTGTTTATTACGAGAACTTAATGATATCTGAAGACTTGAGATCCTTTGGATGTTTAATTTGTCTGTTTCTGTCGTTTTGTGAGGACAAACAAGAGGCTTAAGTGGGGGTGTGATGAGGTGTTTGTTATATATAGTGTTTTTGAGGCCCTAATTGCGTATTAGGCTGATATTATTTTACATCAATCCGATATAATTTACTTGTTTTAAATTTTATTTGAGTTAGGCAATTATCAGTTTAAAGTAGAGGAATAGAGAACTTTGAATTGAAGATATAGGCTGATCAGCCCAAATTTACATGAGTAAACAGTCCGAGAATGAGTGATTCGGTAAATTTAATGAGGTTGTGGCGGCCTATAAAGAGGGAGGTTAGGTAAAAAGATATGCGAGATTTACAGAAAAGTCATCATCTTCATTTGGGCTTTGTGAGAAACTAATTTGAAAGTTGTTATGTATTGCGCAATGAGGATTAAGTTGGTGCTTTTAATTTGGTTGAATAGACCTCTTCAGATATTTTATTGTAAGGATGAATGCGAATTGCTTTAATATAATTTATTTATGTCTTTTATTATGAACAAAATTTTATTATTAGTCGGGACACTTGATGCTAGTTGGATCGGATGATTTGATTTTCTTGGAAATTAATTATATACAGTTTCGTAATTACGATTATTGTGCATAATTAGTATTGCTCTCTTGATATCAATGATAAATCGTTCATATAAGTGATTAATTGCTAGAATGGGAGTTGTCGACTGCAGTTAATAATCGAACATATGTTTCAATTACCATGAGATATAGGTAATGCCGTGTGCTGATTTAATAAGTATATGTTATTAAAAAGAATATAACATTTTAGGCTATCGTAGAGATATAGTTAATTTTAGGAGAACTTAATTAATTGTGCAGAGAAATATCTCAGTGTATAAAGAATCTTTGTTATTATGAACTAATAAATAACTTCTTGGAGTGAGTTGAATCGACGATCAGATGAAATCGTGTGTCACATTTATATTTAGAATATTAAGTAAGATTCACTTTTTGTGCATTCATTAGTATTAACTAATTTAATTGTTTAGTCAATTTAGTTATTACAGATTTAAATTTACTCTTTGATTATTAGTTAATTAAAGGATTAGAAAAGAACTAGTAATTGGTATATTAGGAATTTGAAATGGAACGTGCTAGATTCTTAATTATGTTACTTGACACGTGGGACTCGTGGGAACACATGAAATTGGTGGTAGCAGCACAAAGATCCTACTCAGCCAACATTAAATCTGATGAGATGTCATACTGGATTGCTTTGGCACGAGGAAGCGAGGCGGGGAGACTTGAGCTTCTTTGGGATTTTACGATGGGAATGTGGTGGAGAAAGTCTTCCAATTCTCCAAGAGCCAACTTTGAGGGGGGTGGAGGTTTGTGATTAACATCATAGAAAACACAATCCCTCTTTAAATGCTAAGAATAAATTAAACAAGTTAATGACTGGATTAAATCGGGTTTAACTCGTTAAGCTTGAATTGGGCCGTTATGAGCTTAATTAAATAATGAGTTACTAGTGAGTTATTCTATTTTAATTAACTTAACAAGTCCCAATTTAAAATACTAGCAGTCCTTGTCGAATAGACTTTATCGAGTTATTCGTCGATCTGAAATCTTGGTAAGTTAAACACCAAGTTTAACTTGATTGATGTTAAATCATCTATATTGACAAATATAAATGACTGACATTCTTAGATATTTAATTTAAATATTGACCTTACAGGCTCGGATAATAATGGTTAGCATAATAATAATAATTGACTAATTCTACAGTATTATATAGCGATTAATAGTAGATATGATATCATTCATGCTTAACCCAAATTATCGTGAGAATACAGCTGGTAATATACCCATTCTTAGGTAAACAACAAGTTAAATTAATCGCGTTTAGCATTCCAGTAAATGAATTGATCTACGACAATTATCCTTAATAAAGGAATCGATTACCATTTGATTTCGGCGCGCGGACCGCTCTAGACCCGACCCGTCGGTGCCGAGCACGGCAGTCACTTGAGGTGATAATGAACCCGATCGCCAGGCTGGGGACAGTTTGATCCTTCCGGCAAAGACCCAGTTTATTTTGGTATTATTGGTTTATAAGCAGACAAGTACTGAAACAAAGTGAGCGTAAATAATTAGAATCCCAAGAGAAGAGGAAGAATTAGTGATAGGTTTTACCAAGAATTCAATAATGCAAAATCGGCATTTAAGGGACATATGGGTGAAATTTTGTGGGGATGGAGTAGAGGTGAGGTGGGGGAATGCGGGTAGGCGGGGTGTGTTAAGGGGATGTAAAATGGACAATTTTGCCGCCCAATGAAGCACTTTATTTCATGAAATAGGGGAGGGGCAAAATAATCATTTCACACTTTTATCTTTAGTGTTGGAGACAGAAATAGTCGTTTTGCGTGACCGATATTGTATTTTAAGAAGGTAATATAGTCATTTCACTAATGAAAATTAGGTGTATGGGAGTCGAGAGTTAAACTAAAAAGTGGTAGGGTAAATTCGAGGGGTGATAAGAACTAACAAAAATGATGCAGTATAGGCAGCTAAGCATATTATAAAGTCTTTTCATTGTGGCGCTTGAATTGATGATTCTTTTTAGGTGGTACTCAAAACTAAATGAATATAAATGGTGGAATTATGACAATAAGCATCGCTGGTAAAACACATCGAATCCAAGATGTGGCGAACATATTTGATCAATTTCAATGTAAGGAATCCAAGATATAGGTGAAGATTTGTGTTAGTGACACGTTCGCATTTATAATTAATGTATTTTGGGTTAATATATAAGATCTTGAGTTGCTATAACTTTTATTGTCGATTGGTTTTAGAGTGTAATCACTGCTTAGATGTCAGAATTCAAATATAATGTCGTAGGAAGGTTATAAGTAAGGAGAATGTTAAAGTAAGCATTGATGGTTAATTGTCATAAAACACAATATAAGGTATTTGATTACTCCCTTTATTATTAATTAGTTTTAGAGTATAACCCCACTCTTTTAACAATTTCATATCTTGTTAAATTAAAGGGTGCAAAAAGAAATAAAATAAAATTTTAATAGGGAAATAGTATTTGGCATGGTTTATAAATTCTAACATTATCATTATAATAAGCTTACTACTAGTATGTGTAGCCTGTAGATATAAAAAAAGAAAATGAAATGTTCAACTTAAACACTGATTGTAAATTGTGATTGATCATCTAAACCTCTCTCTATATATAGAACAAAAACATTAACATCTTCACATCCAAAAACAATATCAACAAAATTCAAATCACTTTGCAAACAATATCACACCAAATACTTCAAAAAATGGAAGTAGAACAAAAGATATCAAACTTCATCAAGAAACACTTGGACAGGTTTGCTTCTTTCCAAGATGAAGAATATCAAACTAACCAAAGAAAAGAAACCTTTTCATCATCATCATCACCAAAATATATTCAATACCAAAATCTGCCACAAAAAACTTCTTCCACCTGTCCATCAACCACCCAATTTTCTAGAATATGAAGGTGTCTTCTATATCATTAGTTTGGATACTTTACTCAAAAGGTACTCTTAAATCGAACAGTCATTTCGAAATCGAACCATTTTCACGAAAGGAGTATAATCACGATCTTCATCAGAAGTGTTAGTGGAATTGCTATGGAAAGGAGACAATGGAGAGGGATATGAACAATTTTGAGACTATTGATAAGGTTGGAGATATAACGAAGAAGGAATATCGTAGCTCTTTTTCAGGCCCAACAGGGGCTCTGATTCATGGTAAGAAAGAGTGGGTTGATTCTCCCCAAAGGCAGGAAGAAATGGGATTTTTTAGCTCTGCTTCAGGGTATCAAAATTATGGTAAAAAAGTGTTGGTTGATTCCCCAAAAATGCAAGAAGAGATGCAATTTCAGGGTCCTCTTTCTGGGACTTACAACAATGGCCAAAATGAATGGATTGATTCGCCAAGAAGGCGAGAAAATCTTGAAACGAATAAGGATCCAGAGCTTTCAAGGGCTCAAAAATACTATGATAAAGGAGGATATGGTGGTAAACCTCAAGGGAGGCAAGAGATGAAAACTAAGCAATTTTCTCCAAGGGTACCGAATTATGCCCAAAAAGAGTATATTGGGTCTCCAAAAGTGCAACAAGATCTGAGGAAAATGATGCAAAATCTTGAAGCTAACAAGGTACCTGGATTTTCAAGGTCTCCTGTGTACCCTACTAAAGAAGAATGGAATAGTTCTCCAAGAAAACCAGAGGTGAAACTAGAGGATTCTAAGAAGTGGTACGGACGTTCAGCCTCCATAACCGCCGACGATAAGTACTATGATCAAAAGGGGTTGTTTATTGATCGACCCCAAGGCCAGGAGGCTAGAGGCAGGGTCGGTCCTAATATTTTCGGTAATATGAGGTATGAAATACATAAACCAACAAATGAGTTCCATCAATCTCAAGGGTCGTATATAGAGAAAGTTAAATATCATCAATCTCAACGTGAGTTTGCTGATTATGGGCAACAGTTGAAAGCACCATATATGGATGCTATTGAAGCTGCCAAGTTGCATGGAGGAGTGTTGATATTGGATTATTCCAAGTAAAAACAGAAGTCAAGATATTATTAGTAAACAAAATATAGCTTCCCGGAGCATCAAGGCTTGCCGGTGAAGTAGTTAAATAAGGCGTTTCAATAATGATTTAGCCATCTATAATGAAATATTTAATACTCACTTCAATTTTTTTAATTAACCTTTCAGATTTCGGTATATTAATAAATTATAAATATAGTGAGTATGTGTTAAGAATGTGTGGGATACATTTTAAAACCTATTATAGATAAATAAAACTCATCAATGCCTTGATAACATATCTAGGATTCAGTCTGACATGATGCCTAACTGTTATTTAATATCTGATACTAAAGGATAATTCGCTATCTACATGCATAGTACTATTACTCGTGTGTGTCGAATAGTATAATGAATTATAATGGTATGTGTGGCAAATAGTTTCAAACGAAATATATTGTGAAATAAACTCTGAGCTATATATTTTATATTGTAATAAAAGCTTTAGTAATTACAATATTATATGCTAAATTATTCGAAACTACAACATGAAAAACCATGCATTTAAAGATCAGAAAAGCACAAAATACATTGCTATATATTATAAATATTGTAATTTATATTATAAATTCAACAGAACCACACATAATCAACTTTTGCCAGAACATTGTATTCACAAACTTAAAATAACTAAAAAATCAAAACTTTAAACATAATTCATACTTAAAATACAAAAATCACTTGGTCTTATGTTTATGATCTATAATGCAAATTGTTACCCGACAGGCTTCGACAAAAAATCAACTTTATACATTACCACAAACCCAAAAATTCACTGAAATTGCAATCTAAATATTGAACTTATTTCCATGCTATAATGAGTGAATCATTTTAACGGATGAATGCCTGCGAGAGATGGGAAAGAGATGCCGGAGATGCGGAAGATAAATTTGTGATTTTAAGCACTGTGTTATTTTGAAATTGAAAACACTAAAGAAAATAAATAAAGAATATTTTAGATTTATAATACTCTCTCTAAAATGATAAATTATATCTGATATTAATTTAGATGAATGAGCTTTAAGAATCGATTATACAGGGTTAGGAATTTTATTTTTAAATAATAAATCTAGGAAATCTTAATCTACAATCTTTAATAATCTGATGTGAGATCCAAATATGAATGATTTCCAATAGTATGTCAATATATTTAAAAGAAAATTCCATAAAATAATTTTATTTTGAAGAATGTTAGTTTATTAACACCTGGATTAAAGTAAATTATTTTTCAAAAAAGCATGAATAAGATTGTCATATATGTTTTGAAACGCACTTGCACTTTTCATCCCTTGAAATAACAACCTTTTCTTACAGACTAAATCATAGACTTCATATCCCTTTCAATCAATGGGATATTGTATGAATACATCAGGAGAGGCTCTTGGATCAAACATTTCTATTGTTAGGAGCATTATTTAAAAACAAAAACAGCCAAAGACTCTAAGGTAATTAATATATGAAGGCTTAGAAAACAACAATTTAAAAGGCATTTTCCTGATAGGTGGGAGGATGGTAGTCTATTAATGATGTGAGTAGCAACAACGATGGAATCTCTTCAAAAAGATTTAGAGAGATGAGATTGAAACGTTAAGGCTATAATAGTTTGAAGAATGTTTTAATGTTTTTTTTTCTACAACTCCATTTTGTTGAATAGGCCGGATAGACAAGATTTTTGATGTGATGTTCCAATCTTTGAAAGAAACTTAAACTTTCTACTGAGATTCTAAACTAAAACCTCCTGGTTCTTATAATTTTAATATTTTTAATAAACTGAGTTTGTACCATGGTAAAGAATTGTATGATGTCATTTAAAACTCGAGTATTATCAAATACTTGAGGAAGAAATTTAAATTTGCGGGCACACAAATTAATATTTCATTTAAAATAGTCTTTCAACGTTTAACATTTGAATAAACGCGTGGGTGAATTTTTTGTACTTAGAAGCTTTTCAAAATCATCTTTTGAGCTATTGAAACTGCGTTTGAGCTTGAAAATGTCTGCCCGAGGGTAAGTTAATTAAGTAATAAAAATTGATTTTTGGAGGAAAATTCGCGAAGTTAGGAATCTTAAATCAAATCTTTTTCGAGCCAATAATCACTAAAGGATTGGTGCCATTTCTCTGAGGTCTCTTATTTACCTTAGGCGGGCTCAGATCGGCTCTTGGGTAGTCTTTGTGCAGTCCGGTCGGACCGGTTTTCTGAATCGGAAGCAGGACCAGTTCACCACTTGAATCCGGAACCGGACGGATTCACAGTGTCGGTCGGTCAGCCAGTTCGAGGTCTAGGAATCGGACCGGATCGGTCCGGTTTCGGTCCGTCAGGCGGTCGGTTCGGACCATCGAGATCCGATATCGATTGAAATGAATATCCAGATATCAAGCTGAGATAAGGTAGTATAAACCTAAAAAAATAACAATTCAATACAAAAATTGAAGCCTAATGCAAAAAATCAATACACAAAAAAATCAAACTCATTTTGCAGAATTAAACTTCGTTTACACACAAAAAAATAACTTAGATTCGAAAATACCCAAAAAAATAGCAATTAGAAAAAATAACAATTATTTTGAGCCGGTTTGAGTAATAGTTTTTTTTTTAAATTAGGATCTGTTTCGATTAAGTCAGGATCGGTTTAGGATACCGGATAAATCTTGGATCGGACTGAGGATCCGGTCCATTTCGGATATGGACTTCGGACCGAATTCGTCGAACCAGGATTCGGATGTAGGTCCGCTGGCTGACCACTCTTGGGTTAATGACTTATAAAGTGGTAACATGAAATCTTTGTTTGTCTGGTGATGACCTTATGTGCTGCATTTGTTGTTTTGAATGCAACAAAAAGAAAATCCTTTACTTTAGCATGAGATGAGCCGGTGCATTGGACCCGATGGGATGGATAAGAGAAGCTAGTAGCTACAGTTCTTTATTCTCTTATTCAGCTCTTTTCTGATATTAGGACAAGGAGATTCTGATGAACTCATTGGTTGAAACAATGCCCATGAAAATTTCACCAAAGGTTCACAAGATCTCAGCGTCCTGCCGGAAATATCTCGGGAAGCACTTTGACAAAATTTCAGATCCATGAGGAGGAAGAGCCAAAGAATTTTGTTGCTTGAAGAGTTGATGAGAGTTTGAAATGAGTGGAGTAAATTAAAATATATTATTAGTTGGGTTAGTTAGAGTTGGTGAGTTATTTAGATGTTGTTTGCCAATTGCCCTTTTAAAAATTGATTTTGGCTTGAAAGTATAGATGCGCGTTTGAAAGAGTTCGGATGCCAAAATCTTGTTTCTGAATCTGTTGAAGTTTGAAATGTTTGGGTATTTATTTGAAATAATTTTATTATATTCTTTACAATGATTCATTCCTTTGTAGCAATGTAAATACTTCTTATAGCTCATGCATGCAGGACATTCAGACTCTAAGTATCTCTCTCTATTTCTTTCCCTTCTCTGACATAACTGCAAAGAAAAACCTACTGAATTGCCTATCCTTCTTGTTGAATTTAATATCCTAAAGCTTAAGATTGGATGTAGACATTGGAAATTTATAAAAAATAATAATAAAATTGATTAAAATAGATGTCAAATTAATTAAAGTCGAACCAACTAGAAAATGCCACGTGGGCGATTAGGAGTTGCCGATTAAAGCGCTTGAATTGAATCGGCGCCGATGAGCGAGGGTTAGAATCGAGTCAAAATAAGATTTCACTAATTAAACCTAATTGAACTCTAAATAGGGTTCCCAGAAAGCGACCTCGCATTAAATGTCAATTAAAATTAAGGCTCGAAAATCCCTAATTTTATTGATTAAAATCGTATATGAGGCATTCAGAAGGCCGTAGCTGAAATGAAGAATCTAAAAATCATAGGGTTTAAAATGAAATTTAAAATTATGTAGTTCGAGAATCGAGACTTCTGAAAGTTGTGCTTGAATTAGCTCAAGAGATTTATTAAGTGCTGAAAATCGAGGCTCCCAAGTGCAGAATCAATGAAAATATTTAGAACTGAAAAAATTAACTTTATATTAAAATGGCTATGTGGTGCTTGGAGGAAAAGTATACAAATATAAAATGGTCGGATGCTACTTCAAAAATTCAATGGTGGTGTGGATCGCTTGGTCGAACTTGGGCTTGATCGAGATGGCGTTTGAGACCCCGAAGAACCTATCATTACTCTTTGGTAGAAATTTATCTGAGATTCTGATCTAAACCTGGCGTTTCACCTGAAAAAGAAAGCCTAAAAATATAAGCATAGTTTACCAAGCACAAACAACATATAAGTAATTTGAAATCTCGGTGGCAAAATAAGGCTCTTTGAGAATAAAGGATTATTGTGAATGCGTGGTGTGAGATTAAACAAAATCGATGAAAAATGGCACCAGCTGACCCCGAATATTCAGTTAGCTAAATAGTACACGATTATTCAAAAACTTGGATGAGCAATGCATTAAATCTCGTAGCAGTTTAAACCAAATCTAGATATGGGAATGAATTGGCGTTAGGTCATATAAATTTGGATTACAGGAAAGCAACATTTCTTTAAGGCCGTAATGCAGTTGATCAGTATAATTATGAGGTTGAAGGTTAAAACTAAATGCTGATGCGTACGACACCTGCTGTATTTTGAGGAACGCTTTGTAAAATATTCTCTATTTGAAAACTTTAAAATCAAATTAGAGTGAGGTAGAATCTTTGCTAGTTAGAGGTGAGCCAAATCTCTTTAAGTCAGGGAGTGAGGCCAAAATCTCTATTTAAATTAACGTTGGTCATGTCATTAAATAAAAACTCTAGGTATCTATTCTTCCAAGGCCATTTGTAATCTAATGGCTTATTATTTGTTTGTGTTTCTTCTTTGTCATTAAATGCGGTACAGTGCGTAAAGAATCGAGGTGTCATCGAGGCATAGGGAAGTCGTAGTGAATAAGGCATCAAATTTCTGAGTCATGGCATGAGGTGAGCGTAAAATCCCAGAAATCATGAGTGGCAACTTAGGCGGAGTCCGCATTGCAGATCTTGGTAAGTCCATTTAGTAAGTAGGCCCAGGATCGAGTCGAGGCCAAGATCGGAGTCAATGCAGGCCAAAGTGAATGCTACTAAAGAACAAATTTCAGGACATCTGAGACAGTCTGAGTCAATGAGACCGAGACACGTATCTTCTGGCTGCATTGAAACTATCCAAATCAGGGATTAAAGTAGTAGAATCGAATCGAGTCAGTCAGTCAGTCGGCTGGGAGGCTAGCCGAACTCAAGTTAAATCAAATCGGCCAGTCAGAGCTCATGAAGGTCAATCGGTAGTCAACCCAGTAGCGTCTGTGATAGATGCAGAAACTGACAGGGACTTATGGTTTGAATGATCGATCTATTTTAGATTTGATAAGCATGAAAATTTTCGCTACAGTAGGTTTTATTTTGTACTGTCATATAAATAATAAAATCTTCTTATTACAGTGAAATTCATCTTTCTCCATTATTTATATTTATTTATATAGAATCAATCATCTCAGGTTCTGCAATCTCTCCTATAAAAAACTAAGCTTATCCCTAGCCTCGAGAGCTATTCGTATCTCTACTCCATGAAGTATAATTTTGTTTAGTTAAGAGATCACTAACTAACACAATGTTCAACCATTATTGCACCCAATCAATTACCGAAGCAACCACTTGGAATGAAAAAATTAAAAATTAAAAAATTGACATGCGCAATCCAAATAATTTGCTCCAAAAGGATCTAGCTTGGACGCGGAGAAGGTGTGAAAAACTCCAACATTGAAAAAATTGAAAAGTTTAAATGTATTTGTAAGGTCTTCCGCTATTATTCTTATCACCAATTGTTTAATTGAGAATTGGCTCGTAATAACCTAAAGAGTTCATATGTAAGTAGTTCATATTGAAAAGTAAGGAGAGAGTTTACTACTTTATAAACCAATGAGCTACTCTATCTAACACTCGTTTTGTGAATTTCTACAGCATCGATAAGAATAATCATTGGATATCACGTCTTTGATATTTAATATGAATTCAAAATAGTTATTATCCACTAATATTGTGTGAAATTACTTTCAGGAGCATATATATTAACACATATAAGTAATTAAGTTCATAAATTCTTAAATAATTTATTCTTTCCTCCGTAAATGTATTTATATTACTAATTTAATATGAAGACTTCATTCAGTTCTAAGTTGAATTATATGTGCATTGGAAAGTTAGGATAATTAAAGCTTTTATTTATTAATAGTTTATTAATAATAATCTAATTACCATTTTTTATATTTTTCTTCTTTTTAGTCATTTAGGTAATATATACGAATTTTCTCAATAAAAATGGGTAATGTCAGTGTAAGCGCCACCCAGCTTTTAAGTAGCTCATCTTAGAAACTTGTTTAACAATTTTGAGTGCAGCATTTTAATTAAGTAAATAAAATAATTTTGGTTCTTTTTTGGGCTTTTACGACATGCAATTTAAATGGTACGTTTGAATATGCAGATTTTTACGTTGAGATTTGTAGATATAATTGTTAATGGTATCTCATTGTGAATTCGTGGATTGCTGTGTCTCTACAAGCAAGCGTATTAAGTCAAGTTCGGTTCAACTCTTCATTCATTCAGTCCTAGTGTAACCTTTAAACGTTATGGTCATTTGTTATTATCATAATTTTACACATTCATATAGATAAAATCATACACTCCTCCTCCAAAGAATGTTAACCCTCTTTAAGATTCTTGAGAGATGAGTCAGGAAAGTAATTGTTTCTAGCAAATGCATGTGACCTCCGCACAACTCTACTCTTTTGACAATCCGACACTTGTCTAAATTATCCCAGGAGATGATGCTAAAATTTTTGCCTGAAAACAGTACTCATAAATCTTCAAGATCAAGTTTTGAACAACTTCGTAAATCTTAGTTGATAAGTCTTCCCATTCAAGAAAATGCTCTAGAATTCTCTGTTCATTATTCTCTTTTTTGTCTCCCATAGGATTTGGCCACCTAAGCTTTAGTTTATCTAATTCTAACGGGATTCCACAATAAATTACTATATCATGGAGATCAATTTAGGGAGGAAATATTTTATCTTTAATGCTCTAATTCTACGTACGTGTTAATCATATTAGAGTTAGTTGTTACCTGATTAATGACTAGTCACTAGTTTAAGCTTCTTGGGTGTTTGAGCTTTGTTGATTGAGTGATTTCCATATATCAAATTTGTTGAGTCCCCCAACTAGGCTCCATTAATCTATTGTTTATATGTTTCTCAGTTAAGTGATTGATTATCCTGGTTGAATTAAGAATAAACTTGGTTGGATCGTAATTTTTCCATTCGAGTTGGGATCATCACGCATATTTTTCATCTGGTACATACGCATAAAAATAAACATTTTATCCCTTAAATCTTACTAAGCTTGATTCATAACTTTATTTATATTTCCCAATCAGATTTTTTATTTTTAAATAATTCTTGTCTTTACAGTATGAAAAATTATGAATTACATATTTTTAATATATATTTTATTTATTTTATTAAATTGTCAATGGCCCAGATTATATAGTTTGATTAATTTTAAATTCTATATTTCGATGTCTTTTTATTTAATTTTTCGTTTTAAATCATCCATGTACATATGAAATGAAAATAACTTAAAAAAGGAAATGAGGGAATATCATATTAGAAAAGTTTAATTTAACACAAAATCATAGCTATATCTTAGGCTTGATTTTCCCTTCGTTCTCTTAACTTGATATTAACTATGGAATAATTATGGAAAGAGGGAGTTAAAAGTCAAGAATTCAGCAGATAATATATTCGTTAAAACGGTGAAATCTATAATTCAGATGCTCAATAATTGTGTTCCTAATGGTTCCATGGTCCCTTGAACTTTTAAAAACAATATAAATAAACCAGTATCCCTTGTACCCTTTTCCAATACCAAATCAAAAATCCAACTCAAACTTTCTAGCTGAACAATAACGTTCTAGGCAGATCAGACATGGGCAAGAGTGGAATGAAAGAACTCATCAACGGAAAACCAAGGTCAAATTATTATCCAACTGCAACTTCCCAGGTTGTTCAACCATGTTGTCAATATAGATATGTACCTCAAGAGTCTAAATTCTGCAGTGTCCCAAGTGTTGTTGTAACCGAAGCCGCCGCAACTAGCTACAAAATGTCTCAATTTCATGGCGGCGATCACACTAAACGCCCACCGATAGGCATGGCTTGCTAGACTAAGAACCCTCCTCTTAGCATTTGTAGTTATATATAGTAGTGTAACTATTAATAACTAAGAATAAGTAGGCTATTCTAATGGAATATTACTATTAGCTTGTTAAAATGTTGGGAGTCACTTTTTTACTTTGACTACGGAGTTGTGTTTTTGTTGTATTGTAGATGGTCTGGGAGTGTTTGTCCACACTTACAGACACCACATTTTTAATATGCTAAGCTTTGTTATATGAAAGAAGGTTTAGGATATTTTATGTATGTACATTGTTCCTACTTAATAAACTATATTATTAGGACGGATTCAGGATTTTATAAATGATTATTTTCAAGATATAGTATTTTTAAATAATCGTTATTCTTTTATTATATGACATTTAAAAAAAAATATTCCCAATATTTTAATAAAGACTCAAAAATAGTATATAATTAGCTTCTCCCAAAAATTGAACCTAAATAATTCTAATAAAGACTCAAAACATCTTAACCATTGATTTCTAAATATGTGGATATATATATTTTGTTGGCTTTAATTTTAATTTCCTTACAGGATGTTTAAGTGCAGATTTATGGCTTCTTGAATAGATTGATGTTAAGTAGGTAGAAAGTTAGGGTGATATTGGTTCTAATTTTTAAATCTTTTTACAATTTTAAATTCTTATAAAATTTGTTTGAATTATTTTTTAAAATTTTTAGAGGCAAACTACGATTATTAATGAGTATTAATATATTATTATATAATTTTTAGATATGATTTTTATGATAATTAAATGGATCTAATATACTATTTAGAAAGTAATTGTTGTGATTTATTCGTTCTTGTTGTAAATATTACAGTATTAATATATTATATAATTTTAGATATGATTTTATGACAATTAAATGGATCTAATATCTTTATTTGTTTAAAGTTTTGATAGAAATATATGCATATTTTATCCGTATGACATCTCGAAACATTTGGAGATTTGTAGTCGGCAGTGCAGAAACTAGACGGTCATGCATTGGGCGACCGCGTTAGAGCTTTGCGTTGAAAGAAATGCGCTTGCGGCATGACGTTATGTCGTAACGTCATCGCAAACGGCGTAGCGGTAAACCCACACGAGGATCGATAGAACATAAGCATGGTCCCATGATGGCATGAGAATGATGCACCATTGCGTCTGCCGAGAACGGTCGACTACACGAAATAGAACCGTGCACGAGGTGGGAGGTGTAGCCAGGAAGTGTGGGGATAATCCTGAATGACGGGGCTTAAATCATCGATAAGCATCTGGCAAACTCGGGGGTAGATCCATTAGTTAAGAAAAGGGAGAATCCGGAAGTATCGTCGTCCGGGGAAGAGACTGCGTACTCCCGGTGCGAAGGAGCAGTAGGCGATCGCGGCAAAGTAAATCACGAAGGTGCGGAGGGAACACGGCTGACCCACAGAACTCCCAATGAGGATACTTTGTAAAAATTAGCACAGCGGGGAAGTGGATCTCTCTACTCACAATTCATTTGAACCAGGCTTCGGAAGGGAACTTGACGCTAGAGATTGTGAGTCATGCCTATACGATATAAAGGGTGCCGTACGTCTTTGTGAGGTTGAAACTCACTACGCCGCCCAGGTCTTGGGAAAATGGAATCTGGAGGGCCAGCAATTCAGATCCCGGATATCTTTCGCGGCCGGGGTGTGGCCATAGCCTTTCGGTAGCTAGCCGGACCCCGGTGATTAAATAGTTGTTGGTACTGAAGAGTGCAATCGCATCACTTGGCTTCGAGAACCGGTTACTTTGAGGACTGTGTGGGAAAAGTCAATGAAGACAAAGTGAACACTCCCGCCGTGACCGTGAGGATAGAAGGATCTGGAGTCGATCGCCTCATTCGAGGGAGGCTGATTTCAAACGTAGTTGACACGTCACATTGAGCTAATCAAAAGATAGTTGTGATTGCCTTTGTGGAAGGCTTGCGGATGAGCAAGTTCAAAGAGTCACTCCTCAAGAGGCAGCCGCAGGATATGGAGGAGGTTAACGAACGGGCCTATAAGTATATCAGGATCGAGGAAGCGGAGAAAAGGGCAAAGGGAAGCGTCCGGTAGATAGCATGAGGAGGCCGAGCCCGAGCGAAGTGCCTTGGACAGGATCCAGGCGCTTGATAGGGCGTACTCCCAAACTGAACTTCCAAGAGGGAGTGCCTTTCGCCTCAGTGATGCAGGAGGAAGATAGAAGTCGAGAGGAAAATTGAATACGACTCCGCCGGGGACGCGGCGGGAATGTATTCACGGAATTGAGATAAGCTGATTTGTTGCCATAACACTTTCAGTAGAAAACATCTCGAATAAAGAGGATATGACGAAATTTTGCGATACCATGAGATAAAGCTGGAAGCACGGCGGCGAATAAAATTTTTCGAATATCAATATAGAAGCTGTCGTGGAGGCTGATTGAAAGATTACATACACAAAGGAAGCAGTGTCGATATTTAAGCCCAGGAAAAGATAAAGTCACGGATGGTTCAATACTTGGGAAGATGTCATTTACGAGGCGAAGCGGAGAGAAGAGATTTTGAGAGCAGCAGGCGTCACATGGCGGAACATATATCTTTTGTTAACGAAACACGCCCAAAGCTCCCGAGCTTATGCATTACTCGGAAGGATTTGAGGATAGAGTGCCCACACGAAGACCATTTGGTCATCACCCGGTGACCTTGACTTTGAGGTGGGGCGGATGTAGGTAGGCAATGAAGCTCGGTGGGCGTCTGTTTACGGATGCGTATCTCGAAACTACGAATGAGTCGGCGGAGATCGGGCGGTGGCACACTTGAGTAGGATTCGCAGGGGATGCGATGCTATTCGTTAGGAAGTATCGAACCTTATGGTCATGATGGGGGGGGGGGGGGGGGGGGGGGGGGGGGGGGGGGGGGGGGGGGGGGGGGGGGGGGGGGGGGGGGGGGGGGGGGGGGGGGGGGGGGGGGGGGGGGGGGGGGGGGGGGGGGGGGGGGGGGGGGGGGGGGGGGGGGGGGGGGGGGGGGGGGGGGGGGGGGGGGGGGGGGGGGGGGGGGGGGGGGGGGGGGGGGGGGGGGGGGGGGGGGGGGGGGGGGGGGGGGGGGGGGGGGGGGGGGGGGGGGGGGGGGGGGGGGGGGGGGGGGGGGGGGGGGGGGGGGGGGGGGGGGGGGGGGGGGGGGGGGGGGGGGGGGGATGGTGGGTCGCGTTGTGGATATGGCGGAGCCGAACTCTGATAGGATAATAGGCCGACCCGGCGTTATCCGGTTAAATGATAGTATACTTGTCACGCTTTCGAATGAAAAATTCCCAGCGCGACAGGACCGTGAGGGTCTGAGGAAGTGAAGGCATGTGGATCTTTAAACTGACGAATGGATAAAAGCCGAGATGGAAGTGAGGAGCCGCGACACGAGAGAACAAGAGACCGAGGACATGATAACAGCCACATGGCGGTCACATTAGCAATGGAACGTGACAACCGCTGAGGAAATTCGAGATATCCCGTTCAAATAGAGGGGCCGAAGAGGACCCAGCGGCTGAAAATGAAACAGGCTATCTTTGTCCGAAGACATAAAATTAATGAATATCCTTGTTTGAACATGAAAGGCGAGCTTGCCCGTGAGAAAAGCAGCCTTGCGAAGAGAAAATCAGCAAAATGGCAGGAGAACGCTGGCGATTACGCCCACTTACGCTGACGATAAAGAAAGAAATAATAGGAGTGACTCGGCATGGCGCCCATGAAATCTTGAGGCGAACCGACATATCAGCTGGCGGGGAGTCGAGGCTCGAGAGTAAAGCGTTCGGCCGGTAGCGAGTCGGAACAGGCGAGAATGAGAGCGAGATCACGAGTCGGAAAAGAAAACAAAGAATGCATTGTCGAGTAAATTTGATTGGGTATGGCGTCGACCTTGTGTGGTGAGATGTCGTAATCAAGAGGAGGCTAAGCAGGGAAGCTTAACACGCCAGCGGACTTCATGACAAATGCTTCGGCGGAATAAGCATGCCTGACAACGCCAAAATGATGGACAAGACAAGAGAGGAGGATTTAAACGTATGAAAGCCCGTTACATGTTTACTTTTTTCATCTGTTATGAATAAATACATTGCTATCATGAATACAAAAGCTTTGCTGGGATAAAGTTGTGGAAAGATCAAAATAGAATTTCTGTATTAGGTAGAGTGTCAATTGCATTCGGTTTCCTGAAATGCGGACCGATGGATAAGCAAATTGATGTAAATCTATCTAAATGTTTGAGTATATCCTACATACAATAAAATCAAAATTTCAATTTGAACAAACAAAAAATTGACAAACAAAATTAAACAACCTTGAAAATGCGGGTTACGTTTGGAGTAGCGAGGATTGAGGCTTCTTGATAGGGCAGCGATGTTAAGGAATCTGAAGAAGTGTTATCATGAAAAACTACAACAAGAACAATGTACACAACCCGATTCTATCAGGCGCGTAATCGTTATCCTTAAGACTATTTCGCCCCAATCAAAGTACTCCGAGGTGAATTGAATGTCTCAAGGATACTTAGAATCAACACTATATTTGATTGTAAAGGAATGATTGTTCTATTTTGATAGTATGAATGAAGATGAATCAAATGACATGTCTCCCTTTAAAACCGCTCCAAAATAATACTCCCTCCTTCTCAATTTAAGTGATCATCTATAAACAATTTATCTTTTAAATTTATAAATGATACCGTTTCATTTCTGATGCAACTTTTTGCATTGAAGTTTTATTGTCTCCTAATATTCTTTTTTCTGTTGATTGATATCTTTCTATATAAATGAAAATTTAATACGATCGATGATTTTCTTAATAAGTACTTTCAGCCACAAGCGATCGAATAAATTAAGGAGGCAGTGGGTATATAGGAAGGCTGATGCAGAAACCGTTAAAATGACCCACGTTGAGGCTTAGGAGGCTCTCTCTACGGAGATATCCTTCCGACCGCCCGTAGCCATACCGATGGTGCTCATAGGTAACGAGGAGGAAAATCATTTACATTCCCCCACCATTTTTCGAGCTAACCTATAAACCTCAATCTCATGGATAAATAAAGGTATCTCGAGATTGAACCTTTATCTTAGTGAACACGTCTTTTAAATAGTCAGCATATAATGGTTGACAGAGCATTGAACCATATATCCTCTCAGACTACTAATTTGACACTTGCTGTAAGATCCCACTTATCCTTGATCTGATGATAGAAACCAGCCATTACTAATATGGCCATTGTGTCGTATCCATTCATAATTGAGAAGTCGGGTTTGATTAGGCTCCTAAAAGCGACCTCACTTTAAACTCATATAGGTAAGCCTTATGATACCATACTTGTGTATCAAAGTGAAGCGAATGATAACTGTGAAACTTTATTGTAAACAAGTTCCATGATTGAATGCCGATTTAAATGCATAGGCAGAAACGTAAATCGACCGTCACTAAGGTTCATTAAGGTACAGAAATACTCATCGCTTCCTTTTCATTATGGAATCCAGGCACTAAAGCTGGCAGGATGATGTAATAGAGTATTTACCATCACAAAGAGAGATGTATTGGATGGGTAAAACTTAAGACTTCGATGGTTATCGGCGTTAGGATTTGAGGTTCCACATTTTGTGATGACACTTTATACGAGGCTTTAAACCGTCTACTCTTTGTTGTCATGACCCTTTAGATCCTAGAGAAAGCTTTGATCAGGGATGGAAGATTCTAAATGCGTCAGTACAAAATCCGCGATTCTGACCCGTTATGGATCGATTGCTTAACATATGGCAATAAACGATGTACCTTGATTTACCATTCTTGGCATCTGTGTTATGCTCGTGATAATGTCTTTCATTATCCTGATGAAGTGAAACGTTGACATAGTTTTACACCACAAGGTAATTCATAAAACAAATTTGAAGCCTTACGAACTTCCTTGCGTCTGATGCTAGTGTAATAAATTAGGGCGTCGTATGCAGTCGCGTCACCGAACCGTTTCTTTAGATTCTAAGAAACTAATACCCCACTGAATGATCATTCATCCGCTCGTAGAACATCTGATTAGACATCACTTCTTGTACATGCAAGATCTTTCAAGCACCGAAAGAAACAGGATAATGAAGACAAAACTTAATTGTCTTCTTTAGGTAGTGGCCTTACTTGTAGTGTATTTAAAGTGGATCATAGTAAACAAATTGGAGATGTTGTTAAATTATGAGGATCATATGAGAAGAATTTGACTAATTAGATGAATAATTATGATAAGGTATAATGAAAGTAATGAAAATACTTGATAATTTAATATTACATATTTATATATGTGTGTTGAATATGATTTGTATATGAATATTCATTGAGTGAAATTCCTTGTGTTGGGGACCCAGAGTGTTGTTTGTTGAGGGAAAGATTGGCATTGAGCGTGGTGTGGAATGAGGCGAGTAAATAATGATTGAGATTTGGGTGGCTAGGATATCCTATTTGTCTTGAATAGGCTTAAGTGTACTTTTTATATTGTATCAAAAGATGTATTCCGGAAATATGTTGTATATTATGATATGTATTGATGAAATTGTGAAGTATAGTATTTGTTGTTGTCTTAGATACATCTGACGTAGTAAATGTTTTATTTTCTGCATTCTTTTGGTCCAGGTTACATGGTGACTCGGCCATGAGTATATTGACTCAAAATGTCCAACCATGAAATTCATAACTGATTTCATACAAGTCATAACATATAATATAAACAAAGCCATTAGAATATTCTAATTGACTTCCAGGCCATCCGATATACTTTATCAAACTAACATTCTGATCAAAAGATGTATAGACCCTCTTACAATCATAATAGTGAAGCTTTTCCAACATCTTTTTCTATGGCAATGCGTGGTACATAGTCGAGCCATTCTTAAGATCTGCGTGATCTTGATGCGATCAAATCCTCACTTGTGAATTTAAAAACCTTGTGGACAAAGATGTTCTTAAAGTTTCCTCCTTCTGTCCATTTCACATAATTGGAAATATAATAAGAATGCATGTATTCTCCCGGATGTAATGATATCAAAGAATATTTACCTCCTTTGAGTAAACACATACTTGATACGTCTGAAGACCTTTTGATTGATTATTCTTTGAAACAAACACTTTAAATACTTCGTTGCTAACTTCATTAAAACCATATAGGAGATTAACATGATTCCACGTGCCATAACCATGATGAAGTTAATTTCACCATCCATATTTTCTTTAGAGAAGGTATTGCATTCAGAAGTCACCACTTCTTCAAATGAAATCGGCAAATCGCCTTGACATGAATGATAGACTAGAGATTCTGTTCAGCCTTGAAGCGATCGTAAGACATGTCGGCAGTAGCTATATTGACACGTTGGTACTGCGAACCCGCCAGCGACTCGGCACCATATTGACCATGAACACAATAAGCGATTCGGTAGTACGATACTATGAAGTCACCCGAAAGGTCAGCTATAAACCCCTTTGTGTGAATTACTCGGAAGGCGTTTTTGAAATATGTCCATTGAATAAACCTACCTAATCACCATTTCATCCGTCTTTTCCTATATTAAAGACAAAGAAACCAGGAGATGTAACATCATCCCTGAAGTGTTTCTCAACGATCGATACTTAATAATCAAATTCACATAATCTGAGAGAGATTATTTTTTAATAACTCTCCGACCACATATTCCGTCCCGTCCTTGGCAGAAATGTCCAGTGACATCATTTTCTATTGAAATGATCTTAAGTCATAGTGTACTTAATGTCAAGAAATTAATTATGATTATCTTGACAAAATTATCAAGTCCAAATCACAATAACATATAAGTCATTGAACTAAATCGTACCAATAAGCGTTTGGTAACCATAGAATCGCTTTGTTGTTGGACTCGTACACAATACAATGCAATATGACCACTACTCCTTGAAATAATCAAGCTAGGATCCCTTCCTTTCCACCAATACATGTGAGAAAATTCTGTAGGCGTAAGCCTCCTACAGAGATTTCGCTTCTGACACGTCATTTAAAACAAAGTTTGGTAAGCATTTGCATTAACGACTCGACTAAAAACTCACATGTCTTGTGACAAATCCATTTGTTATACATGAATAACACGAGATAATATACTTCACCGTGTTGATCCGCGACAGTCGATTACTTATCACCGTACATCGATCACGAATTTTGTCAGCAGTCGACGACATAGTTTACGATATTTGAGTTCGCTTAAGAAACGCCTCGTCATGAAGCCATGCTTAAGTACGTACTTAGAATAACTAGCGTTACAATGTGAGTGATAATTCATATAAAACACTCTTGGCGAATACATTCATAGTTACCGTAAATACATAACAATAGTCAATTATATCGTTATTTATCATTAAAGACTTAGTAATTTATTGGCTTTCACAAATTCCTTTATACTATATGTCATATGTTATAAAGGAAAACATGGCGTCGTCAAGGGTCGTGTTGAACATGATCCCAACTTGATCGACATAGTAGGTTTAAATATAAAAATACATTATCATTTATTCACAGAATGTAAATATGAATGACATTACATGAAACATTTTCATTAACATTGTCATCATTACAATAAGTTCAACTTAAACATACAGGCATGGACATGCCTTATAAAGACATACCGCGCTTGATCGATATGCAATGGCCCCAATTAAACGCCATTGACATAAATGTAAATGATTTTTCTAAACATGTCGTGAGCACACGTCGAGGTGGCGGAGTGCCAGTAATTAATTTGGAAGGATGCGTAGCAGAGAACTCGAGAAGCTCTACCATTGAGATGTAATCATGAGCAGTTTGAGGAACATTTTTACTATTTTAGTCTTCTATATGTATTTTGGAGGCGGTTTTGAAGGGAGGCATGTCTATTTGATTCATTTTCATTAAATGCTTATCCAAATAGAACAATCATTCCTTCATACAAGGTTGGCATATTAATTGATGATCTGAAATGCAGTCAAATGATATAGTGTTGAATCTAAGTATCCTGAACCATTGATCCACCGGTGCTTTGATTGGGGCGAAATAGTCTTAAAATTTGCGATTATTGATAAATTGGGTTGTGTCACGTTACATTGTAGTTTCTCTTGGTAGCTTACTTGTATTCTAACAATCTTAAGACTACTTTCATAATGGAGAGAAGTGCAAGAGAAATGACTTTGAATTAAAATGAGCTGGAGAAGTTTGATGAGGGAAACTTTCGGGCATGGCAAAGAAATCTTACGTGTGTTGGAGCATCTTTTTGAAGGTTTTAGCATGTTCTCTCTGTTGTGACGAGAACAAGAGAATGAGACTTTGGTTCAAACAACGGCGCCAAGAGCAAAGTGGAAGAGCGATGAGTATGTGTGCTCGTGCACGTTACTGATTAGTCGGATCTTTGTTTGATGCCCATATCGAATGTGGAGTCTGCCAATGACACATTGGTATCGATTGGAGGCAAGGATTATATGCGCGAACCCGCGGCAAGTAAAGGTTTTCACACGTCTACTTGATTTTAGCAGTTATGTTGACTTATTAGATAGTAGATGCATTTGTGGAACGATTCAATGAACTAAACGCGTATTAGGGAACTTTATGGATGAAGACGTGTTGTGTAGTATTATTGATAAGTTACCCACGGATGGAAGGATTTTTAACGTAACCTTAAATATAAGAAAGGAAGATACTTCTTTGGAGAATTGGCCAGAAATATATAGAAGAAGGATTTTAAATGAGAAAAGTGGCAAAGGAACATGGTGTAGGTAGTTGTTGGAGCAGGCCAATCTATGAAATGATAAGGAAAAGTGAGTTTCGTATTGCAAAACAGACGGAAGAAGGATTTGCTTGGTAGTTGCGATAGTCACCAGTAATAAGAGGTGTCCCCGAAAAAGAATCTTGGAGTAGTTCAGGACTTGTTAAACTCAACGTATCTTTTAAGTAAGTGTATGGTCCCGATAATTTTATCTGTCTGGGGTGGTGTCTTTTTGTGGCCAGCAGGTATGTCCATTTTGTATGTTGAAGTTGAACTTATTGTAATGATGACAATATTAATGGAAATGTTTCATGTAATGTCATTCATGTTTACATGTGTAATAGTTATACTTGTATTTTATATTTAAGTTGATTGTAGTTGATCATGTTTGGACATGAATCCCTTTATGCTTATGATGCCATGTTTGCCATATAATGTATGACATATAGAGTATAGTAAATTTTGTGAAAGCCAATAATGACTAGTAAGTCTTGAATGATAGTTGATGATGTAATCAACTTGTTGTTATATATGCATGGTAACTGTGAATAGAATCGACAAGAGGTGATAAAGAATTATCAATCTCTTTGTAGCGTACATTCTAGAAATGCGTGTGTGCCAAGTATGACTAGGATGAGGTTTTAGCATGAACTCAAAGATCGAAATCCATTATGGAGGGTCAAGCGAATTGGCTGACTAAATTCGTGATTGATGTATGAGATAAGTAATTGATCTGTTTGTGTGATCGACACGGTGGAAATATTATCTTTCGGGTTATCAGCGTATCCGCGAATGGTTGTAAGCTAACATATGTCATTTTGATTCATCTTGATGTCTTATCAAAGAGAACAATCATTCATTGATACAAAGGTTTTATATTGAGTCTGTCTGATCAAATATAGTGTTGATTCTAAGTATCACGAGACGATGCGTTCCACCCGAAGTACTTGGATTACCAAGGGTGAAATAGTCTTAAGGTAGCCGTTACCGACTAATGGGAATGCGGTTATTATTCGTTGTTCTTGTAGTTTCTCTTGGTGCCTTGTATTTAACGGAGAGAAAAATCTTTAAAGTGATGATACGGTTTGAAATTTGAAGGTTTGCAGGATGGAGGTGGAATGGTTTGGGAGATAATGAGGGAGGGTATGATGATTTATACGCTGGAAATGGAATTAAAGATAAGAAATTCCATTGAAATTGTAATACAGAATTGTAATAAAATTCAATTCCAGCCCAAAAATTCACACAATGACTAATTTTGTCCTCTACGAGAAACTTCAGTGATCGAAAACAGTCTAAGTGGAACTAGGGTGATCGAGATGGAATTTTAGCAAGGTGAGTGATCTTTGGTGTCGTTAAGCCGCCCATATTAATAATATTATTATTGTTATTTATTTGTCAGATATATAAAATAAGTAGAGACAAAATTATTAACATCTGACTTCGATTAGTCTTTTTTGTTATTTGTTATCAAACAACAGCTATATTCGATTATTGATTGATTATAATTGATTTCGATCCTTATAGTCAGGCTTACATGTTCGGTTTAGATTTAAACAGAAGCTTCAAATAACATTTTCAAAATTGTGATGTAGAAAATACCTCTGTGATGATATGTCATCGTCTTATCATCTCCTTGTTTAGAATTCATTTTACACTCTTCTCTCTCTTTATGCTTGGCTTAATCTCTGTCTACAAAATCTTATTTCACTTTTTCTCTATATCATCTTGATTTATGTTAAAACTCTTCTCACTTATGTATATAAAGTTGAACTTTTCACAATGAATATGTACTTTTTGTGTACAAATGATTTTTTTTTTTGTAAAGATGTAATTTATGTGCAAAAATATAATTTTTAAGTTAATTATATAATTTTTGGTATCAAGATGTAATTTTGTTGTCTAATGCAACATTATTTCACAATGTATCATATTATATCCTAGTATATTGGATTATATTCTAGTATATTGGATTATATACCTTTATATTGGACTATAATTTGATGTAATACCATTATACTGGATCATAATTTGATATAATATATTGTGTTATAACATGATTGCTTCTTTCATATTATCGTAAAATTTAGGATATGCATTGAAACAAAGAGATGATATAATATATATATATATATATATATATATATATATATATATACTATATATATATATATAAGTATTACAGTATTTTGGCATAACGAGTTTTGAAAAATGACATTTAGGATAAAAAAACATAAAGATGCTATTCTTCTAAATATTTATCTCAAGGAGTGATATTCTCCTAAAAATCTCATATATACTTATATTCCAAGTGGGCCTTAACCGAGTATGAATTGAATCAAAGGCTTAATGGGGTTTGACTCGAAACCTCGAACAGAAACTCAAACCTCAATTTTAAATGATCGAGGCATAGACTCGACTCGACAAATATTATTTATGATCATTAAATTAGCAATGTCCATCAATAATATGTTTGAACACTCAATATATATTACATATAAGTATTAAATTAATTAAACTTAATCCCATGAATTGTTAAACTTTTGAGCTTTTTTGATAGTTATGCTTTAAAAACTTTTATTACGTATATTTGTGTGTGTTTATAATATTTGATAAAATATATATATATCAATGGAAAAGAGAGTTTGAAATGTATTTTCATTGATATAGTTTTCATCAAGTATTATCTGTTTAGAAACAATATCTAGCATCGAAGTTTAAAAGTCTGGCTATCGAAAATAACTAGGCAATCTTTGATGAAATGAAAAAAGGAAACAATATCTTATTAACAATATTTATTAATACTTGAAAAATCAAATTTTGTTAACGAAAATACTCAAATTAACACAATATAGAATGGAATTCAAAAAGGGTTCGACGGGCTCGATTTGACGAATTTTATACAGGGTTCGATGAGACTCAATTCTAGAAAGGAAAAAAAAAACTAATCATAAGATTCGATTCGGTAATTATCAAACCGATTTCTAACTATGTTCCATCCAGTTCGACTAGTTCAAACGGATTTCTTGAGTGTTCAAATTTATTTAGGATCTGAAACAACTCGCAGACATAGCTCCGAGCACCAAAACGGATGTCAACAAGAGTGGTCAAGTTGATAGAGTAGGTGGTCTTGTGACAGCAAGGTTTCAATTTCTCGTATCAAAACTTTCTTGGTCGAGAGTCAGACCGGACTTTCTTGCACTCCACCGATTATAACAAAACGGATCATTACTGTTTCTATGATGGACATGTAATTGGCATTTGTATAATTGTATTCACTATAAAATACTACTCCATCTTTAATCATCCGAATTATTGAACGAAATAAGTTTTTTGAGAAGCAAAAGTGGCAGATTATGGCTCAAATTCCGAATTTAGACAATGCTCCCATCAATCTTGCATCATTACGGTACATAAATCCAAATTTCGCATTCCTAATTATCCACTATTTCATTAATTAATTAATTGACCTCATTATTTTCTCTATTTCTCCACTTTAGAGATCAATCTCAGAAGGAGCTCTTAACTATCCTGAAAAATGTAAGTCAATTTCATTTACCTATAATAAATTATTAGAATTAATTTTCATATTTTATCTTTTTACTTTCGAAATTATGTTAATTATCGAAGTCCTTTTAAGTTTTATGGGGTAATATATTCGTGAGTTACACCTTTTGTAACACTCTATCTTATATGTACATTTCACGTGTCATGATTTTAAAGGAGTGTGAGACGGACTGTGACACAAAATGCAACGGAGGATCCGGACCCGTTTTCTGGTTAAATTATTTCATATTACTCACTTAATTGAGATTAGTTAGTAATAATTATGTGTAGATTCGAGGAAGGAAGTGTCTGATTATTGATGAGAAACTCAGTGGATCATTGTCCTTGATCGTGCAGAGCTCAGTCCTCAAGGTGAATGATCTTCCTACTACATTGTATTCAATTCCATTAATTCAACCTCGATTTTAAAAAAATTGTCTAGTTTTGAATTTTGATGTTGACGTTTAAATTTGAAGTGGAATATGTTTGTAGATGTTGTGTAGTGTTTGGTGGAAACTATATCAAAAGTATCATTTTAAAGTAATTTGATAACTTCGATCCAAGTCAACGTAATGTGTGTCAATTAAGGTTATTAAGTTTGTTGATTTTGACCATTGAAAGCAAAATGGATGATCTTTGCGAAATGGTGGTAGTATCTAGTTTAATGCAATTAGCGCGGGAGCCATATGGGCTCATCTGGAGTCCCAGTACTCCATTTTTTTGTATATAGTATATATGAAGAAAAGAATACAATTAAAGGTTTAATTGTAGTGGTTTAGTGCTTGGTTTTACATTTAGGAGACTATTGATCAATTTTGGTTGGGAGCAAAACAATGTTTTTTTAATGTTTCTACAACATTAAATGTGATGTTTACTATCAGGGACACCATGACTTCAAAATCCTGGCTATGCCAAGTGTGAACTAATTTCTTGCTAGGTTGTTCTGGTTATGAATAAAAGTCGAGGGTTATTCTTTTATGTAAATGGGCATTTCTGTTTAAGATGATTTGTTGTTCTATCTCTATTGAACTATAGGCCATTAGGAATAATGAACAAGTAGAAATTATATAGATATTGTTTGGAATTGGAAACCTGAAGAAAGAATATAAAACGGGAGACGTATGTATTTTCTCGTCAATTTTTGCTTAACCATGTACACAAGTAATGTAGTGGTTTGTATTATACTCTATTTGTGAGAAGAAGAAAATTTTGTTGATTACAGCTCTACTTAGTTGCAAGTTTCATAATGATAAATGTGTCGGGTACTCGGGTTTCTGTTGCTATAATACAGGAACATGGGGCTGAACTGCGGCATCTTGCAGCAGAACCAGTTGAAACGGAATGCACTAGATTGGTATACCTTGTCCGATCTCAGCTGGAGTTTATGAAGTTCATTTGCTCCCAAATTCGGGATGACACATCTCAAGGGATTCAAAGAGAGTATTTCCTGTACTTTGTTCCTCGTCGATCTGTTGCTTGTGAGAAAGTAAGCTCTTGATTTCCATAACATAGTTTCAAAAAGTATTTACTTCCTGACGACTTATTCAGCTATCAGGAAAGAAAAAAAAACAATCAAGTGGAAACAATTTGAGTTCTCCAGAGTTTTATGTTTGCTCATTGCGAAAAAGAGTTTATCCAGAACCTTCTAAATCGCTGTAATGTTGTTCTTACATGATTACAGCTCATTTTGCTGAGTAGATTTTGCAGTACGTTTGATGTGTTCTTTGTGCTTTGCAGATTCTTGAGGAGGAAAAAGTTCATGATTTGCTAACCATAGGGGAATACCCATTGTATCTAATTCCTATGGATGTGGATCTCATATCATTTGATATTGACCTTGGTTATAAAGTATGAATGACCTCATTATTAATATGCCATCTGATTTATAGATCTCCATCTTTTTTTGTTTCTCTCAGGAAGACTAATGATCAGGGATTCCTTGATTATAATTGTAGGAATGTGCTGTTGATGGAAACACAACTTCTCTCTGGAAAATAGCAAAAGCCATCCACAAACTTGAGGTATAAAGGTTTGCTTCATGGCTTGAGATATTTTCAAGAAGCATTGAGTTTTGAATGAGGTTTGGTATTATGGTTTTACTTTCAGTACCTGTGTGTATCTTCTTCATATTTTGATGGTTATTTGAGGTTGCAAATGTAGTTCTCAGTTGGAGTTATACCAAATGTAAGAGCCAAAGGGAAAGGATCGGTGCGTGTTGCAGATATGGTAAAGCGCATGCAAGTCAAAGAACCAGTTAACATGGCTAATGTATTATAGAATTGTCCTATATCCTTTTTGTAAATATTTTCTTTAGTTGTGTTCGATTTACTTACCCTTCCATCCACAGGCTGGCATGCCAGAAATAAATACTCTCATCCTCCTCGACAGAGAGGTTTGTTTTCTCCTCTTTCCACTTCCTTATTTTTGTTTTCAGCCTTTCTCTGGTTATAAATTATATTTATCAATCAATTAATATTTTGCGTGCTGCTTACATCGTGTAAAATTCTGGGAACAGTAATGTAATTATGCTGGAGAAATGAAGGAATATCAATGACTCTGGTTTTCCTTAAAGTGACAATATCCATTTTTTGGCTTCTATTAGAGGGGCAATCCGTCAATCTTGATTTCTTCTATTGGAAAGTTCAATCTGAAAAATGTGTTAAATATAGATAAATGTCTGTCATTTACCTAAGTTTATTAAGATATACTGAACTAACGCTATCAACTGGTATATGTTGGTTCCATGTGCAGGTAGACATGGTAACTCCTATGTGTACTCAGTTGACATACGAGGGTCTGGTTGATGAGGTACAAATTTTTTACTATGTGTACTCAGTTGTAGATAAGTGTATATAATCACTTTATGGTTAATCTCAGAATTTCAACCATTTCGAGTAATGCTATTATTAGTTCCCTTCTAGATTACAATTCTTGAAAAAAATCAGAATTTTCTGCATCTCGTGAACACCTATATACTTTTAAGGACTTTTAAAGACAAAATCTAGACATCAAATGAGTTTCTGTTTCCATGATAAAAGAAGCCATAATCTTAGGTTCCTGGGTAAGCTGTCTAATCGCTGAAGTGCAGTTACTTGGTATCAACAATGGTGCTCTGGAATTAGATGCATCCATTATGGGCGTTCAGCAAGAAGGAAAAAAAATGAAGGTTCCCCTCAATTCTACGTATGTAAACTATATTCATATTTCAAACTGTTTCTGTTGATGCATTGATTTAACTGTCATATATACTTCTGTTTTACTAATCGACGGCCATCTTGCTTTTCCTTCATCCCTGGCTTCTCTGAGATGATATTTCGATCATTTTATTTATTTATTTTGGCTTTCTAGATGTAAATATATAATTGTTTAGGTAAATTTTGTCTTCTTGCGACAGAATCTATTGTTAATGCACTTGTTCCCATCTGGAACTAATTTCACTCCTAACCACATTGTTATCACGTCCTCATGAAAAAATGGTTAATACCTTTGCAACTGCTGTGAGTGTGACCCATCTACATCTCTAATTAAGATGAGATGTTAGGTGTTATACTAACATAGATTATACAACAACGAGTCAACGACAACATTCCCCAAAGCCTCCAAAGAGGCTCCCGCCTATATTTGAACTTATTTCTTGTTAACAATCCTTTATTTGAGATTCCTTGGATATGTCTTTTAGTTATAAAATTATATAAATATCAATTCATAGTATCTATCATGGGGGGTAATATACTGATGATACTGTTATAAAAAAAATTTACAGTGACAAACTGTTCAAAGAGATACGGGATCTCAATTTTGAAGTTGTCGTCCAGGTTGATCTATCTTTTGCAATTCTGTTTAACAAGCCCTGATGAAATCCATTTATACTAGTGTATCTCGTCAAGTTAGATAGTTGTCCAACACGTCAATTACATTTGGCAGTGCTGATTGCAGGTTCTGCGCCAAAAGGCCACTTCGATGAAGCAAGACTACACAGATATGACAACCACCGTAAGTTGGATTCTGAAACCATGCAATTCATTTTATTTAATACTCTTAAAGTAACTCATAACAATTGTCTGCTCTCAAATATACATCTTATTAGCGTGGGTGAAGCAGTTGAACTAGCATGCAGCAAAAGGGGTTTTTTTTTTTTTTGCAAAGCAAACTATGGGTCCTATTATTGGTTTTGTACTTTTAATTATTCATAATAAAATGCCGCTTAGTATACGTCAAAGTGGAATAATGTATGATATCCTATGAGATCTTTATATTAGATCATCATCTCACTTAAGTAGTTCGTTTAGGCACAAATGAAACAAAACTCCAATTTGGTTGTTTTAATTTCTGTGATTCATTAATGAAGTTAAACTTGAATTTCTAGCTTGATTGTGCAGAACCAATCTGTTTCTGAGTTGAAGGACTTTGTCAAAAAGCTGAACTCATTGCCAGAAATAACTGTGAGTATACTTCGTAACTATTTGCAAATGGATTACCAACTCTATTGTCTGTTTTATTTCCACAAATTAATTGGTTTTGGTTTGCATCAGAGGCACATAAATCTTGCTCAACATTTGTCCACATTGACATCAAAACCTTCATTTCTTGGGAGACTTGATATGGAACAAACAATTGTGGAGGCTGAGAGTTTTGATATGTAAGTTGCTTATAGCATGTATGCATATCTATATTTGTTATGGTAATATGGAGGAAACATTGCTTTCTGTTCTTCTAAAGAACTATACCCATATCTCTTGAATTTGCACAAAGATCATCAGTATACCCATTTCAGTAGTTTAGTGTATACGTTCTACATATTTTTATATCTTCTACCTTGATTTTCCTTTCTTCTTTTACCTGAACAAAACAATAGTTGCATGCAAGTGACATTCAGAATTGGGGGTACAGTGGTACACCAACTATTATCTCATGCATGAACTGATATCAGCATTTTGATATCTGCTTTGAGTACATTGAAGAGATGATTCATAAGCAAGAGCCTCTTGTTAAAGTTCTGCGACTCTTGATATTGTTTTCGGTGACAAATTCAGGTTTGCCGAAAAAGAACTTCGATTATTTAAGGTAAGAACATCATTGATTCTTCCGTCTTTTTTCTCATGAATTACGGATTTCTACGTAATTCACATTTCTCCTTGTAATGCCTTTCTAGAATTGCTTTTCAAGTTTCATTCGATTTGTTCAGGAGAGAGTTGCTTCATAGTTATGGATTTGAGCACATGACAACTTTGAATAATCTGGAAAAGGCTGGTTTATTTAAGAAACAGGTTCTTGTCTCTTCTTATTAGATTGTTCTTATTATTTCTTTTTTATTAGGTGTGCAGTCTACTCTTACATTGGATTCTTCTAAAAGTAATTTCAAAATAATCATACTGTAAATTATTATGGCAGGAGCTCAGGAGCAACTGGATTATGATCAAACGTGCTCTCCAGCTTGTGGTTGAGGACACAGACACAACCAAGTACAATATATTATTATACAGCAACAATTTTTTAGACATGAAGAATGCTAGACATGTCAAGTCCTTCATACATATGTGAAAACCACAACAGACCAAACTAACTCAACTCTCTTGTAAATTTGTATGTTTGATAGAAAACTAAGTTATTGTGTATGTATTTCTGTGTGGGTATGTGGGACCTTTTTACTATTTTTTCGTCTTGCATGCCATTCATGATCTGGTACTTATATGTTGAACTGCTGAATGTGAACATTCATGTTTATTTTTTCATCTTGTTCGCCTCTCTTTTCTCTCAAATCTGATGTTTTCCCACTTGTTTATAATGGAACAGTCCCAATGATATATCATATGTGTTCTCTGGATATGCACCCCTCAGCATCCGTCTTGTTCAGCATGCAATTCGATCAGGATGGTGAGTTTATTTCCAAGTGTTATGCGTCATTGTTCACCAGAGGTTCGTATTCAAGGTCTTGCTGAATATTATTTCCCCTGGAAATGAAAATAGTTTCTCGTGGAGATGTTGCTTTTTAACAATTTTTGATGCATCTGCAGAAAAATGATGTCATAAGAAGGCAGGTTCATTTGTAGCCTATTATATAAGGCAGATAAAATGGAAATGGTAGTTATTCTAGAAAACGCTGGAACTAAATGAATAAAACTAAATAACTTGCAAGGAAAGAGTTCATGAAGAAATTAACTAACATAATTTGCTGCATGTCTGCCACACTTGTCCAATGTGGTCGCTCATAACAACTTTGCATACCTATTAACAGTATTTCATGATTATTTGTTATTTTCTTCTTACATCCTTTCTTTCTTGTTGCGGGATGCATCATGCGTGCTCCATTTACCGTTACCCTAGAAAAGAAAATACTGTTGATCTATGTGCCCAAATGATTGCTATCTTTCCAAAACCATATGCATTTCAAATTAGGGAATGCATCCATCTGATTTATTTTTAGGCTCTTTTCTTTGTACACGGTCAATCTTTGTGTAATTGAAAGATTAAGAAAAAATCTCTCAACATGTGTTATAGTTCGTAGGGAATTGTGGTGAAAGTGAGACTGACATAAAATGAAGGAACATGAGATATATTCCCTGTCCTTTCTTTTTCTTGTATCTGGGGAGGAATCCATATTCTTGTATGGAATCAATCAAAGATTTTATATTTTGTGGCTCTAGGATATAATGGAATAAATAAAAAAGGCTCGACAAACTAATTTACTCTCTTTTCATTGAAATAGTAAATAATCTTAAATTTGCTGCCGCTACATCAGAAACAACCTCTCTGTTATAGCAGATGCAGGTTACGCTTTTCATCCGAACTCCCAAAATGAGACTTTTATGTGGAGCCCATTAGTCGTACTGGAGCATAGCTGTTGGGGAAAAATTCATATTTGTTATCAGTTATTGTCGTCTTTAGTAGTCTCGTCTCCCATAAAATTGTGATACATATTGTTTCTCATCATACAAAGCAACCAGAACTCATACCTCGTGCGTTCGTATAACACGTATTCTAAACATATCAAATTTGCACCCATGATATGCCCTGAATTTCCTCTTCAGTTATTGAAAGAAATCGAATCTGTTTCAAAGCCATTGGAATATCTGACTTCCATTCAGGAACTATAAGCGTAAGATTTGTAAGAACTCTGGAGTCGCTCTGTTTATATCACAGCGGCAAACATTATTCTGCATTTTTGTCAGTATACTTTTTTTCCATGAAAAGATATTAAGCTTTTAAATGTTGTATTTTCTAGATGAATATAGTTAATGGTCATTACCATAAATATTCTACAAAGTGTTGTGAATATTTATTCTGAAATGAGTTAGTTTTGATTGATTTTTAGTTCCGCAAGCTATGTCTTGAAACCATGTGTCCTAACAATCTGTCATTGGTCTTTCAGGCGTCCTATTGAAGAAATACTGAAGTTGCTGCCAGGTCCACATTCTGAATTCAAAAGGGTCAGTAATTATTAATTGGTTACCAATCCATAGTTTTATACATTCTTTCCGTTCACCTTGTGATTATTCTTTTGGTCTAATATTGTTGACTTGCCTAACTTAAATGTTTCAGAGTGGGTTCTCAAGCAGTCTGTCTTTTAGCCTGTGTCGCCCAATGTGAATGTAAGTACTTCAACATCAATTTGGCACCATTTCTATATCCCTGATTTCCTTTATTCGCCATGCTATGCTACATAAGTTTTACATGCGATAGTGCATATACTTGATATTAGCCTGTGGCCATCCTTCCTTGACATCCATCTTGCAACTTAGCTTAAATATTCTATGGAAGACGAACATTTTTAGTCTCTAGACTATGGATGACTTGATCCACCAATTGAAGCTCAAGTAGTTAATGCACCATTCTGTTGTTTAGGGTGGGGTGGGAGTTTGTTTGTTGCTCGAAAACAATTTTACAGACAGTATTATTGATTCTTAATGCTTCAAGTTCTATGTTTTTAGCATAGGAAATAAGAACATAAGCTGATCTTTAAAGTATTAAAGTTCAATGCCAAGCTCTAAATCTATTTCTCTGTGTTAACTAAGAAGATGAATTGGGTCCCGACTTGTTTAATCTTTAAGCTATCTCTTAATTTGAAAAGGAGAAGTTATGGCCAAATTATACCAATGATCCTGCATTTCCTGCTGTGTTATTAATTTTGAAAGAAGCACAAAAGTCTGTACATATTGAGGCTTATTTTTTATATCGTCTAGGGCTGGTGATGGAAGGCGCTCTTTGGTACTTGTCGTGTTTATTGGTGGAGTGACATTTGCAGAGATATCTGCTCTGCGTTTCCTCGCTTCTCAGGTCTGCTCTTAATTAAAGTCCAACTATCTACCTGGTGTTGTGTGTTTGATATGAGAAATTTTAAGTATGTGGGAAATGAATGTTGCCTTGTATTTTCATTGAGAGAAGTTGGCTCGTCCAATTAAGGCAGTTTGCATGGTATTGTTATTAGCCCCTGCCCCAAACTGATACTTCATTCTTCTCAAAATCAATGGAGGTTCACTTGTAGTTTTGCCTCTGCACACTTATAGGCGAAGTTTATATCTTAATGTTGCTTTTCATGAGTTATTCAAATGTTGACATCTTGTATAAACCTACTCTAGTTTACCTCTACAACTGACCCCCTGTTCCAACCAACCACCTATTTTGTTTGATTATTTTCTTATATGGAGTATTTCTGTTTGAAATAATAAAACCAACAACCCCTGGTGAGAATGGTATCTGGGACATGTCTTTTTGCACTGTGCCTTGTGTTGAGTTTCTCTTCTGGTTTCAGATAACGTTAAATCACAGCAAGAAAACAAATTTCATGAACATGTTACGTCTTTCGTTTTTACAAAACTAAAACAAATACCTGAATAAACAGAGCAGAAAACAAATTGTTTTAATGAAAATTTTAAGTACGTAAGGGAATCATTATTGTTGGAATTCCATATCATGAATCATCAGCAATTTATTTCTTTCAATGGTGATATATCAACTTTTAATAGCTTTTCACATCACTATTCTGAGTGTTAAATTCCATAGATTTCCATGAAGCTAATTGTCCTCTTAATCCACATTTGTTGTGTGTCTAGTTTTGTTTCCATGTAAGTAATTCAAGATTATGAGTTACTACTTTATGTTGTTCAGGAAGGGACGGCATATGACTTGATTATAGGGACAACAAAAGTGATTAACGGGCAAAGCTTGTCTGAAACATTTGTCGAAAAAATGGGTTGATTTGCAAATGTGGCTATCCAAAGAAGACCATTGGCGACAGCTTCAAAGCTTTTCTAAATTGTAGAAAAGGAGGTTAGTTATTATGACAACTTCTCCAATCAATTTCATGTGTCACTCCTGTTCGATTCTGATTCTCGATCTTTTGATGCTTATTCGCAGAGAAATGAGGCTGTACCACTGGAACATCAGTTTGGTGTTGATTTGGTATTTATACCACCCGATTAAGAGTTGGTATTTATACCACCCGATTATGGAGTAACGACAGATTGTTTGATGAGTAACTCTAGCCAATAATACTTATGCATTGTGCATAATTTGCGAGTTATGCAAGATCATTGGAGTGTTGTGCTTATTTATTTATTTATTTTTCCCTAAGTACATGGATATGTGATTTTCCTTCTCGATTATGCTGGTATGACTGGTATCTACCAAATTTTTCCCCTAACTAGTTTGTGATGCTATATCTAAGTAAGCACCCAAAATCTTGGCTCCTATATCTATAGATGTTGCACTACTAATATAATTTCTCCCCTTTATTATTTGCAGTGAATTTAAAAAGGTTTTCAAATAAAATATTTCCTTGAAAGAATGCCATTGTTACTCTGATACTTGTCACTTTTCATGTCTTCTTTTTCGTAGTTATCATTAATTGAGTTAGTTTAAAGCTATTATGTGCATTTAGATACATGTCCTCGAGTTAGCAAACTAATCGATAATTTAACGGAATAAGCAAAAGTGGACTAAAAATATCATTGAGCAACTAGGGACCAAATTAATAAGCTAATGCATTTACTTTCGTCATTTCGTTTTTATCTATTAAAATCTGGGCTAACGATTTTCTTACTCCACTGGCTGATAACGATAGTTGTGAGTATGATAAATCTATTAGCTTAATTATTCTACTGACCGATTTAATCGATATTCAATTCGAGACCTTGGCAAATTCGAATCAACATGAATCCTAATTTCAAGAGTTCGATTTAAATTGAATCAATTGGAATGTCATGATTAGGTAATTCCATATTCGCGAATAATATATTCATAACGCTTGTATTTGGTTTGTAATTCGCTGTATTCGAGTATTTCCATCTGTGATTTGAACGTGATTCCGATTGAATATTCGGAGCACTGACATCTGCTTTATACTGACTAGTATTTGGCCGTATTCGGTTAAATATTCGGTATTCTGTATTCGTATTGGATGCTCCAATTTGACAATGCAAAATTAAACTATTTGAACTAATTACTAATTACAAAAAATGGGTTTTCGTGGCTTAGGAACGGGCCGGTCAGTTGTCAATCTGGACGGCCCGAAACTAAATTCCGTCAAAAATTCAGACCAGAGCGGAACGGTCCAAACCGGTCGGTTGCAGTTTATCAAACGGTCAGTCGGTATTAACCGTAAACTCTTATCGGCGAAATTCGTGTCGAAGCAATTTGAAGGTACAGAGCGAAACCGGTATTGCATCATCCGAGAAAATTCACCATTCATCAATTCATTTCATGGTAAATTCAGAAATTTATTATTAAAAAACAAGCGAAATAATATCCAAATATCAAAGTCCAAACCAAAGCTGAAATAAGCAGGTTAATAAATCTCTAATTGTAAATCTAAATTTAAACATATTTATAAAATCAAAAATATGTTTAAAATCCAACAAATCAAACATATTTACATGAATTTGAAAAAACACGAAAATATAAAAAATAAAACTAAAAATATCTAAATTCTAATTAAAAAATTGAAACACACAAAAATTCGAAAATAACACAAAATTAAGAACAATTAAAATAATACCACAAAATAAAATAACAATTAGGAAATAATAAGTTAAGCAACACAATCAAATAACAATTCGAAAGCCTGTACACAAAAAAATCAAACACATTTCGTGAATTAAAAGCAATTAAAGGATGAATCAAACATTTACAATTTTAAAAATTATAGTAGATAAATTATAACAAATTCAAAGATTAAAGGAGAAGAAACTAACTATTCTGTGAGAGGGGATGAGCGAAGGGAGAATGGGAGGCGGCGAGTCTTTGAGCAGAAGGAGGAGGCGGAGGCGGAACTCGAAATCTGCGAGAAATGGGAGGCGTTTATTTATTTATTTATATTAACCCTACGGATCAGTTTGGATTACCGGTCGGATCCGTTAGGATCCGGATCATCGGACGAACGGATCAATTTTATTTGAAGATTGGCATTCGGACCCGGATCGACCCGAGGCCGGTTCGAGGCGGGTTTCAGTCGCCCGGTCCACCAAGCAATAGCTGATGCTATATATCTAAGCGATTTCCAAAAATGGCGATCCACTTTTTAGAGATTGGCATTTGTTGTATTATATTCTGCGGTTTTTGTATGAATGTATATTTTTATCTTTTTGTAAGCAACAATCTAACTAAACATAAACATGTATGAGTTCCTAAATTAATCTCTATAATTAATTACTTTTTTGTCACTTGAATAATTAATTAAAAATTACTATGCTTCATGGAGAAAGGAAGCCTGCAGGTTTCTTTGTGTGAATTTGTGGTCTACGGAGGAGGAAAGGCTGAGTGTATTGTATTGAGCGCAGAATATATAAAGGGGGAAATGGGGTAGGATTCAATATAACATTAGTCAAGTAGTGAAATAGGTATATAATATTTAAGGGGCAGACAGGCGGGCCCGTGGCGTGAGTCAGCGGGGCCCGGCTCACTAACAAATGAGACTCGGAGAAGACCCATTAAGCGAATCTTGCTTATTCGGTCTAATACCCCATTTTTAAAGGGATGCGGCGGGCCCCAACCAAGCGGGGCACCGTTAGTTTTAAGGGGCCCCCGTTTAAGTCTTTGGAGCAAAGTTGGGTGATTTTAGTTTAGTTTCAATTTCAAAAAATAATATGCTTGTAGTGTGGTTTAAACCTTGTACCTCACAATAAAAAAAATAAGGCCTGGCCAATTTTAAGGTCGTATTAGTCTTTCTTAATATGTTATAATTTCTAAAGTAGTCACATGCATTTAATATATTGTTACGTGTATGTAAAATTCTTTTAATTATATATAATAGAAGTTGTTTAATGTTAAATCTTATTTACAAGATATTGATAAAATTACAAACGTATTAATAGAGTATTCTAAAGAATATTTAACATTAAACAACTTTTATAAATTGAAAAGATAATTTGTCCTGATATAGAATAATTACAATTTTATATTATAACGTTGTCCGAAATGCATGTTTTTATTTATATCTTAAAGAATATTTAATGAAAAAACTTTTTATAATATAATTAAAAAATAGTTTGTAACAATATAGAATAATATATTATTGCTTATTTGAACAAATGTAATTATTTAAATAATAATATATTGGCATGTCTCTTATTCATGTATTATTAATCTTATATATAAATATATAAATCTTTCTATCCTTGTACTCGTTAAAGAATATTCAACATTAAAGAACTTTTATCATATTAATTAATCTTATGTTGTTATCCGTTTATTATGCAATACTAAATAACTTTGAGATTTAAATAGAATTATTTCAATTATTTCTTGAAATAGTTTTTAATTACAAATATGTTTAATTATTTAAAGAATAATATATTGTTGCATCTTATACTTTATTTGTATATTATTTCATATGAAATAACTTTATTATTTATTATCCATATAATATGAATTATCGGCGGCATTAGTTCTTAAGCTTATCTTGTATGTGTGATACAGGATTCAGCTTCCCTTTAGGTTGATGGCGTCCCAGGGCCCCGTCCGATCCGTTAATAACGGGGGGACCCGTTCGTGGGACTCGTAGGCGGCAGGCCGGGCTAAGCCAGGCCATAGTGCTTGAGTCAATTTGTTGGAAATATGAAAGATGTTATATCTCGCTTAAATATATACTAGTTGAGCAATTAGATTATACAATGGAGTTAATACATTTAAATAATAATAAATTTGATACATATTAATTGTTGGACAATTAATATATTAGGTAACTTCAGATTGACTTTAAGGGTTATGATATGGCTTCTTAGAATTAAAATTTCATGTCCCCATATATTAATATGATGTTTGGTTAAACGTAAATTAATATATTCTTAATTCGATCCCATTTTAGAGGTCGCATACAACAAGAATGAACTATAATTTAGTATAACTTTAGGGATTTAAAATATAAATGTATAAGATAATAGAGTGAAATTAGGTGGAAATCATACATGCAGTGTCCTGAGCCGAGGAGAAGGTGGGAGTTCACAGAATCGTCCTTTAGAAGGGATTCTGAATATTATTTTAAGAAGGTGGAAGAATTTTGCATGACTCTTAAAATCTCTCAAAGTAGGGATTTTGATTTACATATAAGATTGATTTGCGTCAAATCCAACTTGCCTTTAGTATTATTCCCGGCTTTTTGAAGTTGAGAATTATCTTATCTTTTCTCTCCACTTTGAGTAGAGTAATAGGTGGTAAAAATCATTTTGGATTTTTACCAGCGGCTTTTCCGTCTAGATTTAATATATTTTAAGAGAGTACCATTAAGTTAAATGGAGGTTACCGTTAAATGCGTTGGTGGTGACTATTACTTAGAAATAATCTACGTTGATTGTTCGAGTCTCCTCAAGGATTTATTCCGATCTGAATCACGGCCCAGTAGACACTTTCGTATGTTATTTTTTTATTATTTAGTAGAATCACAGTTCACAATTTTTGTAATTGTTATTTTAATTCGTAAAATCCAACACATTTACCTTGTCTATCCATATATAATACAAAAAGAGAAACCTAGTTTCATATTCACACATCTTGCTATCTTGCTGTTAATGCTAGTATCGAATCAATTCAGAAAGGCGATTTTGGATGTCCAGATCCGATGTATAATTCGAATCGGTTAATTATTTATTGAATTTAAGTTTATGATGTTCTTTTTTTGTGGTGCAATTTTTTTATTTCAATTTGAAGTATGGACTTGTTAAAAGAGTGGAGAAAGATCTCAAGATAACTCATTTTATTTCGAATCAGTTTCCAATTATAATTGTAAATATTCAATTAATGCTACTATTGAACCATTATTATCAATTTTAATTGTATATGTTACTAATTTTATTTTTAACGAATCTGAATATCTTTTGTATCTATTTTTTCAATTAATGCATCCATATTGTTATTAATTGATAATTTATTGTGAATTATACTTTGTATGTCTCGGAAATTATGTTAATTGCCTATTCTATTTTATAGAATAAATTTGTTTTTAGTTGACAAACTAATAAAATCTAATTCGAACCGGCGAATGCAAACCGAATACCTGAATTTCGAATGCGAATATTCGTATTCGAATAATTTTACCGAATATCAAATTCGAAGGCAAATATCATATATATCATAACTAATCGTATACGAATTCAATGTTAATATTTGGTTTGAATAAGAATACGAATTCGAGTATAGATAAAAAAATAATAATATTCGGTAATATTCGTTCGAATTTGATTCGGTTCGGTTCGTGTACATCCCTAATGACAGATTATTTATAGTGTAAAAGTGGTTTCAAAATATCAAAGAGCTGAATTATTAATATTAAGAATTGGAATGAAAAAACCATCAACCTTAAAAGATGTACAAATATCTATTTATTTCAAAATATGTTCCACAACTGTGGATTTTGTCCTTTTGGTTCATGATTAATCATTGAAGTTAAGTAAAGGGGATATGTTGAGAGTTTAGGATGTTTATATGGTAAATTGAAAAAATGAATATTACTTGTAAAGTTCAATTTAAAAATGATTAGTGATAATATTAAAACGATTTTCATTCTGCCAGAGTAAAATATATTGTATAACATGTTTATCCTTTTAGCCTAATAACTAAAAGCACACCATGAATGCATTATTTCAGTCAGTCCTTAGCACAAATAAACTCTTTTCATATTATAATTACACAATTCTCATCGCAGTATTGATTTATTTATATTAATAATATGATATTCTACGGGTCTAAATCTACAACCATGTAATTAACTATTCTCATTATTATTTTACCCTTTCAGTTGCATGCTCTGACATTATTGTAACCTTTAAAAATAGATGATAATCCATAAAGAATGGGTTGGATGAAGGGTTGATCCAAAGAAGATTGGATTTATCCGTAATTAGATCGGTCATTAAAGATTACGAATAAATGAACTTGAGCTGGCGAGAGATGGTCGGGGTGAAGCCACAAATGCGATAGGGTTCAACCGTCGACTGGGAGTCCACGAAGGAGGCCGTTAGCTCATGTGCAGTTTTGTTAGGTAGTCGGGTTTCGGTGTTGGGCCGTATCACAAATCCTCAGTCGAGCTTTGATACAGCAGTAGTCAAGTGAGAGTTCCTGAAACAAAGGACAAGTTGCCCACCGCCGAGAGCACTCCGGCGATCAAGTGTTAAAGGATAAAGCCAGTCTAGTTTAGAAAGATAGTATTTGGGTATCAAAATTGAAGTTACTTGATTTTATCCTCGAGGTTTACACTTTTATAATTTACTCGGACGGTTACTTTGAGTGAGGCCTTGATGGCTTTCGCCATTTGCGATTAATGATTTTGTAGCCATTTAAGGCTCGATAATAAGTATCTTAATTACCATAATAATTAAAGCAGAATCGGCCAGATTTGGTTCTCTAATAGTCTACTCTTATTGAAATTTTGGGCGGCTTAACCCGTTAATCTCCACTTTACTTTAAAGCCCACTACGTGGTCAGTTCCATTTATTCGGTTCTTGTTCTGAGTCCATGCCGAGAGCCATTCATTGCGCCCAATCTACGGATCGGCCAATTTAATTATCACGTTATCATTTTCCCAAGACGCCCATTTTTCGATGGATCGGATCCACGAATAATTGAGTATACCGGTCCACAAACAACGCTTTAATACCTTTTCCGCTAAACGCCTTCCATTGCCAAGAGGTGGTTGAGGCCCCATTAAATACCACTCTTACATTTACTCTTTTTCCCCAAATCGGTGTAAAGAAAACCCTTCATCTTTCCTCTTCCACTCCGGCACATATAAGGTACTTCTGCCTCCACCATTTGCTAATCAACCTCCTAGCTCTTCCCTACGCCATGTCTGATTCTTCCTATTCTCGCCCTGAAGGCCAGGGGTATAACAGCGATGCCAAGTCGTCTTCATCTCTGCAAATTTTCTCTTCTCTTGATGCCTTAGCCGGAAGTGGGTCCTTTTTTAGTTCTATTTCATGTCTGTTTGGTACTTACTCCTCCATGTTGGCTGGGGCTCACCTCCGGACCCTTGGAGTCGGGGAGATCTGAGCTTGACATAGCTCTGAGTCTACCTTAAAGATTTGTATATCCTTGTTTGTTACGTGCCCAGATCCTCCTTGTGATTTGAAGGGGCGTGGACCTTTGCGATAGGGTGGATTGTGCATTGGGACAACTCGCTTTCACCAGGAGAATCTCTCTTGTCGTGCAAGGGGATTTGGTTCTTTGATCGGTCGGTAGGATGTACTCGAACATTTAGATAGATTTACATCGATTTCCCATTCGTGGAGTGCAGGCGTCCGGGCATAATTGACCTTCTACCCATAAACTTATTTGAAATTTTAAGGCGATTTCTAGCTTCCTCCTCAAATTCATTCCTTGGGGTGCTTGATGGCTGGATATGGACCACACTTTTCGAGCCGATTTTTAAGGGAAGTCCATAGCGGAGTGCCCGTAATTCATTCGTGTCGTGCTTGAATCGACCAATCCATCAATGTTGGGCAAGGGATAGCGATCCTTTTGAGCTGGCCTTGTTGATCTTTGGTAAAGATCCGTGTACATCCGCCCAAGTCCCGTTGGGTTTACGGACTAACACGCGTTGGTAGCCATGTAGGAAACAAACTCCAGTTGCGTTTGCCCCAAACAACTTGTCTACCTTCTAGGATAGGCTTCCCCTTCTCCCACGAAAAGGTCAACCTTTTTGCTTGTTGTATTGTGGAGTATTGCTCACGGCCGGTGGACCGACACGGCGGATCCGCCCGACATATCTTTACATTTCTCAAGCAAATATATCGGTACTCACAGGACTCGGATAGGCATGGCCTCGTCGCTGATGTTGTGCCTATTTGAAAACCGCGGATCCTGCGTGAAGCGGGATACTGCGAATCTCTTCGTGCGGCCGCCCGCTGCTTAGAGCGTCCTCGATACACCACAGGAGTACAAACATTCCGATCCACTGAGACCCGTGAGTTCCTGGGGCATTGGTTCCTATTATTTCCATCTGGGCCTTTATCCGCTTTGTCGAGGCTAGATAGCGGCGTGCCTTCTTCTGAACTCCACTGTATTTCTGCGGTCCCGTACGTGTGGGAACTTGACTTGAGGTGTATGAGGGGCCAGGCTGCCGCCTGAGTGAAGCTTGGCGCCGGCCGGACAATTTATTCCATTGTAGGTCCATTCTGCCATGTCCACAAGGTGAACTCCACCCCGTCTTTTGTGGATTGCGAGTCTTTGCCCATTAGCCAACCATGATATTTGAAGGCGTGCTTAAATCCCCGATTGAACCCCGCTGATGGGTGGCCGCGGTCACGATCTGTGACTCGTTCCCGGCTTGAGATCGCGTCTAGGAATAGGATGTCCTGCGAACCCACTGTGTTTACTAGCATCCATCCCACCTCGAGTTGCCTATCACCGGGCGTGACGAGAGGGTCTCGTGAGAACTCTGTCCGCTAAAAATCCTTAGGGTGGAAGAGACGGGTCACAGACACCGGTGATGCCCCTACGGTTGCGACATATATATGCCTTCCTAAGCGCTCCCAATCTCTCCCTCGTTTACGCCCCCATAGATGGCGTTGAACCTTCCGATGGCCCAGGAGGTCCATCGAGGATCTGAGACTTGTCATGATGAAAAGCCGATTCGCTGACTTTGGGGCTCGCTTTGTTGTCTCTAATCCTTAAAGCGCACTTTCATTTGAATGAGAACCTACATCAGATCTTGGTGTCGGCAATCATCGGTATCATGCGAAGTGATCTTTGTGAGTCTTGGCCAGGGAACTTTCTCATGTCCGTCTTGGTCTAAGAGGTCTTGTCGAGGTGGCCATGGAAAGCGACGCGTATGCTTTAATCTCGAGAACACGTTCCCGCCCCGAAGTCTTGAGGGGTCGGATGTCGTCTTCCCACGCCCCGCCTCCTTCCTCTTCCTCGAGCTCCTAAATTGTCCCTCTTGGCGGTTGTTTGGGGAGTATGTCTGTCGGCGCCCGGATCTGTCCAAAGCGCTCACAGGAGCTCGAGAGCCAGCCAGTGAGTGTCCTACGACTGCTTCCTGCACTTTTCTCGACTTCTTCTACGCCTCCTTGGTCGGGTGTATTTGTAGGCCCGATCATTGACCTCCTCAAATCATGTTGCCTCTTGAGGTGACTCCCTTGAACTTGCTCGGTACCAAGCCCTCCTTGGCGATCAATTAATCTTTTAGTTGATACCAATGTCAGGTTGAGCGCATTTGAAATCGCTCACGGAATGTGTTGGAAATCGATAGTTATTGATTTTATTTATTATGTCCATTCACGACAATTGTTGTAACAATTCATTTACTAGTTTAGTAGATGTGATTTTATAAAAGGAACATTAAATCATAGTAATTTATACAATTATTAGTCGAGGAGTTCCCCGAAATAATGCTAGGAGTTATGCGGTGCTAGATGTCACAAATGCATGCTTAGTTATAATAATATTAAATGGTCTATTATAGTATTATCACGACTACTATTACACGAGCCTAGAAATTCACACATAACACAATGATGTTGAGTTATATTTCATGTCTGACATAAGAATGCACTTGCTAAATTAGGAAGTTGATTGTACTCAACGAGATTACTGATAGGATAATCCTGTAACACGTATGAAATATATTTTGGATGAACGAGATTAATTGACTTACTAAGTTCAATTAATCATTTGAATTATTGAGCACAGTAAATAACTCAATGAGATAACGAGTTAGTTTCTTGAGCAGGTCATTTCATTAACTAATCGGACCGAGCTAAATATATGTCTATATATATGAGAGGATATTCTAGGGTTGAAAACAAAAACCTAATTCTAGCCTAGAATTTTCGGCCCCTTCCCCTCTCTAATAGCCAAAATAATCAAAGTCAAGAACAAGGTTCTTGTTTTGATAATTTTAATCTAATCCCTATTGTGTTCTAGCAAACCCAGTGCGAGGATTGACGGCTCTGGTGTCTGACCAACTAGAAGCTAGATATGGAGTGCTAGGACTATTGGAGTTCAAAGGAGGTTTCGTGAAAGACTTGTTGCCGATTATCAAACTAATATATATATATATATATATATATATATATATATATATATATATATATATATATGTGTGTGTGTGTGTGTGTGTGTGTGTGTGTGTGTGTGTGTGGTATGCTTATATTTTGTGATTCCCAATCTTATGTATTTAAATGATCTTGTATGCTATTTGTTTATGATTATGAAGAAGTCTTTGCATAGAAAATTTCATCGATTGGAATCAAGGCATGTTTAAGTTTACACATATTTTTAGGCTTCTACATTAGATTTATCTTTTCGTGAAATAGAAAATCTTAAAACTTGTTTGATTGAAGATGCAGAAAGTGTCGTTTTGAGGGCTTAAAGCTGCTACAAAAATTTCTCACGATTTTTCCCTGCATTCTGTATAATACAAGAACAATGTCCAAAAGTTTTCATAATTTTTTGGACAATTTAAGTATCCCAAAATATTTTTTTAATTTCGGGAGTATTAATTGAATAATTAATTATTGAAAAATGGTTTTTACGAAATTCTAGTTGGAATAGTTCAAGAAAATTGTCAGAAATGTCTGTGTCAAACTTTAGAATTTTTGGATGATTTTAAAGTCTTCAAATCATTTTTACAAAGAGTGAATTAAAACAGCGGAAATTAAGAAAATAAAGGCCGCGACCTCGCGGAGACCTCGATCTTGGCTTCGGTGCCAAGCAGGGAAGGATTCGGCCACCGTTGGGTGGCAGATGGATGGTAGGAGGCCGGTTATTACGGTAATGATGCAATAAGTAGATTGATTGTTACAAAACCCTAATTGTTTCTTTTTTAATTTTAAATTCGGTCTTTGGCGAATTATTATCATTTTTATTATTATGATAATTGTAATTATCAATTTTGGTGATAATATTTTAGTTCAATAACCCTTTTCATTATTTATCCTTTTATATATTTATTTATTGAAAGGATAAAATCATGGTAACTATATCTAGTTAATAATATATATATATATAAAGATAATTACTTGTAAGTTTTATCTTATTATATATATGAAATAATTATTGTGATAATTATTAGACACACAATATATATTAATCATATATATTTCATGGATTTAATTATGTGATTCAAATTTGAATTTAATTCTAATTTAATTGTATATTTATGTGATTTGATTTGCAAAATCAAAATAGAAACTATTTATATGGTTGTCAATCATACATTAAATTTGAATTTGATTGAGAGTAATTGTCTCACCTCATAATTAGCATTTATTGCATGTTTATTGCATTCACACTAATTATATTAATGTTGTGATTTGACTTTCATGAGTAATTCATTCCATGCCATTTAATGTATTTATTAAATGCATATTTTATATGATTTAATTATTGCCTTATACATTGTAATGGAAATGAAAATGGGATATATTGATATGACCTAGCTTGTTTTTATAAAATACGGTCTACGAACCGTTTATTCGTTGTAAACGACCAACTAGGTCGTATTTATTTATTTTTCACCCACAAGCCTGCTACTGTCTTAATTAGGTTAGTAAATAAATGTCTTTGTTGTAGGCGTGAAGATGGCATTTCACCGAGACATGACTTGGAAGTTTCAGGCGTGAATCTGGTACCCAACATAAAGTGTTGTGATAGAGGCCTCGTATTAGTATTACATTTTGTAAGTGTTATAATAGATCTATATTTTTAGGATCATACCATATATCTCCTGAATATCTATTATTTATTTTATTTTCATGTTGTGCATATTACTTGAGTATGTGATGTATAACATGTTAAATAATATCAAATATGTCTCACCACTTAAAATTTGTTAAAAGCGAAGTATGAAGCCAATTTAAGTTGTGCAACTTATCCATATACAGGCCGTGTGTGTTGGCGGGTGTACTAGTGTCGTGATCGGTATGACAATGGATCATGTTGAAGTGATTTCCAATAACGTTGTGGGCTTTCAAATGATCATTCCAAAGTAAGCAATTGGTTTAGTTAGTTTGTAACGGTAATTTCCACTAACGTTTAGAAATTCGTATCTTATATCTCACGAATGTGTATTATTTATTTTATTTTCGTGATGTCGTATTCTTGAGGATGTGCTGGCTATACATGTTAAATAATAATCAAATAATATTAATCTCGCCGTTAAAATTTAATCAAAGTATCAAACCAAGTTTAAAGTTGTACAACATCACATTTATTTGGGCTCGTTGTGTTGGATCATGCTAGGTATGACAATGGATCATGTTGAAGTGATTTCCACCCCCGCGTTGTGGGATTTTAGATGATCATTCTAAAATGCTTGAATTGGTTTAATTGGTTGCTTAACCGGTGATTTTCACTAACGTTGTGGGCTCGGTGATACATTGTCGGGTAACACCCTGTTAGGAGTGTTAGTGACCCGAGTTTTCTCATAAGGTACACAATTGATTAGTTAATCTGCATTGTCACAGGATTCCAAAATGTATGCGATGTTGTCGTTTGGATTCCAGGCAGCCGGATCTTGGATACCTCCTACATTTTGTGAGATTTGAAGTATAGGTATAATATTTACAAGTTATTTGTAATATGTTAGAATATTTTTTGAACTGCACTATCTATTATTGCATATTTTCTGTGTGATTGTACTTATTTAAGTTTAGCTTGTTTATTCATAGATTAATTAGGCACAGATTAAAACATAATTCCGGTATGTGAAATAAAGCGAGTTAAGAGAAATCCTTAAACTTGTGGTAATATAGTGTTATACATGCTAATGCGATTTCCTTCGTAAGCCATTGAAAATGGTTGTATGCTAATAAAAGGACAAACATTGAATACCATGTCATTTAAGACTTGACATTCATTAGCCAGGCTGTTAGAATCTAGTATGAATTTATTAAATGATAAACACCCGATTCATACATCCGGATCCTCAAATTAATGTATATTAATTTAAACACAAAATATAAATGTATGAATACGAGAATCCTTACATTTCAATGAGGCCGAATGAACCCCAAATCCTCGCATAGACCTCGTAAAAGCCCCGCTAAAATCCTCTCAATCTTTGATTGACACGAAATGATGTCCTACAGATTATGCACGAGAGGGAAGCAGACAGTACTTGAACTTGCTAGGATTGAAGATGAAATGAGAATTGGAAGAAAAACTCTTCCAATTCACGGAAGAAGCATTTATTTGGAGGGTGGAGGTTTTTTTATGATTAACTTTCGCTGAAAAAAAGCTGTCACTTAACTTTTAAATCTTAAGTCGAATTAGATAAATTAATGGCTGGATTGAAATCGGTTTAACTAGTTAGCTTAGTTAGACCGTTATGAGGCTTCTAATTAAATAATGAGTTCTTAGTGAGTTCATTACATTTTAATTAAGCAACAGTCAGATTGTACTAACAAATCCTTGTCGAATAACATCAAGTTATTAAATGCAAGTTCAATCGATTGATGTTCATCAACATATATTTGGCAAAATATAAATATTGAGAAATACATTTGTCAATATATATAACGACCCTTGATCGGCCGCCACGAGGTGAGAGTCATTAAAATCCGGAACACGAGTCGCAAACCCGATGGGCGACTCGGTTTAAATACAATTCGTTTCATCCAAAAAGTAGCGATCACGATTAAGTTTCCCAAATCAAAAGCGGTTTTAAAATTTATAATCCCAACGGTGATATCAAAGCGACCAACCCATATATATATACAACATATCTCAAAATAAAGTAATACCGGCAAGGCTACAAAAGATGATACATCTTATCGCAGATCTATGAAAATAGCGAAGCGGTAAGCGGTTGCAAGTTTAAAGGAAAATACGGCAATCAAAGCAGTTGACCTGCGTCAAAATCGGTTGTGAGGATCCTGCTGCCACCCGATGCTCACGCCGCTTGAACAAAACTCTCAAACAACCTCTTGGCTCAAGCGTCATCAACTTTAGCACAAATGAAATGCCGCCCAATCACGAAAAAGGGGTGTAAGCCGCGAGGCTTAGTGAAACTTAACGGGGTGAACTTACACATGCAGGCAGTCGATCAATAATATAATAGTCAAATATGAATAAAATACATATATCGGGACTACCTAAAAGGTCATACAACATAATTCCTTGAGGAAATCTTGAACATAATACATGAAGGAATATAATAGAAGAGTTCGGCAAGCACACAATTTCGAGAAAGAAATCCAATGGGCTTCGACAACGACTAAAACTACAGTCATCAAAGCCTCACTGTCTACCGTATCCCCACCCGATCGCAATCGCAATGCGGCGTATACTCAATCCGTCTACCTACGAGGAATGGGCTAATCAATAATCACCTCGCACTTATACGCGTTATAAGGCCAAAACCGCTAACATACCTGAAAGTATAAGGCCGCAGCATGACTTATACACAAAGTATAAAAGGCGCGTCCCATATTTCATCTGCTAAGTCTGAGGCACGCGGCTCTTATACATAAATTATAAGACACACCGCTCTCTTATACACTAAGTATAAGGCACACCGCTCTTATACACTAAGTATAAGGCTTACACCGCCTGTTATACCGTAGTATGGGGCCCGCGTCGACGATACTTAGCGACAAAGTGATCGAAGACTCATTACCACGACTCTTATCTTTAGAGTATAAGGTAAGCCGCCTTATTTATCTGCGTAGTATGGGGCCACACCGACAATGCACGACAAAGCGATCAAAGAGAGTCATACGCTCTTATGCAGAGAATAAGGCCAAGCCGCCGCGCTATACAGTATAGGGCCAATAGCGTCACGTATCACAGGAAGGAGAGTCACACAATCTAGTAATCCCAGTATAGAATTCGCCCCACGATCTGAAGTCACCTCGAGTCATAGATAACTATAACCATCACCTCTCGGTAACCAGCTGCTCTACTCCACGAGCAATATCCAAGCCTGCGGCTAAAACATCTCACAATCGTAAGTCAAACCTGTCGCCCGGCAAGGCCCTGAGGAAATCATAAGTGCCCGGCCAAGCCACGAAATCATAAGTGTCGACAAGGCCACAATCGAAATATAAGTTGGGAGTTCGAGTTGTACTTACACTCAAGCAATCTTGGCGCCATAGAAGCGTAATCGCAACACCACAATTACATGTATATCATTCCTTAATAATAACACAATGACATGTATATCGGAAATCAAGGTAAGTACGTAAAAATGCCTTGGTGAGATAAGTACTCACCTACACTAGCTACATGAGCCATGAAAAGACAATCAAGGTAAGCGCCCTTTTTCCCGCGATCAACGCCCTAAACAACACCCGAGAAAGTATAATCAAGACTACTCTCACTATGTACGCGTTAAGAGATACGTAACTTGACTCTTGGGGGTATCTACAAGCAGGTCTAACATGACGGATAAACTGTCAATTATAATCCATCGGACTGGCTTCAATCGATTCCCGCTAAATTCCATCTTATCACTTTCTGATTACAAATCGACTTATAAGTCATTACAACTAATCAGCAAGTCCATAATTATGATATATACTCAGAAATATCGAGTATAACTCGGCTTGAATTTACACTTTTTGACATAACGCTAGTCAATTTTAAATCCACCAATTTAACATCATAACAACTATAATAAGGTCCCAGTATAACCCCTACGCATTTAAAGTCTTATAAAAATATACGTAAAAAGTCAACCGAAAACCTAAAGTCAACTCGACCCATGCGCGTCCTCAGCTTGATCTACAAATCAAATTCATCACTTGCCATACGTCCACAGAACCCATAACCAACTAAGATTTATCATAAAATTCAATTATGGAAAAGTCAACAAAAAAGTCAACTATGTCAAAACCCAAGAAATATCTAGAAAGACTTGAAATTTCTTACCTTAACTCGATAGGGGCGATGGGAGAACAATATTCTACAACCGATCTTGAGTTTGGCGACAATCGAAGAGAGAGAAATGGAAAATGAGAAATTTTTTAAGGGAGGGTGAATATTTCGGCCAAAAGCATGAAAAAGATGATGATGAAGTGTTTGATAATGATGATGTAAGAATAAAGCATGACTAGATATTTAAAAACTTCGAGTCCATTAGGTTCGGTTAATTTCTCATTTATCGTATACATCTCACTTGATAGATTCAAAGATAAAATATTCCATGGCAAAAACTCTTAAATTATAAATGTAATTAAAATCAAAATTTTCTGAGAATAATATTATAAGCCGAGATTATTTAAAATATCCCGGGTCCACTTGCCCGACCGAAAATTTAATTTTTTTAAGTAACGGGTTATTCCTGATACTCTGATCTTGTTTAATTTTATTCGCTTGAAATATTATTCGAGAATATCATTGTATGTGACCTTAGGCTCGAGATAATATTAAGTTGTATAATAATAATAATTGACCAATTACTATTATTATAACGATTAATGAGTAAGATCAGCGATCATTTCGTAACTCCTTAAGAATTATCCTTGAGGAGCCAGCACAATGTCACCGTTACTAAAGGTGAACGCACTAAGTTCTAGTAATCTCGTTTAAGCGAACCCGGTAAATGAATTGATCTGTGATTGTCGCGGCGAGGCGCAATAAAGGATCAATTCTCATTGATTTCCAACGGTGGACAGATCACGTGATGTGTGATTGAGGAGATAATTAATTTTGATCTGATTAAAGGTGATGATGCTCACGAAGACTAATATCTTATATTGTCTTGCTTGTATTACAAGCATTAAATGAATAGTTTAATCTTTGATAACTCGATTGAGAAAAGCATTTGGATGATGATCTTCCGAATGTTGTATCTACGTTTCAAGAGTAAATTAATAGTTGTTATTTAGTTTCATCAACGAGATGAACTTTATTCATGAATTATGATGAAATATAAGCTTGTGGTTTGTATAACCAAACAAGCAATGTTGTCTATTTGGTTTGCACATTACTTGTAAAGCTGAGTGCACAAAGAACTATGATTTGAAGTTAATAATTTCATTATTTCAAACATTGAACACACAAAAGAAGGATATTTATAACACTTGAGAAATAGAAAGAGAGGTTTGATAAAACCTCATATCTCAAATGATTTGTTATCAAAATCGCAATGTCATTGTGGCTAAACTGTTAGTGTCTCGGACCTTTGTTTTGACTAAAGCGTAGTTAAATCGTAGTTATGAGCCGAGGTATATTAGCCGGGGAATCGAGTACAAGAAGATAGTTGAGCTTATTTAATGTTAGGTGACTACATTATAAGAGCACAAAGTTTAAATCTTTCATGAATGGTTGAAATTTCAAACTGTTTTTCTTTTGACCTATATGAGTAGAAGTGGATGTCATATTTAATATGGACATCTGCATATTTTCATCTATCAGGTGATTCTGATTAGAGGAATGTCATTCTATTCTTCTTAAAATACATGATATTTTGAGTGACAAATAATTGAGTAATACTTGTGAAAATAGCTTTAAAAGACTAGGTTCAATCTTTTGCAAAGATAGATTGAATTCGACTCTACTAGACTTAGTGGGAGTATGTCGATCTTAATTAGTTTATTGTGTTCAAATACAAATTGGCCAGGGATATATAAATCATTGAATGATATATTAGAATTGATAAGGTATGGGGATGACCGTATAAAACATGAAGTTACGAATTAAGTATCGTACGACATAGGTAATATATTATCCGAGGAATGAGACATCATTACGATCTTAAAATCGTGCTGATAAGATATGTAAGTAAAGAATTGTTTTAATGAAATTAAAACACAATGCATGAAATCTTTCAATTTCGTATACTAAAGTAATTTCATTCACATAGATGTATCACAAGTTGGGTGATACAAGTAATAGTTGTATTCACAATTTATTGTATGTATAATATCTTCGTTATGAAGTATAAGGTAAATGATAAATATATGAAGCTTGAATGTATTCAAGTATGGCTCCATAGGAGACACCAATTGATGTTAGAGCAACCCGGTTATATCGGGGAATATTATGTGACAATTCTTGATGCGTTGCTAACGTCTAATGCGAAGATACATGGTATGAATAAATCATGCTCTTATAGATGACTTGAGGTCATCGATTGAATAAATCATACTATAACATAGATGACTTGAGGTAAATGCAGTGAAATAGAATGGGAATACAGTCGAGTATATAGCTTCGCTCTATTTACCTTCTAGATGGTGATTAGCGAGTAAGCGTGTTCCATTAAATAAACATATAGTCATAAATGAATCAAACATTTGGTTTCGACCAAGTTGAATGTATTCATTGGTTGACTATGTTCATGTCTATTTCAAACTCGTTTCCTTATTAATTACCGGGTGTTGCAACATGTGTGTTTAAGTGAGTGATCAAAGAATGTTCTGTGTCGGTGATGATGGATACTTGACATTGTTATTGAAGTTCACATCTCAGCTTGAGAATAAGAAGGGAGGCGATTATACTGGCAATATCGAGTTGCGAACTTGAGTGCAGTATAATGGGTTATATTCTTTCATCTTGATATTTTGATTGAAATTTAAAGGAGTTAAGAGTGAAGATGAACCTTGAGTTTCTTAAAGGTTAGTGGGGCGTAGCGCATAAATATTTTACGTTTGGTACTAAATTAATCCTCATACAACCTTGAAAGGTATGCTACTGAATTGGTTCTTGTATATTTGTGAGCCCGATTATATATATGTGACATATGCTATATTAGTCACGAAATATAAGCTTAGATGACATTTGCTTGTTAAGCTATAATGAGTCACGAAGCTTGAGGTGAATAAAATCTATGATAGATTAAATTCTATGATAGACAGATTCTCTTGTTGACAAGGCAACTCTCTGTTAGAGGTCCGTTCCCTCAAGTAAAGACCTTACATGATTGAGAGTGGTTGGAATCTATTACATGGTAATATGATTCACCGTATGCTATGTTAAGATCATGTGTTGTACATCACGACCATGACATAGCATGATTCCCATAATAATAATTGTGGGGTTTTACTAAAGATATTCACACCAATTCGGAATACGCTTTATAGTAACTTTAAGAAAATAGAGGCAACTATAGTTACGGGGAATGAATCAATTGTTGGTCAATTGTCCAATGTGGAACACTTTTAGCCAACTAAATCATGAATGAGGCCCAGATGCAGTATACTCGAGTAAACTAAAAGTTTGAACTTCGATATTACAACATTATGAGTCAATTTTTATTGTTGGTAATGTTATTGAATAATATGCATTAAATAAGATAGATGTGTTTTAACAGACTTTAATTGTGTTTAGCTTCGCCAATGATAACCGAGGAAATAATTTAACTACCATAAAATACGAAATAAGTCTTTATATATACCAAAGCAGGATTTTATCCTTATTCTGATTAACTAAATTTGGGTTCGACCACGAGTGTAAATGGGTATTTACCACAGCTGGATCTCAATAGTGTCCACAATTTAGGCAAAGCTTATGACAAAGGTTTAACCTATTTTACTTTCTTCTTTGTATATAGGCTATATCGGAATAATCTGAGTAGATTTGTTAATTATGGTTGAGACCCGAGCGGATAGATAAAGTACTTGCATGGTTGAGGCCGAGCGGAGATGGATGAACTACTTGTAAGTAGCTTTACGCCAAATGGCGTGATTGTAATCATTGCACTTCCCGGCTTTGCGTGTCCCTAAAGGACTTAAAGGGGTAGAAAAGTGTGCAAGCTTAAGGATCCACGTATGGACTTGAGAGAACATCTCGGAGTTGATATATTATATGTTAAGGATCCACTTACTTTCTGAAATAAGTTAAATAATTGATTGAACAAGGTAATTCGTGTTTTACAATCTGATTGATAACTCATTATTTATTTAACACAATTGGATTTGAAATAATAGATCTGAGAGCAAGAGTCTATAATTTTAGAGGAGCAAGCTTGTAAGAAAGTGTTGACAAGAGAACCTTTTGAAGTCTAAATGTAAAATAATCATTTTCCACAGTCGGATGTTGATGGTTTTGAGGCAACTAGCATTTGATGACCAGCATAGTGATTGAATGGTGATCGATTTTCATGGATCATGAGCCTTGTAAGTCTAATCAATCTTATGGGTAGCCAGTTTGTATAAGCGAGGGAGTTGGTTTAACATTTGGAAAATCATAGAATGTGTATATTTGTGTCTTATGAATTTTGTTTTAGAGCTGATGAAGTTTAGCGATTCTTAGACCTCGTATATAGCCCATCTATGTTATATGAATTGTGTGTTTTTGACTAGACAATAAGTTCTTTTCAAAATGGACTATTTGTCCTGTTAAGTGTTCGAATGTCTGTGACAAGCGTGCGCATAGCGGGGATCATAACGGCATATGTTGGGTGACAACATTTAATGTCGCCACGTATGTGTAGAGTGAAAGGGAATAAGAGGGAGACAACATTTAATTATGTTTTCAATATATTTTGAAAATACGAAACTTTAATCTGCCTTGAAATCTGGCGTTACCAGTAAATATATTTCATAACCCTAAGTATGTGTAGAATGAAAGGGAATACGAGGGAGACAACATTTAATTATGTTTTCTATATATTTTGAAGGTACGACTTTTAATGCGGAAACACAACGTCCTCAAGTAAATATAATACGTTTATGTCTCTGACCAAGACAAATGGAATAATTAGTGAAAGGGAATATATTTAATAGCCCTAAGTATTTGTAAAATGAAAGAAAATAAAGAGATAAAATTTAATTATCTTTCAACATTTTTTAATAATTGTTAATGCTAATTAATTATTAATGCTAAATTTAATATGTGTATGTTTCTAACCAAGAAAATGGAATAATCAGTGAAAGGTAATATATTTAATAGCCCTAAGTATGTGTAGAATGAAAGGGAATAAGATTATAAGAGGGAGACAACATTTAATTATGTTTTCAATATATTTTGAAGGTACAATTTTTAATGCGCAAAGTACAACGTTCTCAAGCTAAAAAAAACAAATAATATGACGACCACACGTGATCTCCACGCAGATTCACGCTTTTATACTACTCTTGATGAAGTGAAAGGGGACATGTTGAAAGGTTAGGAAGTTTAGATGGTAAACTAGTAGGACAGTCTCGTTTAGAGACGAGGCCCAAATTGCTTAAACTCGATGCAAGACCTACAGTCAACATACAGAATGAAAGCTTTACTCAATAGGCTACTCATAAAAGCTTAACTAATCCATTGTAGTACGAAGTACAATTTAAACATAAAACATCAACACACTAAAATGCTTGCTTCACTACTCCTGCCTTCTTCAGCTAAGATAACAGGTAATACTCTAGCAAGATCTAGCAGACTTTACCTAACCACATCAACCTTGTTTTCCTGAGTATAAGAAAACCTATTTGCATTCATACATTCAGATAAAAAAATTACATTCAAAAGCAAAATGTGCAACTTATATTATTGCATTAACCATGAGCATTTGACTTGCAGAACAGTAATTTAATAATCATCCAAATTGCGAGGAAAATTAAAGACGAACATTTGCAAAAAGTGACTATAAACCGTTCACAAATATAAGAAGTGAAAATTACGAGTACAAACTAAACCTCAAATGATGCCAATATGCATTCAAAATTAGTCATTCAGATAGCACATCCTGACAAAGCATATTGTCCAATACATTATAAATTCAAATTATGAGCATCCATATCGCGATATATTGTTAAACTTCAAATTGTGAACATCCATATCGCGATATATTAAACGGTCATATAACATCCTTTGATATATGTACTTCAATTTAGCGACAAAAGACCATAGTACTTATAGCAGCTTCAACAAACTGAAATAAAATAATAATAGTAATTCACTTGTATTATAAAGAGGAATAAACTTGATGATAGTATTAGAAAGGTAGAGACTATACTCATAAACAGATCTAATATACTTTTCCTTTACTTATATAACAAACCTCCAGGATTTACAAATATTTGTCGGCAAAGAGTAGGAATTACTAATTAGAGTCGTCTGTTGAAAGTATTCGAGATCGTGACTCGTACTTGAAACTATTCGTATTTATTTGTATAGCATCATAGTCCAAACCCAGTGGCATTTCCACTGAATATATTAGACCCAAAGAATGAATCCAAGAGATCAAAAGTTTATGCGTATTTATAAATTCAATGGTTTCAAATTTGATTCCTAAAAAACTCTAGTGCATCTACTTCATGTACATTAAACTCTTATTTTTATAACAAAAACATAGAGGAAATAGAAAAACATAAATGCAATACAGAAAGATGATAGTTTGGATGCATACGCCTTACATCAAAAGGTGTGAATATATCAAATTAATAGAAATTATAGTCTCTAGGCTACGTTTTATTATCTGACATGATAGTTAAAGGCCTTAGCAACTCCAGTATGTCGAGCTTTTTCACCAGGTAATGAATCATCATTATTCATGGTCATAGTTATAAGCAGAAAGCAATACACTTTTGATTTTTCGGTGATATAACAAGAAAAGCAAGAAATCTGGTCTTAATGTGTGTATTATATACGTCCACCTATACAATTGTACTTTTGACTTCGAGATTCACCGCCATGATCCTTATGGATGATGTGCGAGAAAAAAATCAATGTATGAGTTGACGGATCCTATCATGGAAAGCAATTTTGATGTGTGACTTTATACCTTATTGCGTTATTTTTGTATATCGTACGCATGATATTCTAGATTAAAATATTTACTCCGTATCATTTATAATTCAAAAGAGTAACTTCACACCTGTAAATATGTACTCGAAACAAAATAAGAGTACAATGAAACAACAATTAAACAAGAGAAAAAGAATGGGGAAGCACATGCATACCAAATCTGGAAAAAAAAACTCCTTTGGTAAACAAAGAAATTGAAGATGAAGAAACACCAAAACAATCAACAATTTGAATAGTTGAAATAGATTAAATATATTAGGATTAATAGGAAATCAGTTACTACTTTGGATGCAATTGTGAATTATCCGGACTTTTGACGAGGAGAAAAAGAGGAAACATGGTTTGAGGGGTGATCTGTAGCTCCTTTGCGATGGAAGGACTAAGAGAAAGGGGAAGGGGCAAGAAAGGGCGTCTGATAAATCTTACATCAAATCAATAATCCAATGGCTGAGATTAAATTCAACTATAGGAGAGCATTATGAATTTAGGCCATGGCTCGTTAATCTTTGCCAGAGAGGAATAAAAATGGAACGGATGTGATGTTGTTGAATATTTGCTCGGAATGGAACCAAAACGTTACGTCGTTGAAAATCGATGAATTAGATGTGTGGAGTTTCCTTTTGAGATCTCATATATAGATTATAGAGTCTATTGCTTGAATAAGGTTAAGCGGATATTGTCGTTTATTGAGCAAAACAAAATAAGAGGCGCCATGCGTCTAAGAGAACAATCCAACGACTATCCAAGCATTTGGACAACATTCAATATCCAACGGTTGTAATAAATGCAATCAACATTTATAAATAAACAGTAGAATGAGTGTCGAAATCGTCGGACGGCTGAAGTTCAAGTCCAATAAGGCTCATTATATATAGAAGTTTAATTTAATTGAAAAAATGAATAGTATATGATTCAATTTGATAAAATGATAATAGTTTAGAATTAAATTAAAAAAAAAAACAGAAATCATACTCGTGTATAAAACTCGAAGTCTCCAGTCATATTTGGACAATTCGCCATCAAAACCAGATTTGCCATAGTATTCAACGTCTATATAAACAACCCAATTCCCATTTTCCATCACTTCTTCTGAATAATAATAATAATAATCCAGATCTATAAATTGTAATTATATAGTATCACATGATTTTAATTATTAATTAGGTTCAGAAATGGAGTCGATTGAGGAAGCAAGCACACCACGATATGAACAGATGCAATCGGAGCCGCTGATGACGTCATCATCGTCGTTCCACGCTGGCACTGAGCTTCCTCGTATTTTCGAAGAATTGCCTAAAGCGAGGATTGTCCACGTGTCACGTCCCGACGCGAGTGATATTAGCCCTATGCTCCTTACTTATACAATTGAAATTCAATACAAGCAGGTTGCTTAATTATTTTTCTTATGTTTATATGTTTGATGTTTAATTGTCCAAATTAATTTAATTAAAATGATCGTAGATCAAACCAAGTATTATCCCACTAAGCGGGATTAGCCATGTTGGGTACGATATAGTCTTGCTTCAACTCTTATTCGGTCTACCTCTGCTGATCAAAGTGGTCATGTTGATAGTAAAATATGTTAGAAATATTATCATCTGATATATATTTCATTCAAATATTATGCAACATAAATAAAAGTGTTTTGAGTTCAACCATCAAAATTTAAAGTTGTTGAGTTTATGATATTATTCGACTATTATGCCGTATTAAGTTTGTATTTTAGATATGATTGCATTAGTGGTGATTGTTGAGCTGGCTTGAGATATACTACCTTGACCCTGAAAATATTGTCTAGTTTGTTTTGCCAATGATCTTGATTAACAAACATTGCGGTATGAATTGACACACAATAGAAAGTGAAATCATCAAAATCCAAATTTAGATGATCTTTTAGGGATGGAGGTATTTTTAGTAAATTTTGGAGTTAGTGGATTCTTACGTTGAATAGAAGTAGTGAATGGATTGTTGAATGTAGCTTTTTCTTTAGGTTATGTAGGTTGCGGGCATAATTCAGTGGTCAAATTTGCATCACATAAGTTATAAGTGCTAGAATTAGTTTACCGATTGAGTAGAAGTGGTTGGATGTTTTAACTGAGTTCCATTGTTTTTTAAAATTGTTCAGCGTGATTAGAGTTTTTCCTATATTTGTTAATAACAATTTGTTCATAATATCTGATTGGTAAGCGTTGATGCTTACGTTGGCTATTCAAATGGAGATGCATATAGTGTTGAATTTGTATTGGTGAGTTGCAATGATTGATATTATTGCAAATGACTGTTAATCTTTGTATTCTTATTTCCATGTTTATATAATATGTTGAGTTAACTAGTAGTATCTCATAATCTCTTTCTCTGTCAGTTCAAGTGGCAGTTGGTAAAAAAGGCATCTCAAGTGTTTTATCTACATTTTGCACTGAAAAGACGTGCAATTGTCGAGGAGATTCATGAGAAGCAAGAGCAGGTATGGACAATTTATCTCTGTGTAATGCCTTGTGAGACATGTTTGAAGTGCTAGGCTAAATGTTGTGTTTATATTTGTGAATTCTGGATGTTTGCCTGAGTAATGTTGTTATGAAGGTCAGGGAGTGGCTTCAATATCTTGGAATATTAGATCACCCAACAGGTTTACACGATGATGATGACGGTGATGATGATGACGCTGATGACGAATATGTTCCATTGCGTAATGATGAGAGTGTTCGAAACAGGTGACTCTTTCTAAAGTACCCATTCAAATGTAGAAGCAAATCTTGTATTGATTTGTTTATAATTGGTATGATTCTTACAGGAAATTTTTTGTTCAGAGATGTACCTTCTAGTGCTGCTTTGCCAGTTATTCGCCCAGCATTGGGAAGACAATATTCCATGTCTGATCGAGCAAAAACTGCAATGCAGGGCTACTTGAATCATTTTCTCGGAAATATGGATATTGTGAATTCTCGAGAGGTATTTTATGCCTGATTATCAACATTTTGGAAGTCGTTTGGGTAGATATGGTGTAGAATTGTTTTCTGCGTGCAGTATTTTAATCCTTTAACTATTAAAAAAGTGATTAGTGAATGCTACAATCTTGTGAATTTCTGATAAGTATTTCATGCTTGATTGTGAAGATTGTGGTTGTTATTACGGAAGGACATTGTATAGCATAATATAGGCCAGATTTGAACTTTTAAATATTTAAAATCGGATACACTAATTATATAATCCTGTCAATTTTTTCTCTTAATTTTATTATTAAATAATTTTTTTGTTGAAGTAACATAATTACTGGCATGTATGCAAACAAGGTATTACATAAAATTAATGAATGAAATTGAAACATGTCATTTAAGGTTAGAAAAGCTCCAATTTTCATGAGTTTAGTTTCTTAACAGGTTTACTCCTTCAATCTTTCTTTGCCTCTCATCCATGTAACTACCATATATTCACATCTTCTTACTGCTGCATCTACTAGAACTGTTCTGACATGATCATAAACTATTTTCTCTTAATTTATCCTCAATTGGAGCAACCCCTACTTTCTCTCGTATCACTTCATTTCTAGTTGTGTTTTTGCGGGTGACTCTACACAACCATCTCAACATTCTCATCTTTGCTACTGTCATCTTACATGTTGATATTTCACTAGCAAACACTATGATCCAATAGCATAGCTGGACTAACTTGATTGAATAAATCAGGTAATTTAAGTTTTGGAAAACTAATCTCATAATGATTTTAAGAGGAATTTTAAATGGTAGACAGCAAGATGAAATGCTGGATACATTACTTGAAGTGTACTACAATATTGAAATCTCTACACTGATATAATTGGTTTCATTTATATGTTATATTTTGTTGACTTACTCATTTTATGTTATTAAATGACATCTGAAATATGGTCTTTGATATGCACCAGAGAACATCAATTTATACCTTAAGCTGTTACTTGAATTGGATTATTTTCTCATTTGTTTTGATTTCTGTGATTATATCGTTTTTAAATAACGTTTTGATGTTTTTTAGATGCTATGCTTTGAAATAGTGTGCCCAACTATGTGCACTATAATCATAGCTGCTTATTATGGTGATATGCTTAGTTATAGTGTCTAAGAGCAATTTCTTATTTCCTATACTATTTTGCTGTGAACTTTTCAACAACCAACCTGTTGTTTCAGGTCTGCAAATTTTTGGATGTCTCGATGTTATCATTTTCACCAGAATATGGCCCTAAGTTAAAGGAAGAGTATCTTTTGGTGAAGCACTTACCGAAACTTCCCAGTTTTGAAGAAGACAGTGAATGCTGTTCATGCCAGTGGTTTAGCTGCTGTAAAGACCAGTGGCAAAAGGTAATGCCTTTTTTTTCTGAGGATTACAAGAAAACACAAACTAGTTAGCATTTATTTATGTTGAGGAGTTGCTGGATTGTTGAAGTTTCCCTTTTGGTCTTTTTATTAATATGTGTTTCCAAACTATTCTTCCCATTAACACCAACCCATGGCTACTGTGATGTCCAGATGTCCCATTGGACTTAAATGATGCTTAAATCTTGGCAAGGGTATGGGGAGAATTATAGTTGTAATATGCTCCTTGGCTTATTCATTTTCTTCATCTAATTCATCCAATCGAAGTATAGTGATAAGTGACTACCTTACGGAAAGAATACAAAAAACAAGTGTTGACTATGTTTAGAATGGTCCATCTTAATTTTCCAAATTTGTTACTGTTACCAATAAAAATTCAATATGTCTTCATCTAAACAGCTTGCAAGTTCTGAACCGGTGCCCACTTTTCGTAACTTACCATCTATTATCTATTATAACTTCGAAACAAGGCAGCTTGTCAGTTAGCCTAAACATAGTTAAATTGGTTATTTCTCGAACTTTTTGTACTTAGGCATCAAATATTTGTTTAAGCTACTTTATTTCTTTTGACAGGTTCTCCCTTTTCACCCTCTGTAACTTGGAATACATATGTTTTGTTATCTAATTTGGTTTCTCTCAGTTAGCCTCACTTTAGTTGAATTAGTTATTTCTCAAACTTTTCGGACTCGAACATCACTAGTTATTTAAGCTACTTTGTTTCCTTCAGGTTCCCCCTTTTCGCCCTCTTTGCCCTAAAATGCATATGCTTTGTTATGTCTAATTAGTACGGAATATATTTCGTCGTTGACTTCTGTAACCGAAAGGTCCAATGCTAACTTTGAAACTTGCTTATTGTAATCTCTTATTAGAAGAGGCATATCATTAGTATAAAGCATATTTGAGATAATTTAGCTTGCTTTTGTTCTAAAGAATTCTAAGCGGCCTTTTTGCTCGTTGTTATTCTGAAACGCTCTCCATACAATTAACACTTTAACCATATTATTTTGGTAACATTATGGTGATACAGGGACTATTTCCATGTCGTATGGAGTCGAAGATTTTATATTCTTTGGCTCTTGGATATAATGGAATAAATCAAAATGGCTCATTATACTAACTATGCTTCTTATCTATTGTGACGTAGTATATAGTGTTTGCACTTCACTCTTGGGTCAATTCGGAAACAGTCTCTCCCTGTTACCACAGGGGTAAGGTTGCATACTATCCGACCCCTCCATTCCCGCTTAGGCGGGAGCCTCTGAAGAGGCATTAGGGCAGATGATAATGGGATTGGTCGAAATTTTTTGACTAAGAAAATATCTGATTATATGAGGTTTGCAGGTTTGGGCGGTCCTGAAACCTGGGTTTCTGGCCTTCCTCATAGATCCTTTTGATAGCAAGCCTGTGGATATTGTTGTCTTTGATGTACTACCCTCTTCAGAAGGCAATGGTGAGAATCGAGTAGCATTGGCCAAAGAAGTCAAGGACCACAATCCTTTACGCCATTATTTTAGGGTAAGAATCTTTTTAATTTGTCTAATCTGGTTCTGAATCTTCAATTATTGGCTGTGCAATGACTTATATTCCCAGTGACTCAATTGTGGACAACTCAGTTAATATCAAGTTTTCCCGTTAAAGTATGATGCTCTATCCTTATTATTTAGCAGACACACCAGGTGAAGGTTATGGTTATAGAAGATACATTTTTCAAAGATTCTTTAAACTTGATTTTTACCCCATGATAGAGCTTCATTTGTTTATTACACGCCCTGTTAAGTTAGTGAATTTCAATTTCATTCATCATCTAAGAAGTTGGTTAAAGTTAGGCCTTTTGGATTAAAATCCTGGATCACATCCGATGATCTCAGTTGAGCATCATACTTCTTGCTGGAATTGTGTAAACATACTTACATATGAATATAAGTTTGTATTCGGAGATCTTCCTTTAGAAACTGAAGGGGTGTTTTCAGTTCACGAGATATTTCTATTGTTTTCTTTTCACTCTCAAGGACAACTTGTTGTGCTAGGGAAGTTTTTTTTTAGCTGTTCCGTCAGAAAAATCTCAATATGAAGCTGTTTCCACTTTTCTTTTCTTTTTCTTTTTTTCATCTGATTGAATTGACGTTGACAGAACAATAATTTACTTCTCTTATCTTTCCCAATTATGACAGCATTGTTTAGTATGATGCAATTAGTTTCCTCATGACACATGCTATACATTATTATGGAAAGTAAGGTAAAAAAAAATTAAGTGAAAAGAGAGAAACTATACAGATTTTTTAAAAGAATACAAATTTCATAGAAGATAAAAAAAAGCTTTCGTAAAATGTCCAAACCAGACTCGACTTAACGATTAGAACAATGCCAAGAGAGCCAAGGGAAACATCTTATTTTGTGCTAAGATAGATAGATTATAGTAACAAGCATGTGTCATTAAAATTTATAAAATACTCCCTCCAATTCATTTTAATTGACGTTTTCGTTTTTCCATGTCAAGCTTTGACCATCAATTACTTTTTATTCCGTATTGTAATAAATATAAAACTGATATATGGAGTAATTGGATTTGGCTTTTAAAATATTTTCATAATATTATTTTCTTGTATTTTTTCATAATATAACTAAAAGGTAATTGATGGTCAAAGATTGACACGGAAAAATGAAAACGACAATTAAAATGAATTGGTGGTAGCAATTAAGAACGGTTTGTGCAGGAGTAAAAGATGAGCTGTAGTTCCCTCCCCCCTTCCCCAAGCCAAAAGAGGATTCATGTGTGCAGATTACCCAAAACAGATAAAGCTTTAAAAGGTTGATCCGTCCAAACAAGTTACAGCATGTCTGGATCCATATCTTGATTCAGAATATTGTAATAAATTTTAGTTTTAGTAGATGACTATTTCGCTATTTTATATGGATTTGATTTCACATGCTATTTGATTCTTAATGTGAAGTGTCCTTTTACGGGGAGAAATGTCTACAGGTATCTTGTGGAACTCGGATGATCAAGATTAGGACAAGGAGTAAGACCAAAGCCAAAGACTGGGTTTCTGCAATAAACGATGCTGGACTTAGACCCCCTGAGGGTTGGTGTCACCCACACCGCTTTGGCTCTTTCGCACCTCCTAGAGGTTTGACTGAAGATGGTAGTCAGGCTCAATGGTTTGTTGATGGTCGAGCTGCATTTGAAGCCATTGCTTTAGCAATTGAAGATTCAAAGTCTGAGGTTTTTATTTACATCCAATACCTTTTTCTCTGCCTTATACTAAATGATAATTTCTTTTGCCAGTGTTGAATTATTTGAATATTGTACAGATATTCATATGTGGCTGGTGGCTGTGTCCAGATCTGTACCTGCGACGTCCTTTTCACATCCATGCATCTTCTCGCCTTGATTCTTTGCTTGAAGCGAAGGCGAAGCAAGGTGTTCAGGTAAGTCAATCCTGAAGCAATGATTCCCAGTTAGATTGTTAACGAGTCAGTACATTTAAACCGATGTTTATGGGACAGGAGTAATCATGTGCAGTGTTTCTAGTTTGGGAGTGCATTGGTTACTCATTTTAACAGTAATTCCCATCTTGGATCAGTTCACCATTTCCTCTATTCTGTTATAATGCTCAATGGTTTTATATAGAACGTACCAGAAAGGCAGAAATGTGAAAGTACATGAAGATAATGATGGAATTGATACTTTATTTTCCTTTCATTAATTATCTTCATGTCTCAAAATGTTAAGCTGATTAGTCAAAGCCCACTTTTTTTTGGGGGAGGTGGTGGTGGGGCGTAAAATTATGTCTGACCAGGTTTATTTCCCGGGCATTGTTCATGAGCTTAAATGTCATAGCTGAAAGCCAAATGACCAAAATGGTCCTATTTCTGCAGATTTATATTCTTCTCTACAAGGAGGTTGCTCTTGCTCTGAAAATTAACAGTGTTTACAGTAAGAGAAAGCTTCTCAGCATCCATGAAAATGTCAGAGTTCTCCGCTATCCTGACCATTTTTCAAGTGGTGTCTATTTTTGGTTAGTTATATATCATCAAAATGACTTTGTTCTTTGGACTTATCTTCTTCGTAAGAATGATTGTGGTGATTCTACTTCAAACATTTTAAATATGCAGTATCTGAGACTGATTATTGCTAACATGCAGGTCCCATCACGAAAAAATTGTCGTCGTCGATCATCACATTTGCTTCATAGGAGGATTGGACCTGTGCTTTGGCCGCTTTGACTCCATTGAACACAAAGTTGGTGACAACCCGCCTGAGATATGGCCTGGAAAGGATTATTATAACCCGAGGTATTATTCTGGCCATCTCTAGTTAGCAACGAAGGTGTTTATATATTCTTTAATGTGTGTCTTCATTATTTTCCGGGCCTTGATATTCTATTTCAATTGGAAAATCAGGAGATTGAAATAAGGTGTGACTGATTGTTCTGTTGGTGAAAATGAATAATCTTGGTTTTGGTTGATAGTTAATGGTAGTTTGTGGGAGGTTGTAATTCCATTTCCTGTTCCGAGTGTTAAATGTGGATACTTCAGTTCTAGCTGTCAATGTTCCGCAATCATTTTTTGCTCAATTTCCACGGAAGCTCCTTACAACTATATTTAGTATGGATGTGGGAGTTGGAAGGCAGGGGCTCTTTTGGGATATGTGCACTGGTTATATGGTTAATAAAGAGTTCAGGTTATCAGAAGTTTCCCCTCTATTTTCCATGGGAGGGGGAAATTTGGTAAAAGGTGGAAGATTATGCTCCTTCTCATTTATCCTTCTCAAGTCCTGTCCCAATGTTCTCCTTCATGCCAAACACTATCATGAAACTTCCAACCCCAATCCTCTTCCATCGCCTACCCCCACCCCTAACCTTCTCATGCGTGTCAAATGAAGCTCAAATATCGATAGTATTTACCGTAATAGACTAATTTGTGGATGTATCCTGTGGTTCAACCCACCCTGACACCCCCTCCCCCGGACCACCCTTTAGGTGCTAATTAATACCAATTTCAGGGAATCAGAACCAAATTCTTGGGAAGACACAATGAAGGATGAGTTGGATAGAGGAAAATATCCCCGCATGCCATGGCATGATGTTCATTGTGCCCTTTGGGGGCCACCTTGCCGTGATATTGCAAGACATTTTGTTCAGCGCTGGAATTATGCCAAGGTCGGTATTATTTGAGTACATGTGAAGCACTAAATTATGTAAATGTTGGTCTTACATTGGCTATAAGTTTATTTTCAGAGAAGCAAGGCTCCAAATGAGCAAGCTATTCCATTGCTTATGCCTCAACACCACATGGTCATTCCTCATTATTTGGGTGAAACCGCTGAGACTGAAGTTGAACAAAGGGATGGTGAGAATGAACCTATGAATAGCATACAGCAGGAGCAGGAGACGGCTTCTACCCGGTCTTCCTTCCAAGATATTCCTTTGCTGATCCCCCAAGAAGCTGATGGGGTGGATACCTTGCGGAGAGAACCAAAGTTAAATGGGTTCGACACAAGGAATCATTTTTATGATCAACATAGTCGGTCCAATAGAACACCATTCTCTTTTCGGAAAAAAAGAAAACTCAAAATACCAGCAACAGATATGCAATTGAAAGGCTTTGTAGATGACCTCAGTTCCCCAGGTTTTCATCAAGAAATGTCCTTCAACTTGTTGCATCATGGATTAGGAGCCGAAAAAGATTGGTGGGAGACACAGGAGCGAGGACATCTTGTTTCTGATGACGAAACTGGGCAGGTTGGTCCTCGTGTATCCTGTCGTTGTCAGGTTAGACACTTTATCTTCAGCTTTTACATTTTAGTGTAAAATTGTTATGTGATTTTATTCTTGATGATGTTTAGCAACCAAGTTCTTCCATTTTGTTTTCGAAAATGGAAGAATGTAGACGTGTTTTTGTATTATTTAACAAAATACAAATGAAAAAAAAAATTACTTATGTTGCAAGTTTTCTGTTGCTTTGTATGTTTACTAAGACGTTTTATGTTTTTCCTGTTTTATTAAAATTAATAAGAACAAAAGAGAACACGGTCCATGAATCACATTTTGTTTCATCTTCTCTGCATTCGGAAAGGCCACAAAAGACAAAAATTGTATGTAGATGTGGGACAGCAATGGCTATACTATTTCAGACACATGAATCCATGGAAAAAATGCTTTACTTTCATTACAGGGACTTAAGTTTCGTAACTTTTAAATTTCCCCTGACCTTTACGCTTTGGCATAAGAAAAGGCTGATTTCATCACACATGGTGAATATGGAATTTCATCACAAATCAGATTTTTTTGAATAATGAAATATGTGGGCCTTTAGAAAACTAATAAGAAACAATAAAATCCCATCCCCCCAACCCCCTGTGCATCTTCTCCATTGATTATCCAACCAAAAAACGACAGAACCGGCATAGCCCATCTCTCCCAGACCAAATCCTCTGCGCCGAAGCCACCACAGCAAGCCATCTCTTCCAGCCCAATGCATTATTAGCAATAAAAGCAACATACAACCCTAGAAACTCTAGGGTTTAACAATGTCGAATCAATCATACAGGAGTTGTCACACAAATTCCACTGTACATGTAGCAGAAAACCTTGGAGAAAATGAATTATAATTGTATCCTTAATGAACTTACGAATTGATTCTGTTCTTTTATGTACTAATTAATTGATTTTGTACTGTAGTAGTTCATTTATGCAGTAAGGATGTACTCTTGATATTGTTCATTTATGTAGTATTTTGTTCGGTGTTTCTGCCAAAAATCTAATTCTTAATGATATTCCAGATTTTCCCTTGAATTAAATGAAATTTGTCTATTCTAATGCCAAAATTTTGCGGCAGGGTTAATTTGAAATGTTTTCGGATTATGGGGCAATGTGAAAACTTGCATACTTAAGTCTTTGAAATGAAAGCCACCCCTTGATTCAAGAGGGTTTATGAAATAAATCCCCAAAAAAAGTTGTACTCCTTTCTTTATGCTTTTTCCAAACTGTATCTACTTCGTGCAAGCAATGGGTAGCCTTAGGCATGCCTATAGAGTTATGCCAACTGATGATACAGTGGCTGAATTTTGTAGATGTGAACTTGTTGATGCACTTGCAGGTACTCTTCATTGGGAAGTCATTTTACTGATAGTAAATAAGATGATTTAGCAGCCGAAAATCTTAATCTGATGTTACTTTATAGAGGGTCCCTTGCTTTGATATTCTTGTTATCAATTTCGTTAGTATTTGGTTTACTTTTCATGCCTGTTCCATTCTTGCAACTATTTTCTTATGAATTGTTTTTGGTTTTTCAGATCATAAGAAGTGTCAGCCAATGGTCTGCTGGAACTAGCCAAATTGAAGAAAGTATCCACATTGCATACTGTAACCTCATTGAAAAGGCAGAACACTTCATCTATATAGAGGTTTGTAGCAGGTCACATACTTCCTTATCTAGTTATCTCTGCTGAAACATCGGATGAATCTGTTTTCCTTTATTCATAGAATAAACTGTTCAATTTGTTGACATATTCACATTTTTTTTTTGTAGAACCAATTCTTCATATCAGGTCTTTCAGGTGACGAGATCATAAAAAATCGAGTGTTAGAATCTTTATACAGACGTATTATGCGAGCTTACAATGAAAAGAAATGTTTCCGGGTCATTATTGTCATACCACTGCTTCCTGGATTTCAGGTGGAAAGGTTATTCATATGCGAGTTCCAGTTGTTAGTCGTGTATGTAGTGTTCTTAATATTTTCTTCTTCACAGGGTGGTTTGGATGATGCTGGTGCTGCATCCGTGCGTGCCATTATGCATTGGCAGCATCGGACAATATGTAGAGGATCTAATTCCATAATGCATAATCTTAACGACCTCATGGGCCCTAAAATGCATGATTACATATCATTCTATGGCCTCCGATCATATGGTAGACTTCATGATGGTGGTCCTGTGGCAACCAGTCAGGTAAATACGTGCAATGTCTATCCCAGTAACTGTAGCTGCGGGAACTTTTTTTCTTAAATTGGTTGTTTGTATTTTTAGTGATCCTATGGCCAAAGGAAGTTTGCTATAGTGAGAGATTCCTGTTGAGCATTATTCATGATATACATGCTTAGTGCCCCATATAGACCTCAATTACTTTATTGCTTTATCTTTGAATGTTGGAGAATATGCTTTTGGGATAATGTAATATCCTAATCCTTGAATTTGTGATGTGATAAATATGAAAGGATTTGAATGGAACTAAGTCGATCAAGGTGCATCTTCTTTTTGGTACCCCAGATCTTAGAAACTCAAAAGGTTAATCATGTTTGTCTTCGAACATTTCTTGGTGGGTGATCATTGAGAATTTTTATTATGGAGCGCTCGAGTGAGGACAAAATCGCACTGGAAAGAATCCTGGTAATTTGTGAGGCCAATCGATAAAATCTGGTACTGAAATGTCTGTGGGGTTTTAGGTGGGGTGTTCCAAATGATTTGTTCTATATTATCCTTCTAAGCTCTCTTCAAGAAAATCATTTGTTGTTTTAGTTATTTGTTTAACCATCTGTCACAAGTACGTCAAATTCTTTACAAACTAGTATTTTATAAAATATAGATTGGACATTAATAGTGTGTTTCTTCAGGTGTATGTGCATAGCAAAATCATGATTATTGATGATCGTGTAACCTTGATTGGATCAGCTAATATCAACGATAGAAGTTTGCTGGGATCAAGAGATTCGGAGGTATTCTATTTTTGCTGATCATGATGTTTGTTATATTTAATCCAATTTGTTCTTTTTTCACCTCATGTTTGAACTATTAAAAAACTTTAGTCATTTGGACCTTGATCTCTACCCTTACAAGTAGTGCCTAACCATTGCCAGACCCCATCCCCCTCTCCCTTCCGGCTTCCCCCGTTCATGCTTGAACTTTGAAGGTATTTGTCTTCTGTTTACAAGTGTTTCTTTTTTTGAAACAATCATACATCTGTATGATTTCATCTTTTCCCTTTTTCTGTAAATTGCCAGATCATTCATGTATGTTAGCAAGTTTTTTGTGTGTTTTCTACTCGTTTTTTTTCCTTTTTTCCACCTCTTGTTATTACTTTTCACCTGCATTTAGATGTTCACTTCGTCTTAAGCTCCTAAATTCTGTTAGATATATGTATTCTCCAAGTTCTAATTAAATCTGAACCTTGCAAGTGACTGATAAGTATACCATTGGCTGTTTCAGATTGGTGTTCTTATCGAGGACAGAGAGCTAGTTGATTCATTTATGGGAGGGAAGCCATGGAGAGCTGGGAAATTTGCTTTGAGTCTCCGGGTTTCATTGTGGTCTGAGCACCTTGGGCTTGATATTGGAGAGGTTGTGAAGATGTCTTGAAGTTTCTTATTTGATGCCTTTTAAGTTTCTGTTTCCATGTAGTCTGAAAAAAGAATGTCAATATATTGCTAGAGAATATTTTATCCTCCAATTATTACCTCAAAAGTTTTCTTTCTTCCAGGTTAATCCTATATATGACCCAGTGATTGATTCCACCTACAAGGATATATGGATGGCTGCAGCAAGGGTATGCCATTAATTTGCATTAGATTCTTACAATTCTTTCTTACCTCTATCCTCGAGCATTAGTGCACTTGGTCATAAGGTCCTTAAATTTGATTTAAGAAAACTATTGCGACGATCTTAGAATACCTTCATTAACCTTGTGTTATTAACAGACAAACACTATGATCTACCAAGATGTGTTTGCTTGCATACCAAATGATCTCATACATTCCAGGTATGACCCTCTGTTTTCTCATTTTGCATATGTGCTGCCTCTCTGTTTTTTGTACTTGTTTACTTAGTAAACTATTTTCAGGGGTTCTCTTCGACAATGCATGTCTTACTGGAAGGAAAAACTTGGACAGACGACCATCGATTTGGGTATAGCCCCTCAGACATTAGAATCATATGAAGACGGAGATGTCAAAGTAACAGATCCTATGGATAGATTAGCGACTGTGAAAGGGCATCTGGTTTCTTTCCCTTTGGATTTTATGTGCAAGGAGGATTTGAGACCTATATTTAAGGAAAGCGAATTTTATGCTTCCCCTCAAGTTTTCCATTGATGAATGACTTAGCCACCTCGGAATGGTTCATTGTTTCGATAGGATCATTCGTCAATCAGTTGTCTGGCTCTCAACAGAGATTTTTTGGTCAGTCTGCTGAAGAGCTTCTGCATATTCATACACAATCAACATGCCACTTCAGTTGCGGAATCATGATTTTTAATGTAGGAGGTGACTGCTTCCTCGAGCTCACCTTAGTTCCTCAACTGGCTTCATGTAACTTGAAAGGAATGGCTGACAGATTCAATTATATATATATATATATACTTCATAACTATGTTATATGTACCAAAATAGCTCGATTGTCATTTTTTACTCATTTATAAAGAACTGGTTAGATATCACATGGATAAAATTTACAGAAACCGAACATTGGTTGCACGTAAGATTTTTTAGCACTCAACCCATATTGTTGGCCATGATTTTTCTGTGATTTTGGGTTCCGTGCATATATTGAATACATGTAAATCCATCCCTGAATTCACCATGGAGATATTATTACATGGTAATTTGCAGCCTATCCTATAAAGTTTTTTATAAATATCGTAGTCATGTAAGTTCATTACACAGTCCATCTTAATGTCTTATGTCGAAAGGAAACAAAAAATAATAGTTGTGCCAAAATCGACTTTTAAAACCATACAACTGCTATAGGTTAGTAGGCATTCTCTTTATTCACGGCATGCTTCGATTGGTAAATAACGGTGTTAAGTTAGCATGCTTTTAAATGCGGTGTGAGTTTGGCTACCGTAAGAAGCGTCTTTTTTGTTGAAGTGTGGTTAAAAGGAAAAGGCTTTAGTCACTTGATCGATTGAGATCATCTTTGTGATTAATTAACTTTCGTGATATTCAATCCCGATAGCGCCGGTATTGGTGTGACGATTTTACACTTTTATAGAATTGTTTATATACGGCCCATCACCCTCTCCCTTGTAATGTCATCAATCATTTCAAAGTATCTTGAGCAAAGAAGAATTCAACAATTTTATAATTTTAATTATTTGAAAAAGAAAATATATAAAGAATAGTTAGAGCATGCCTCTCATGCCCAGATTCACCATGCCAAATAGAAAAAGAAGAAGAAATGACTTCTTTTGAATTCATAATTAAAACTTCCTCAAACACTATACTTACAAACCCGCATTTAGGATAAAGTAGTAGCTTGATTCTAACAACATATCATTCTTGTTAACGTGTTGAAATACATCGATATTTATGCATTGATTAATGAGTTGTATACACATCATCAAAAAGCTTTTTAGTAAAAGTGCTACTTTGCCTCCATATTTTTAAGTATAGTAATCGAGAAACCTATATTTAAGGGCAAAATAATCATTTCATTCTTAGAAAAAACACTATTTGATGTGTATAGTATTTCGAAAATGGCTTCAAATAATTTATTTAATTATATACCACATATAATCTGGCCCATATTGTGATTCTAGTGGCCAGGTGTAAATTCGATTGCTTACCATCCTAATGTATTGGTTTATTATGAACGATATTGCATTTGTTGTAAGCTAAGCTTTACGGCCGTGGTAATTAATAGCACTCGCTTATAAACTTTCATCTTTACTCTTCTTATTCCAAATGTTAAAATACTTATATATATTTACATGAATTTGAATATATTTCTAAATTATAGAAAAATTCTATTATAAAATAATGAAATAATTTGCGCGTATTGGAAAGCGTGCATACATCTAGTTTTTGTTAATGCTATAATAAGTATTATTAAAGAGGTATTTATTCTTTATGTCTTAAAATTAAATTATTTGTGAAAAATCTCGTTTTGACCTATATAAAAGTAATTTTCATCAAATTTAATTTAACCTAAAAACCAGAAGGAATGAGGGCAATTGATCTATAGTTGACATCGCATAAAAATTAGATAATCTATTTGACCTGAATAATGTAAATTCAACAAAATATACAATTCACTTTAAATGAAATTGAATGACTAATTAATAATACAAACTGCCACAAGATCAAAGCCGAGCCCTCTAAAAGCACACCCAAACAGTGTTAAAACATATGTAAATGACTACTTTGCCCCTAAATGAGACTTCCTCAATCACTTAAGCTTACAAATAGGAGGACTAAAATAGTAATTGCACATCTAATTTTTTAATATTTGGAGTGTGCGTATAGCAACCATGATAAAAGCCATTTGCAGCATAATCTTGAATTAAAATTGGAGTAAGCAATGTCAACATCTGTAATAAGTCATGGTGAATTGGTAATTCTTGAGGAGCTAAATCCCTCTTCACCACATTTTAAGCAAGGAGCATCTCTACGAGTTACCGGAAAGTGGGTAATCTTATACTCAATTTTAACAATTTATGTTGTCACTTATTTATCCTCGATTAACTAGTTGAACACAAAAAATAAAACCCCGAACATAGTGAACTTAAAACATATATTCATCCGAATCCAAACAGACCAAATACTCCCTTCACCCCAGAAGATTGTTCAAATTTGGTCGAATATTAAGTATATCTATTGTCAATATTTAATGTACTTTGATATCACCATGATGATTGTGATTTATATCAAAGTTATGTGTATCAATTAAGGATACAAATTTTGAATATTGAAAACCAAACGACAATCTTTTGGAATGGATGGATGGAGTTACTGGCGGAACCAGGAGTTTGGTAAAGGGCTGATAACTTGATATCATATAAATAAGAAAAAATATAAAAATTTATGAAGACGAATAACATAATTTTTGAAATAATGTCTATAGTTTTTGAAAAAATGCTTAATAGAATTACTATGTACATTTTAGAAAAAATTACGCCCCTAGTTCCTTCACTGGATGGAGTACCTTAGTTTCTTTACTTCATTAAGTATCATGCGTACATGTATATAGTGAATTCACTTTACTCTTGGGTCACTCTGGAAAGAGGCTCTCTGTTATTATGGGGGTAAAGCTGCATATTGTCCGACTCTCTTACTCTGCTTAGCGGGAGCCTCTTAGAGGCATTGGACATGTTATGTCGTTGTGTTATATATATTGCATTTGGCTTGGTTGTACACCAAATATCAGTAGACTTAATAAATTTAACAACTTTTTTTTGTCAAAATAAATTTGAAATTGTTCTCCATATTACATTTTATATTGTCAGGTGTGTTATTTATATACTTTGTATGTGCTTTCATAGAATTGTGGGTATGTTTGTTGACCTAGAGAGACATAAGTGTTGGTTCTTTTCAAGCTCCATTTCTTTTGAATGGCGAGTGTTGATTTCAATTATAGAATTATAGTTGAATAAAAGTTGAGCCGAGTCCATTTTGCTGAATCATAAGGTTAGAGGTGATTGCTAAAACGGTCCCTGGAAATGTGATAGAATTATAGTTGAATAAAAGTTGTGTTTGTGGTCTCCGAAAGTGAAAAATGTTGCGGTAAGGATTCCATTAGTTTGGGGACTGTGCAATGTTTTATGATACTGGGAATCATTGTGAGTGCAATTTGTAGGGACTACAACGATCACTGAAAATGTTATAGAATTATAGTTGAACAAAGATGTGATTATGGTCTCCGAATTTGAAAAATGCTGCAGTAAGGATCCCATTGGTTTTTGAACAGTTGGTGCAATATTTTATAATAACAGGTTAGCATTTAAGCAGCATTGTGCAATTGCAGGGACTAAAACTAGAATCTTACATTATTGGGAACTAAATTTCAATTTTAATCAACTTTCATTACCGTTTAATATGTTATTGCATCTCAAATTCGGTGTAGCTATAGCCTTGAACTACTTATGTTTCCATCAGGTTCACTGGTTAGGCTCTTGCAGTCCTGTGTGTGATCTGGGGATCTCTGATAAATCGAGTTATTGGATAAAATTAATCCTGTAAGGCAGTAAATAAGTTTCTTTCATCCTTAATATGTGTATAGTGCAAGGGAGTGGAGTAACTATTTCTTGCATGTGGCCCTGTATATTCCTTCGTCCTTGGTTATGAAACTGAGATATTGAAGTACAGCCTTCGAAGAAACACTGATTTTGGCTCTCCAAATTTTGATAGCTACAATCCTAGTTCATATTATTTCGCTTATATTTTATCATATTATTATATCAAGTTTAGTGTACTAACCTTACATAGCAATTGAAATACTCTTTTGTATTTATAGGACCTTGGAGTAGTATTTGGTATTTTGGTTCCATTAAAATACTATCACAATATTTTTTAGAAGAATGATTTTGCTTCATCTTTCCTCAGGTTACAAGAGTATACTGTGGAGAGTGCGATTGCTGTGATCGTTGATGGTAGTGCCACCCTAAGAATCGATACTCAGCTCATGAGACTTAATCTTCGGATTGGTTCTATATACCAGTTCATTGGGGAGCTGGTAATTGAACCCAGCAGTGAGGTATGCACCGAGACATTTAGTAGTATCTCTAGTAGTGTTTGTACATCATTACAAAAGGAACAAGTAGTAGACATATATATATTTTTCTCTTTGATCGCCTTTGCTGAAGTATGCTCTTTTTTTCATGTTTGAATTGTGTAATTTAATGGCCACATCCTGATACATTTCCAGGCAACTTTGAAGGCTAGAGTAGGTCGAAATGTAGATGGCATGGATCTTAATCTCTACCATCAGTCTATATTACTCCTGAGAAAATTTCAAGCTGAACAAACCAGCAGCCGAGTAGCTTAGACTTGTTGGTAAGAGCCTGAAAGAAAGAAACTCATGAAGAAGGGAAATTGTATAGTTTAGTTCTTGTAAGAAGTGTTGACATATATGCCAGTGCAACACCTTTGGTGAATAAACAGTATGAATTTGTTTTGTTGCAATCTGGTTGCAGCTAAATTTATGTAGTGGATATCCCTTCTATATTTAACCCACTTTTTCTTAGCTTCTGTAATATCACTACTGAAACGGCTTCTTTTTGTGAGCTGTTTTTTCTTGAACCAATTCGGTAATGGTTCGGTCTGATTTTTTAGTTTGAACCGAACCGAATCTAACGGACAACATCCCTGCCTTTGAGGTTTGAGGTTTTCTCTTTGATGAATCAGCATTTTAGCGGTAGATATGTTCCAAAATATTGGCGCATTTTTTCCGGACCCACTAAATAATGTTATTGTAAGCAAAGTATCGATTAAAATGCAAACTGTCAACTGTTCCAAACAGCACCTCAACTACTTATTCAACGTGTCCACTTCATCTTCACTTTTCATTTTCAACGTTACAATTTCCAAACATCAAAAACTACAATTTTCTCATTATAGCGGAAATACCAAAGTCATATTTCTTCAAATTAATGTCATCATATACATAATCAATGCAAAAGATGTCCATTCGATAACCCTTTTTATTGATGGTTTATTTATTTATTTCAAGAATAGTATTGACCAAGTTCTTTGTAAAATAACAAGAAGTCTCCAAGAGTTTTGTTTTATGTTTTTTTGGATTAGTTTATGTTTTATGGAATTGGTGCATGTTGAGATTGAGAAACACCATGCAAGTTATGGGATATTCAAGAAAGTTTTGGAATTCATGTTGACCAAATGTTGACCAAATTATCTGAAAAACAATCAAGATAACCCCAAGAGTTTCTTTGTTTTTTTTTTTTGGGTATCAGAATTAATTTTTCCTTTTATGGAATTGGTGGATATTGAGAAGGAGATTCACCAAGAATGTTTTGTTCTTGATCACCAAAATCAAGACTTTGTTTGTATTGAAGAAGGTGGTATTAATAAATTCCAGGATTTAAGTATTATTGATGATTATGGAATTTCTCATAGTTTTGCACCAGGAGGGCCACCACCTCTTCCAATTGGTTTGATAAACCCCAACTTTGATCCATATTCGAATCGTTTTGTTCAAGTTAATCCTATATTTGTTTGGCCTTTGGGTCCTGGATTGAATCCTGTTTTGTTCAAAATGGAGCTTCAAAGATCATTGACTTTAGCTAAGGTAGAATGTTGCACATTTGATGAAGTTAATGCCAAGCTGTAATATTCTCGCAATATTTTATTGTTAATTCGTCTGGAAATAGCCTCCCTGCTTTTAATGGGATAAGGTTGCATACTATCTGACGCTCTTACCCACTTATGTTGGAGCCCCTTCAAAGACATTGGGGCATATTAATTATATTTTATTATTAATTTGCCATTGACTTTTGTTTGCTTCGGTTGGATGTAGTTTTTGGCTGGCGAAGGATTGATAGCATCAAAAGAGGAGGAAATGAGGAGGAGAAATGTTATTGATAAGCTTAAACAGGTATATGATCTGGGAAGTATGTGTCTCGACATTGGTTTGTCTATGTTTGGGTTTGTAATATATTTGGGGTGGAGGAGCACATTTTTACCTTGATTAGAAGATTACTATGTTTATAGAAGCAAGGCTAATGTTAAAGTTCAACCCACTTGCATTGTTTTCACATGGTTTTAAGAATCTTAGTGTTATGTTGTAATTGGTTTCTAATGTAGTCAACTTTTTGGTTGTGCCTTTGAGTGTTAAACTGGCTACTGGCCTGTGAAACCTATACAGCGAACGGTTTAATCTAGTATTTAAGCTAAAAATGAGAAACGAGCCTTAGTTGATAGCTTCTATTCTCTTCATTCAGTTGTATAATATTTACACCCTTCGATAATGGTTGGCTTTTCCCATCCTCAACTAATGGACTCTGTTCTGTAGGCCTTTTGATGCTTATTGTAGTATGAGTATATTCCTCTTGTCATGGTCAAATGATTTTGTATGTGGTCCTTTTGTTCTCTGTTTCTTAGAATTTTTTTATTGTAATCATAACTATATGCTTGTATCTTACATTTATTGTATTAATCCAAGTCTTGTACTTTTGGATTTGATCTTCTTTCATGTCTTCTTAGATCGTGACTAAATGGATTAAAAGGGTTGCATATCAACGTCAACTTCCAAAAAATCATATTAGGTCTGCTTCTGCCACAATATTGACATATGGATCGTATGGACTTGGAGTAAGTACAATTTGTTCTTGTTATTCTCTCTGTTGCATTGGTGATCTTGATCATATTTGAAGGAAAAGGTGGACTTATAAGACTAATGCATGCATATATGTTTTTACGTGAACATACGGGACATACTGTGCATATGATGTTAAGTAGAACTTGAGGACAGTAGAGGAATTGAGGGGGCATGAGGGCAGTCGCCTCCAAGAACTGAAATTATATTTTTACTATTAAAAAATAGAATTATCTAATTAAATTTTATTGAATATTGGTTGTTATTACCCCCTAAATTTTGTATATTTTTCTTCATTTATATAATGAATTCTTACATACTCACTTATATAAAATTCACGGTTAGCCACTGCTTGAGGATGCACCTTTTATTCTGTAATTTAGATAAAACTTTTTATCTAAATGAAGCAGAATAAATATTGTTACAGTTCCTGTGATGCTGAATAAGCATTACTATAAGATACTTCATTATTTGGTAACATACTTTTGACATAACTTGGACATTGATGAGTTGGTAACATCTTCTCACTTGCTTTTTCTATCTAACTAGGTTCATAATTCAGAGTCAGACATTGATGCCCTATGTATTGGTCCAAGCTTTGCCACCTTAAGTGTAAGGCTTTACTTATGCTTTTTTGTTTTCTTTCTGAATCTTTTTTGTTTGGGCTCATTGTAATGGAAATAAATTTTGCTTCACCTGCAGGAGGACTTCTTTATCGCTTTGCACGACATCCTTGTAAGCAGACCTGAAGTGTCTGACATGCACTGCATTAAGGATGCAAAAGTTCCTTTAATGAGATTTAAGTTTGAGGGAATATTGATTGATCTTCCGTATGCACAATTAAAAGTGAAATCTGTTCCAGAGGTACGTATGATATTGGCAAGTTCTAGGGTGTAATATTTCCTGCTACCATAATGCATTATACTGTTTCTCTAAAGTGCTTTAAGGCCAACATTTTCTTGTTTGGTACTTTTGGTTATGGGTTTGTGCCTATTAGAAGAATTTTACCATATAGCTGGATTGAATGGTAATTAAGCCAATTTATCTCACACAGGATGTAGATATTTTCAACCCCTACTTCTTGAGGAACATTGATGAGACTAGTTGGAAGAGTTTGTCTGGTGTCCGTGCAAATAAAAGCCTGCTCCTGCTTGTGCCAAATGTGGAGGTATACTAACATTTGTCTTGCCATAGATACATTTTTTAGTCATTATTTCTTTTAGAAGTATAGGCCCAGTGTATCCACTAATCCTTCTTTGCATTTGACTAAACATTCTGCATATACATTCTCTATGGTCTTGACAGTATCCATTTGCCAACCTTTTTATCATTCTTTTTTTTTTCACTAAACATTCGGCACATACGTTCTATATGGTGCCTATGGTCTTGACAGTATCCATTTACAATTATAAACTGATTAGAAACGACGTTGGCTTCTGACTTTCTTTAGAATTGTCAGACCCGGTGATTTTAGGATTGGGAGTTAGGATAATCTTTTGAATTTTCTAATTTATTTGGTGAAAAAGTAATTTTTATCTGGCATAATGTTAGGTTGGTGGTACTTCAGTTTGCCTAAATGATTTCAATACATTAACCTTAGTCCTTAAGATTATGAGAATGACTTTGTGTCCTATTCTGAGCGTTGCTACTGCACTTTCTCACATTGTTATTTGAGTATTTCAGCGATTTCAATCACTACTGCGATGTGTCAAATTATGGGCAAAGAGACGAGGAGTGTATGGTAATGTAAGAACAGTGTTGCTTTTGTTGAGTTTTTCAAACTTCTGTTTTTAACATCTCAGGATTTTTGTTTTGCTTTAGCTTAAAATGTTCCTCTTATAAAGTGTATGCTATATTGCAGTTACTTGGGTACTTTGGTGGAATTCATTTAGCAGTCCTGGTGGCATTTGTTTGTCAAAGGAATTCATCTGCAATGTTGTCTGCACTTGTGTGCAATTTCTATAAGACCTTTACCTCATGGATTTGGCCAACACCAGTGATTTTAGAAGATGGAATAACACGTTCATTTATTCAAATAGAAACGCGGTCATTGATTCCTATCCAGTTGCCTTGCAATCCTTATGAGTATTGCCACTCTAACATAACTAGAAGTACATTTTTCAGAATCCAAACAGAGTTTCATCGTGGTTTTATGATAACTAAGGTATTTTTTGTTGTCGAGTAACTTGGTCCTTTTGCAATTATATGTCTCTTATCTTTTGGTGAACTTCTGGGTGTATACTGTATAGATAAGCCCATCTTGTACTACTTTCTTTCATATACTTGATGTTATATTTATATTACCTGTCCGACATTTGTTTGGCTTGCAGAACATTCTGAGGACTGATTTTAGTTGGAGCTTACTCTTTGAACCATTTCCTTACTCAAAGAGCTATTGGTGGTTTGTCAAAATAAGCCTCTCAGCTTCTAATGGGGATGACTTAAGGGACTGGGTTGGTTGGGCGAAGTCACGTTTTCGGTGTCTGCTTCTTAAGGTATAGAGTCATTTCGACTTCTCTATATATATGTGGAACTGAGGAAGCGAAGTATGCAAAACATAATCGTAATACTATTATGACCATTAGGCATTTCTTGTCCATCTCTATATATATAAGCTCGTGTTTTTAACTAGATTCATGTTTAAGGATACACAGTATGACAGTAGTGTGCTTAGGTTATTTGGTAATAATATAAAATAATGAGGCATGCATGTATAATCTTCATAAGTTCTCTACCCTAGAAACAATTTTGATAATACTGAGTCTGTTCCCTTTATAATAAAGAAAATTTTGATGGTTTCTTGGTTGTTGGAATATTTTATACTGAAGCTTGTTCATTCTTGTTGCTCAGTTGGAGGAGTTAGAAGGTTTTTGCGATCCCAATCCCACGGAATATGTTGATGCTGATGTCTGGGAGCCAAACGTAGTCTTCTATTGGGGATTGCAACATAGTAGGAGGAACAAAATAGACGTGAAATCAGTCGAAGAAGATTTCAGAAACAATATTGCAAGTGGTAATCAAGGCCCTTCAGGAAGGATTGAGTTGTCAGTCGTGAGAGCATCTCAGTTACCCAAGAATGCTCAGTGGAATACTGGTAAGAGAAGCTCAAAACAATGCTGGAGGGTTTTGCAGAAGGAGCAGCCACCACGAAAACAAGTTTATTCAGATGACATGCCTCAATATGAAGATAAATCAGAAACCAGCGGAGACTCAGATTGCCCGATTTCTGTTGGCTAGGAACTGAAGATAGTTGCATCATTCCTACCATTTTCTCTGTCGTTTCTCTCCTGAGGTGATTTTTACTACCTAGGGTTCAATTATGATCCGTATCCAAATGCAGAGTTCTTCTGTATCTGTAAGGGGTCAGATTATTCGATGAAAGCCCTAGTCGCGCGGTGTTGTAAATTTTGTGTAGATATGCCTTCTTCATAATCTTTCAGGTGTATAAGAGAATACATGCTTTCGAATGACCGACCTCTTTCGATACTAAAAAAATGTTCTGAATTGTAACTATGTTGAAACAGTTTTCTCTGAACAGATTTGTACAGTAGTTGGAAAACCTTGTAATTGTTGTAGTGATAGATATGTTTTTTCTTAATTGACCTGAAAATAGTTAGGATGACAACTAAAAAAATCGGAGGGAATGGCAAATAGACAATTCACAAAGTAATGTATCTACTTTGGGATGCACAGAAAGTCAAACATGATAGTGATGAAACCATTTGAATTGGCATTTTGGTACTACATATTGGCATGCTTGTTTTGAGGATCTATCCACATGACTTCAACTCATATGTCATATCTCTAAATTTGAAAAGAAAATTCAGATTTTTAGATTTAGTATCCATCAATGTCCTGCAAGCTGAAATTCAAGGAACCAAAAAGATGAAAAAGGTATAGTATTAGAAATGATGAGAATCTTTCAATATTAGGTCTTCTCAAGTTTACAGAATATCATAGAGAAAACCTCTAAACTATATTATTATAGATCATTGAAAGATACCGATCATATAGCCAGGGCTGGCCTTGAGGCGCAGCAGGGGGGTGGGGGCGACTGCACTACTCCCCCGGTTTTTCGGGGCCCAAAATTGGTAGATACATTTGATTTAGATGAAACCGATTCTTTTGTTATAATCAGTTTCTGGCAAAATTTTGTTCCAATATACTGGATTATAATATGCTGGATTATAATATGCCATTGAAGACAGTATAGTAAGTAACAATCTACTTGGTAAGGAACTCGACCAATTTACAGAACATTCACATAGTAGACTTTGACATCATGAACGGCAGACCTAAAACTGCAACGGTCTTATTCTTATTTGCAAGCTCATTGAAAATTGTGTAGTTGATGACCACCATTTGCCTTCCATTTCAACCAGATGCCTTGGTCAACTTGTTCAGAGGATCTGAACCAGAAATTTGTTTAACTAATCAGAACAATCACAAGCATAGAGAAGCTAAGATAAGTGAGTACAACTTGGAGTTCGAATAAGCATACCAAGATAAGAATAACAGAAAACAATATCGCCAGGAACTATGTGAATCATTGCAGAGATAGATACATACTTGGAGATTCAGATGTGGTACTGTAAATGCCATTAGTAGGGAAGCGTTTTCGGTGTTTAAGCATAATGAAGTTCTCCAAAGAGCCGGCTGGCTCAGGGGATCCATGGAAATGTGAGGTGGAGCCGCTACTACAAGATATTCCTGATATGTAATGCCAAAAGTGAGTCATGAACAACTTCTAATTTGTTTTAACATCAAATTAAGCAATATAGCTTTCTAATTTTCACCGAGTCATGAACAACTTCTCTCGGAAAACAGACATGATGAAATTATGTGAACGTAGTTATTATTTATTAACGACATGAAGATGCGGCTAGTTAGCAGTCATGAAGTGCTTAGATATTTTTAACTTTGAAGGACGTTCTGCAGATATAAAAATTGAAAAGAAACCAATCAGGTATTCAATGAATGATTATTAACTAATACAATGCCTTAACAACAGATATGAGAAAAATGACCCAATGTTGAGCGTATCAACATTTTTTTAGATATGAGAAAAATGATTTCATCAATTAAAGCTACTTAGGTAATAAATAGAATTAAAGATAAAATATTCTAATGTTGACCAAGTAAGAAATCCAGCACAAACATAGGCCAGCAATATCGAGAACAGTCACATAGAACAAAATGCACATTAGCATCCCATTCTTCATAGAGATCAAGAGAAAATATGTTACCATGTAAGACTAGATATATGCGTAATCTTAAACATAAATAAATTAGTCATCTAGAAGCACGTGAACGTTGATATCAAAGAAACCATTACCGTGGAATACTATAACAAGAAAGAAAAGAATGGAGAAAAACATAGCGAAAATGCTGCCTCTTGAATTTGAAACTGATGATGCTTTCGTTGCTTTCATCTTCTTCAGTGCCTTCATTCTCTCTATCCTGGATCGTTTCAGCATGGCAAGTTCTGCAATCTCTTTAATAAATTTCTGATCAGCAGCATCCAAAGAGTATCCTCTGGGAGGTCTGGGAGGCTTTGGTGGCTTCTTAGCACCTGTTGACTTGCGCCTATCATTCCTCGTCCTACTTGCAACAAGATCTTCAGCCTTTACCCCTAACTCCTTGTTTATCAACACCTTTAAATCGTCAGAGGAACCCTCACCCTCATTTTCTTCAGTGCTGATAACATTCAATCTGTTTTCACAATCAACCAAACCATCATAATTCACCAATCCACCAGAAACTTCAGCATTCCCTAATTTCCCATCTAAAAATGTTGGCGGACTTCCTACTTCGTCATTTGTAGCCCTAGAACTCTCAATGTCAACTACAAAATCTCCATCTCCTTGTGAATTGTGATCCATATTTACCTCAACATAAACTATATCCTTAAAACAAAGAAATTTCACCACCCAATAAAAAAGCTGATTTTTCGCCCCAATTTTACAAACGATTTTGTATCTTCCGCACAATTCAACAACAGAGGACACCTCCCTCAGAATCAATGATTCTTTAGATTATACCAAAACCCAGAATCACTTAAAGCTAACAAATTTACAAATACTCGAAAACTTAGAATAAAAGAAAGCAATATTCAAGCAGATGGGGCAAAAAATTCAATCTTTATCCTCCTTCCAATCAAAAGTAAGTCCACAAGAAACCCTGTAATAACATTAAAAGTAAACAAAACAAACAGATATGATCAGAAATTTGCAAGATTATCAAAAGCACTATCCTATAGCATATTGCCATTTGATCAATTCTTGAACTATAAAACTCAGTCAAAACACAAATCTGCTAACAACCCAAATTCTGTATCAATCAACTCAACAAACAACAAACCAAAAAAAAGCCCCAAATGAGACAACAACCTCCAGCACCAAAATATTGTCCAACATTATCAAAACAATCCAATCACCAAAATACAAAAAACAAAAAGTAAATATAGTGCTAAATTCTAAAGTAGCAAACTATATAAACATCATTATCATAGAAAAAAAGTAAATACCTTTGGATAGAAAAAAGATGTTTGGGCAGATCCAATAAGACAAAATGAAGATGGGTTTTCATTTGCAAAGGTTATGAATTAGTACAAGAAGAGTAATAAATCAAAATGACAGAACGCAAGACATATATATATATAAAGAAAAGAGCTAAGAAAGTGCAGATTTTGAAGAGTAGAAGCTAAACTTGGAATAAAATACTACTCCCTCCATCAAATATATCATCATATTTTGAATTTGAAAGAATTTCAATTTCCAACTTTCATACTTTTTTAAGAAAAATATATTAAAATGAAGTATTTCAACATATTCTATTATTATCATAATAATTTTGATTCAAATTGTAGCTTTGGGATATTATCGGGAAGATTGATATCATTTGCTGGTTTGGCCAATCTTAGCTTCCTACTGTCATTCTCTAATGTTTCACTCTCTATCAAATCACACACCAATCTAATCTAAGAGTGCTAACCCACACAAAGCACTAGCACAAAGCTATGGCATTTTCACACCACTGTAAGGCTCTACCCAACACTACCAACAACCCTATTACATTATTACACTATATGTAACTTCTCAAGCTAAGAGTTATATCAATGCGAATGGCTGCGTACATAGATTATCGGGGCCCAACATTTCCAATAATCTCCACATTTCCTAAGTGACAAGGCAGCGACGATTTCGATCTAACCACGAATCAGAACTCATCGCTAAACTATTACTCCCGGTAATTCTAAAGCATATTACAAAAGAATGAAAAGTTAATATATGGGCTGAAAAGATGAACTACTTTGGCTGTACAATGCATTCCAAACAAGTCCACAAAGAACCCAATCCCTCACTAAAATGGGCTTCAATTCAACATAAGTACACTAATATCACAATGATCTGGGGACAACACAAAAGCATGCCAACAAATACACTCACACAGCAACACTAACATCAACACAAAGCACGCCGTTCACAAAACGACAAACTCTAATATCAAAGGTCCCCGAAGTCTCGACAACGACACATCTAACACTCAACTACGCCAAGCCCACAAAAGGGACATAACTCTACCAGAAAAGTCCTGAAGTTCCCACAAATCTATTACTTTTAACATTAAGATGCTGTTCACAAAAAGCGACATAACTCTACTATAAGGTCCCCTCGCAGGTTCGGCTGCCAAACACAGCGGAAATACAAAACCACATCACTATTAACAAAAACTCAATAAGTTAATAGATCACACAAAGTGACTAAACAAAAAACAAACAAAAGTCCCCAAACCACCATCATAAGTGGGTTTCAAGTACCTTAACAGCCATACCATACATTCCAATGAGACATACTCAACACACAAGGAGTACTAACATGCATATTCACAGATATAACATGACAGATTGAAAATTTAGTAAAAAAGCTCTACAATATATGCATTTTCATTCAACACTAAGTTTCTCGCTTCAAAATTCCTCACAAAAAAGACAAGTGCACAAAAGAGAGCTAACATTAAACATGGCATTCATATGGACAACAAAGAACAAGAATATCTACATAATCTATTTCTCCTCCTCTTTGAGTAAATTCTTTAACAATAAAAATGATTCAACTAGCAACACATGCATTCATAAATCAAATCCATTCTTCACCTCTACTGAAATAACAGTACATGCTCCACCTCATGCTGTGAGCATCATCATTACAAAAGCGACCACAAGTACTTTAAAATCCCTAATTTCTTATCATCCACATATGCACCGACGGCCTTAAAATATTTTTGTTGAATCAAAAACACACTTGGATTTTTGTTTCACATGCTATAATCGCATTTTCTCGTTAAACTAACCATACCATATCGATTATAACTTACATCATATAACAAAAATATGAAAATAATACTAAACATATCACAAATATCACAAAGATTCAAATTAAGTAATTAAACATAAAAATCAACACAATTCAAAATAGTACAAATTCTACAACGAATTTAAATCAAGACACACCTAACTCCATATCCTGGATTAAATAACAAAGTGAAACAATAAAATCGAAATCTAAAAAGATCAAGCCTCTCTACTATCATGTAAACTTTTCAAAGTTTCGACCTTTTACCTACCTCCCGCTGGGGATTTTGTAAGCCCGAAATCAAAAGTCACGCAAAAGCCATCGTAAAATACTATAGTAATTCTAGGACCTGCTCACATGAATAGCATCAGAAGCTGGTAGGCAATCGCAGTTGTCACTATTCACGCTACCGTAGCAGCGAGTACTATAGCAAACCCATCGATTTTCCGGCGAATTAGTAGCTCCTCCGGTCACCTCTTTGATCTTAACAAATTTAGCGCAGCCTCCTTCGGGACAAAGCAGTACGAATCCGACGAGCTTCACACCGCACCTTCGACTCCATTTGCAACTGGGGATTTGATTTCCAAGGCAAGAGGCTCAACTTCAAGGGCTCCACGACTTCTCCACCGTGATCCGCAACCACCAATACCGGGCGTGGCATGCACGAGACTACTACAAGCCCTTCTTCTCCGGCCTGATTCCGCAAAGATTCTAATTTTCCCCTTACCTAGTACAAAAACCTAGTTTCCAACAAACAAACCCAGCTGTCGGTTCGACTGCTTCCTACCTGCTTGATTCTCTATCAAACTCAAGGCCTAATCGACCTGGGAAACTCCAACCCTTTACCTCCACAACCCACTAAGATCCTTTCACACCCAAGCACGTGAGGATAAAAACCGACTCGAATGCTGTTAAGTGAGTCACAGCACTCTAAGGCATTGTGCGCTGCGGTTTTCACACAAAGTAGAAGTGCTCCCACCTATCACACTAATGTAACCTATCACATCAGAGTAAGACTAGGTTAAGAAGCATCTATTGTCATAAAATTGGCCGGGCCACATAGCTATCGGGCCAACATTTCCAACATGTATCAATCCATATCGTAAAGCTTGTTAGTATTTGATCGTGAAAAAACAAAGTCGATTATGTTTTATAGATTTTGAAATTACTCCCTCCAATTCAATTTTAATCGACGTCAATTTTTCAAGTGAACAACTTTGAAATATCAATTATTAATTATTCATTATTCTTAAAAAATATAAAATTTATATAATTTGACTATTTTTAAAAATACTTTTTACAATATTAATTTTTTAAATAATTTACCCTATATATAATAGGAAAAGGAGAATTGGAAGTTATTTTTTTTAAGCCCCATGTTATCCACAATCATTTTATCTAACCACCATGTGTCAGTTATTAGTCTACAAATTCCTACATACATCTTTTTACAACTACCACATTATCTATAGAAAAATGCAACCATTGTCACTCCTGTATATTCATACATTAATTATTTGCTGAAAATAAAGATAGTTTTGAGGGTATTGTAAAACAACACACTTAATTCCTTTACGAAAGAGAAGAAACGATTCATATAATATTATATTCTATGTCATCATTTTTCTTCTATTTTTTCCTCATTATTAGTAAAATAATTCATCCATCCCAAAATATCTATAGTAATTTTTAAAATATTATATCAATCGTACAAATATATTATTACAAATAATTCATACAGGTTAAACTGTGCATAAACATCTAGTATAATTAAAGAGTAATTAAAAATTAAAATTTATTTCGATATGTAAAAAATTGAATTAAAATTGATTGGAGAGAATAGTTACTATTGTTAATTTGAAAGAGAGTGATAAAGAGGTGTCCAAACGTGAGATTGCCACCGACAGTTCATTTGTTGTTTCAATCTATCTATTGCTTATTTTGCTTTTCTTTTTTATTATTATTTTCTCTTATTGGACAAGTTCGTACGGTATATGAGTCAAGCTCACCAAGACATGAAGTATGTTTAATGATGTAATAAATTCAAATTTATAGCATATACTCCTTCCAATAACTCGACTGTAAGTTCACTGATGCTATATATTGAATTTTTTTTCCTTTCTAAATGACATTTTTTATTCACGTAATTGTAAATCAACTCATTGTTTTGATCGAAGACCTAACTTATTAATATGAGGATTTATGGCTTGATCTCCCAAAATATAAATTGAAGGATAAAAGTTCTAAAAAAATTAAGAAATATGCATCATCTTCAAAGTAAATAGAAACTTTAAAAAAATCGGTGCAATTGCATCGCACGGTGCCAGCATAGGTCCCGCCATGCCCCCTCTCCTTGTTTTTCAATAAGTAGATCATGATGTCAATTTGTCACATTTTTCAACTATCGTGTTTATTTCAATGTATGGGGAACTATATTTCCACAATAACCAGTGATCCACACGAACGCATTAAAAACTTGTGCGTTGAGCTTTTTTACTTCCCTTCAATCCATTTTAATCGACTTCTCTCACATATCGGTATAAATTGATCTTCACTACTTTTTGGCTTATATTATTAAAAAATTAAAGTGTCATTGATATTATAAAAGTATTTAAAAATGAATCCAATATGTGATTATTCTCTTTTACATATCTTAGTTCCATTATCTCTTCTTATACCATCTTCTTATACCATCTTGTTTCACATTCGTTTCGTGATTTCATTTAAAGTACTCTTCTGCATTTTTATTATGTTGCATGTCATATATTTGAATTCGAAGCCTTTGGGATCCATGACGATGAATAATTAGAGTAAAATTATATTGAATTGTTTAAAAACAACTATGAATCGTTAAACATAAAACTATACCCTAAAAGGAAGGAAAAATAAAAGCAATAAAATCAAAAGGCAAAAACTCCAATCGAGTAAAATTAGACAACAACCGAAAAATATATCATTAGCGCATGCTATAATTATGGGGCTGCTTAACAATACCTTGGCTATATGGTGGTTTTTTTTCCTTCCTCAAAATGGAAAAAAAACCAATTCTACAAATATTCTCATTCAATATTAATCATTGATCAAAAAGTAATGATCCAATAATCAAGATTAGAGTAAACACCTAATAAGCATCTAAATGTAAGCCTCCAAGGAAAAACTCCTCTTTCTCCATCCCCTGTATATCAATTACCATGGAAGTTGAAATAATTTCTAAAGAAAACATCAAACCAGCATCTCCAACTCATCTTGGCATAAAACAATTCAAGATTTCAATGATTGATCAACTTACAACAAGTGCATACATCCCATTCCTTCTCTGCTATCCCAACAATCACCAAAACACTAACCAAATGCCATTATGGCAACAAACAATCTCCTAAGAAAGTCCCTCTCCCGACTTGTTATTTCTATCCATTTCATTTGACAAATAATCAACAAGAAATGACGATACTCAACATCGACAGAATGACAATGATGCAGTATTGTATTATTATGTTGAAACAACGATAAAAAATCAACAACTCAATGATTCTCTTGAACATCCAAAAGCTAAATGCATACTCAATTGTTTCCATACGACCCTGATTTAGTCCAACTTTTAGGGAAAACATTTCAGGGTCAAGTAATTCAAAATGAACATTGTGGGGAATCAGATTAGTGTGTTCCCCTTTCTACACACAAAATCATTGATGCTTACTCAATAGCTACATTTTTGAAATTCTGGGGCGAAAAAGCTCAAGGATGTTGTAATGAAACTATAAGTAGTCATAGCCTTGGAGAATTGCTTAATAAGACCGCTCATTATTATTCACACTCCATACGTGTCCAATTTCAACGCCGTACCCACACGCTACTAAAACGTATCATTCTAAAGACGCAGATAATTTGAAAAAATTCAAAAAAAAGTGTACAAAAATTATTCTATGCACATAATTATAAATGTGTACTCAAAGGGTCGGGTCTACTGGCATCGAAAACGATGTACAGCCTCGGATAATCTAAATTACGTTGATTCTCGCTCACTCTGCCCCTTTCGGGGAGGAAATCAGAATAATCCCCTTTAAGCGCCAAAAAGAGTCCGGCATACGCCATGTCCTTGAATTTGGGGCACCATCCCCTTGTCCTTTTTTTGATAAAAAAAAGAAGAATAAATTGATACAAATTACTAAAAGTTAAAAAGAAACTTATACATTTGACATTAATGATTTCTTTTTTTGAGAAAATGGTGTATTACATCTAAAAATGTTCCAAAAAAGGGAAATATATCATGAAAATGGCAGTATAATTTATATTTTGATACTACCTAACAAAGTTTTAATAAACTGTAACGCTCACCTAGTTTTGATGCCTCCATTTACTTTTCCTAAAAATCGCAAATTAACAAAAGATCGATAATGCATATTTAATAATTTAATCAGAAATAGCCTCCCAATGAATCTAATCAAGTAAATCGATACCAAAAATTCTAAAGCTAGATTAATCCGATAATTTTAAAAGCTACATTGGGTCACACATTCTCTTTTCCATATCATATTTTCTTTCTTATACATAATCAATTAACCAATAACCATAATTTTCAATAGTGTATTATTAATATCTTATTTAAATCCTACTACCTCTTTCAAATAACACAATTCACCATATTATTTTTATTTTTAATATTATTGTTATTATTATTATTATCATTTACATAATGCCTAGTTCTATTTTAACCTTTTTATAAAATCATATTTTTATTATACAAGATCTGCTGACATTTTAATTTCAAGCATTTTTGAAATTTTAAGTAGCATCATGCATAAAAGTCATTGCCACTGCATGCTACAACAATCAATTATAAAAGAAGTTGAAAAGATATTTTCTAAATTATGCTGATTGATAATATTCTAAAGTGACATTTTGGTTTTATATTGCATTTAACGAATTTCTGGAATATTCCACAACCATCATCTTCCCCTTATATTCTTACCTGTACTTGTCTCTGGGCAATGTGCCTCCCAACTATCGTCTATATAGTATATTTACGATCGCTTTATCTGACGTGGCGATGTTGACTCAACTGTTAAACACCAGATCTTTTACGCATCATTATATTTTCTTTCTCACAACTTTATTGTTTCAGTCAAGTTATATATAACTCCTTCTGCCTAACAACACGCCTTAACAAATCTATCTCACAGCACCAACACCACAACAATATCAATGCCTGCTAAATATTAATCTCTTTATTTATGACATCAGAGAGCATAAAAAATTTAAATAACAAAGAATTAACACTTTCTTAAATATAATGCAATTCAGAAACAAAGATAAATAGAAATTAACCTAGTATATGTTCTATCCATTGAGCCAGTTTATTTAATTTACTTTTGGTAACTTAATTAGTAAATGAAAACAAATGCACAACTTAAAAGTTGATAATGGCAGCACCGCTCGATGGCTTGGAGGCAAAAATATACAAGCCAAGATCATTCTTGTTTATAATACCTTTGTCAATTCTTGATTGGTAATATTGCTCCTGAAACAAAAGGGAAAATAAGGAATTTAAATTTATCACTTGAGAGTTGAGACAATATAATGTTAGAAAATTGTGCATTATACTAGTCCGTTCTTTGGGGGGAAAAATTGAGTTTTCCTTGGCATTTTAAAAAACCTGATAAAAACGAGTATTATGCGTATTGTACATATAAAACACCTTTTATACGTATTATTCATGTAGTTTTTAAATAAGAATTACAAATTGAACTCATACACATGACAAACAAATGTTTTTATTTATGTTAAGCCGTATTATTTACATAAACTTCCAACAGAAACTATGAAGTATACAATAATACGATTGACGAGTGTATCTCTTTTCATATTTTGCTAACGTCGATATCATGTTAAGAATGATTGAAGCTAATTAATTAAGAATCAACCAAACTAACCTTCGAATTAAGGATGCTAAGGTCGATATCATGTTAAGAATGATTGAAGCTAATTAGTTACAAACCAACCAAACTAACCTTCAAATTAAGGATGAATTGAGGGACAACATTCTCTTTCACCAAAGAAACAGTGCAACCACCCCAGCCAGCTCCAGTAAGCCTTGCCCCAAGTGCACCATTTGCTCGGCAAGCATTTACAAGCTCTTCTAACTCAGGACAGCTGATACATAAGCATAGGTAGTAGTAAATATACAATTGGTTAAGCAAGCTTGGTAAAACGACGACGAAGCCAGCACAGAACTTGGTTACAACAGGATATACGAGATCTCAATTGTTGATATTGAAACTTGAGAGGATCAAGCTACTTTTAAATTCGTGCAACAGAAATGATAAAGAAATTTATTTTTGGCTCATATTGAAGCTCCATGAAAATTGGTAGTGTCTACCATACTACAGAAATATGACTTTTTACATGTATGAATAAACATCAGAAAACAGAACATTTACCTGCACTCATACAGAACACTGCAGCTGTGGTGGCTTTCATTCATAAGGTCACCAAGCTTCTTCAGCAGGTCGTCGTCACTGAGACAGTTGGGAAAACTTATAAGAATATGAACCAATAACATCAAAGACATAGAGAAACTCCTTGGGAGCAGTGCATGAGGAGAAATTATTTAGTCAACTATCATAATTTGCAGTAGGAATAAATTATGATCCTAGAATTAAAAAAAAAAATTAAAAATTATGATCCTAGAATCTCAATTTCTATATATGTACACCCTATGAGATTCACTTACAAAACTAAATGAATGTATCAACATAAGTACTAATATCAATGGGTCAAATAATTTCAGTTCATTGAAGTTTTATGTATTACAGCATATCGCTTTTGAAATTTATGAGAAAACACCCCGTAGACCTACAAGATCGATGGGCATTATCATTTATTATTTCTGTCCAATAATCGTTTCATATTGATAATAGAACACTGGGGGAAAAAAATTAGTCACCTCAGTTTTGATGATACTGTATCTTTGAAAGCATGTACACGCTTGGCTTCAGAGTAGACGTGAGCTGCCCTCTGTTAGAAAAGAAATGGAGGGGAAAATAGCAATCAAGAGACATCTACTATAAAAAAAAACATATCGGTTAGCAAATTGAATACACCAAATTCTACGAATACACTTGGCCATGCATTAAAAGTATGACACTGTATCGGCATACAGAATAATAGTACTCACTACATCCCTACCAGATACATAGTGAGGTTTTCCCACTTAGGAAAATCTCTCAGCATTAAGGTCCCAATTTCTAATTAAATTGCAGGTGAGAGGCCAATGCAGAGGAAATTATTGATAATGAAGAATTTTAGTTTTTTTTAACACTAATGCATTGTCAAGCCTCCCTATCATTTAGGAATGGAGGGATTATATGATAGCATACTGGATTGTCAAATAGGCCAAAGACATGTGTAACAATTACCTGATGTAATTTATATTGCTTGGCAGCTCTTACAACATCTAGAGAAGTAGGAGAGTCAGCAAATACTTTTTCCAACTTTTCCTCTACAATCTTTTCAACATCTTCTGTATTGTATGGCTCTTCATTCAAAATTTCCTGGAGCAAATATAGAACGTTTAAAACCTAACATAAAAGATTTTACTTGATGAAAACAACAGAGTAACTCTAATAAGTTCTAAGACATGAGAAAAACAAATTTGAATAAAAATATTGATGTCAAGACTGCTTACAGCCACAGGCAAAGTATGAAATCATGTGGAATAGTTGACAGAACTACTGATATGTATGCAGAAAGATACCTTGACGGCTACAACTGGATCAGAAGAACCTCGGGTGCCAGCGAATGATACACATAACCCTTCAACATCAGATAGTGTCTTTATTGTAGATATTGCTTCTTGAGGTTTCATGCCAAGTTTGATAGCTAATATAATCTGAAGGGGGAAAGAAGAACAAAAGGTTATCAGCAAAAAGAAATACAATTATCTGAATCAAATTTTTTTTAATTAGTCAGTAGATGGAGTAAAAAGTGTATTTCAGAACTAGCAAATAGAATTGATTAAAAAATGGTAGCTTCTTACAACAACCTCGAAAAAAAAGTATTCTACCATAAATTATCTTAGAGTACTAGTGTACTACAAACTTGTTTTAATTGAAGTAGATATGATTAACGTCATGTCAAATAACCCTCCATCGCTATTTGAATGAATGGGTTAGGCCTGATTTACATATTATGTATAAATTGGACTTGGCTCTCTTTAATACTATTATATGAATTGCATCAGAAGTTGGCAATATAAGGGGCCACAAAAATTATATTGTCAAATTTATGCATTGATTTACTAGTACTAGGGAACGTAAAGACCCTAACACCATAGAAGTAAGGTAAAGTTAGACAGAGGAGGAAACTAATTTCCAGGAACAGTTTTTTAGATGATTTTAATCAAATAGGACTTCCTGCTGTAGAGTTAACTAAATAGATTAGAGCTTGATGCTTACAGCAGCTATGCGACATTCCACAACCCGATTATTATAGTTAACAGCTGCTGTAACAGCTTTTTCGGACTGTGCAAGTGAATGGGCTATCACAAAAGTTCCTCCAGCAGGAAGTTGCACGTCGGTTGCACGAATAGGATTGAAATCAATAAGCTTTGCGATCCCAGATTGAGCCATGACTGAGATAGCCTGCCAATAGGAAATACCGTACAATAAATTATAAGTAGATTGCAGCTGCACACAATACACAAGGAATGATAGTGTCACCTTTGGAGAGTTATTGTCACTTATAGTCGAAGCTAACCAAGAAGGTCAACCTTAACAGTTACATTAAAAAAAACTGATTTAAGTTTACAGGTAACAATGAGGATTACCTGGTCCATTCCACCAGATTGAGTACCTATGTGTCGTTCACATTCGCACGTAAGTTGTGCTAGCTCTTTCTGAAAGCAAAGGGTTAAATAATAAGTGTGAGAGAATGATGACCACTAATAAGAGTATCAAATAAGGTCAAAGTACGGTAGACAAATAAGCAAAATTTCAATAGAACCAATGACTGAACTTTAGTCATTATCAAGTTGCATAGTTAAGCTAAATCTCTAGACTCGCTAAATTATCTGCAGGAAAACAAGATCAACTTTCAAGAAAATGCTGATGCATAATGTATCAGTTTTTAAAGATATTTAGTGCATGGGCTTCTTCTGTAATATTTCTCTCATGGAAGCATAAGAAGCACGTCAAATAGAATGTTCTAGTGAAATGTGTCTCCCAGTGTGTGGTTATGAACTAGACACAAACCATACTGAATACGTAATATCACAGGAATGACCAAAATACCTTTGGAAAGCTTGCACCAAATGCAGCCATTATAGCTATTGTAGAAGAGCAAACAAATGCTGCAGAGCTTGATAATCCGGAGCCTGTATGAGGAAAAATTGTAGACCATGTTTGTAACTACAGTATACCAAAATCAACATATTTTCTATCCTACTTCTATATAAAGTGAGGTTTAGTCGGTCGATTCAACAATCTACGAAAAAATGCCAGACATTCAGTCCATTGAACGGAATCTAGTAAATTACAAAACTAAGGAAAGACTTATACCTGTCGGGACTATGCCATCAACAACGACATCAAGTCCAACTGGTTCACCAAGGTCAATTCCTCTTGATTTGGCATATTCGTAGAACCCTTTATACCTGCAACAGGCATGTCATCATGGGTTATTTGACATGATAAGTATACTGAAATACACAAGCTAACACTAGGAATTTTTTCCCCTCAGCCCGAAACAGAATACTGAAGCTACGCTGGTGCAGAGATCAGTTACAACTTGAGAATATCATTCATGATTAGTGCTTACCCAAGTGCATGTATTACATGGAAGGGATCCAAAGAAAGATGAAATAATAACACAGCAGTGTAGTAAACCTACCCACAGACGAAATAGTGACCCCAACGGTGATTTTTCAGGTCAATTTCCTGCAAGTTAAAATATCCCAGTTTCTCGATAAGTCTACTAAAAAGTGAAAATGAGAACAATAAAAGGGCAACTTGCATCTTTTCAGAACTCAAGAGCACAAAAAAATAAATTGGAAATACTACAGAATTTCAAATAAAGTAAATATATACTCCATGTTTCTATCATCCAGGCTCAAGAGCCTCTATTAAAAGTTGAGCTGCAACTAAATAAAAATAGTGACCTATAGATATTGATAAGTTCTTTAGATTGATACAGATGTACTCATGTATCCCTTCAAGACCCTACCCTACATAATTTCACACTCCAGTCACTGAGAAATCTAAAACTTTCAGCAATGCTAGCTTCGTTAGAAAGTCATGTGTGCATGAATGGAGAAAAAGACTCGCAATGTCTAAGACGCTACAACATTCAACAATAAAAGCCCACAAAAGTTCAATTGTTTAAGAAATGAATAATTAAAGAGTAAAAGTGCAACAATGTACACCTGATTAGGATCAGCATTGTACGTACACATTGCGTACTTGTCACTTTTCACATTCCCAATCCTCAATAACTTCTCTGAACTATTTTTCCGTATAGCTACAATTGTGTCTTGTCGAATCGCCATTGGCAGCACCGAGTAACCCTCGTAATCTATATGCTCCCCGATCAAATTCACCCTCCCTAATTTAGATCAAAACATATCATCAACCTCGTATTCGAATGCAAAATCAGGCAAAGCTTCAATCTTTACATAGTAGTTAACCCTTTTAGAATACATTAACTTGCAAATAAGCCTACAAATTAGTCTTACAACCAAAAGATGCAAAATTTAAACTCCAGAAAACGCAAAATCTATTCATATTAGTTTACCAACACAATTATTAATAAACAACAGTTACATTATATTACTCCCTCAATCCCATAATGATTGTCCAGTTTTGGATTTTGATTGTTGACTTTTCGAATTTTGAACTCAAATATAACGTCAATTAAAATAAATCGAAGTTGGTATTATTCTCATAAGTCATTTTAATTTACCTGGGGATCTAGCAAAAACATCAGGAACTTGACCAAACAACTCAACAAATTTATCCTTCAAATTCTTGAAACGAATCTCTGCTTCTTCAAGCTGGGACCCACTTCCATATACTTCCTCAAGTTTTGAGTATGTTGGTACTGCTAACTCTTCATTCTTTGCCATAATAATTATAATTTGATTTCAAATTTATGTCTAATATGTTGTTTTAAATTTAATAAAGGGGTTGATCAATTGAGATTATTATGGATTAGTAATGGATTAATTGGGATTCTTTCGCGATAATTACCTAGGAGATGTTTGCTATCAGCTGGTACTTATCTAGATAGGGAGTACAATTCACGTGTCCCCAATCATTCATCATCAAATAATCATTATATCCGTTCCAACCCGACTCATTAAACTGCCATTTTTGATGTCAAGAGAACTATATACAACTATATGGAACACGAAGAGAAAATAGGCTTAGCTCCACCTAAACAATCGTCAGATAATTGTCGGGACTGGAGCAAAAATACATACACGAGATACACATCAATACCAAACTATTTATAACTTGTTACACTTAAATTGACCGAGTAATCCGATACTAAACCAAAGAATCCGATTCAATAACCTACCTATTAACATCCAAGTTTGACTCTAAAAAAATACTCAATATCCGAAACAATCCGATAATTAACCAACTACATCTAAGCGTCAGTTATGCTATGTCCATTAGGGTCACTAAAAAATTCAAACCGAACCGACCGAAACCGAACCGAAATTGGAGGAACCAATTTTAGGCTCTCAAAAATAAATAACTAAATGTATTTTGCCGGGCTGGCTCGGTATCAGACTGCTCTAACCTAACCGAATCCCGAACCAATTTACTTATTAATTAAAAAAAAATTAAATATATATATATATTGCATATAATATGTATAATCGGTAACCGAACCGAACAGTAATCGGTACCGTCAAGCCTATATATACATAATCGATCTTAAAATGCACTTGCTATACCCAAAAAACCCTATACTGAAGTGGGACCCAGCATGCACCACCTCGCCACCCTCCTCCGCCGCCCAGCCCAAAATTACTTAGTATTATTGATACAAGTAGGCCACTACAAGCCCCAGAAAGCACACCCACCCACCCCCCCCCCCCCCCCCACCCCGACCCCCCAAGAAGGCCGAATCATTCACCCTCCACGGAGAGACATGGGAGGACCCGTACTTCTGGATGTCCCAGTTAAATGATAAGGTAGCTATGAGACATATGGACATATATATGGAACAAGAAGAGAAATATACTGAAGCCGTAATGTCTGATACGGAGAACCTCAACTCCAAACTTCACTCTGAAATTGCTTCACGATTTCATTTTGATCTCTCTACTCCTCCCCTTAAGTGGGGCCCTTGGTATAATGTTTTAAAATGTTGTTTGTATATTACGGAGTTTTTTATTTGTCGAGCCCAAGGAAGATAACTAAGTTGAAATATAAGTAGACATACCATTACATTCCAATTTGAAGTTACCTCGATTAACCTAGGTGAATAAAAAAGTAGACCTAAACAGGATGAAGTAAAAATTTAACTTTGATTCACCTTAAAGTAACTTTATTGGAGTTATCCTAGAATATTAGGATGAAATTTGGAAAAGAAATTACCTGGTAAAGCATTATGTGTTTGCCCACCGTTGTGGTGTTAATGTATCATTATGATCACATATTTGGATTTCAAATGTAGCGAGAAGCATGATTTGGGTTGTGCTCTAGTTTGGAGTTAGGACTGAATTTTGAGATCTCCAGGATGTATTATCGACGAGTTGAAGATGGCAAGCAGTATCCAATATTATGCCGGAGATTAGCAAGGCTAAATGAAGAGTTTATTTCTCATAAATCTCCGTCTTCTGGGTTTGATTTTACCTCTGGGAAGAGAATTGAGCAGAAGCTCCTTGACTACAATCAAGAGGCTGAGAAATATGGAGGTTTCTAATGAACATTGCTATAATCCCAGCGTTTTTCGTTGGTCTAAACTATAATGACATTTTTATTAATGGCCTTATTGTTTCAGGTTATTCTTATGAGGAGCTATCTGAAGTGTCCCCCGATCACCATTATCTAGCTTACACAATGTACGATAAGGATAATGATTACTTCAAATTATCCGTGCGAGACATGAATTTGGGTACACTATGTAGTAAGCCCCAAGCGGAGCGTGTTACAAACATTGCTTGGGCAAAAGATGGGAAAACATTGCTTTACGTTGTGGCTGATCATAAGAAGAGACCATATAGGTTTGTAATGATTTGCGTTCCTTAGTTTATGTAGCTGGTGATAGTCAACATTTGTTTTTTTATTGTCTATAGGATCTATTGTAGCATGATTGAGTCAAATGAAAAAGATGTATTGCTTTATGAAGAACTTGAAGATAATGTCCATGTAAAAATAAGACACACCAAGGATTTCCAGCATGTCGTTGTTTATAGATTCTCAACTTCAACTTCCAAGGTATATCTGGGAAAATGCCTAGTAAAGGTTTCTTTTTAATGCAATCAGAATTTTAGTATATGGTTGACCAATTTTACAGGTCTTTCTGATAAATGCAGCTGATCCTTTATCAAGCATGACTCTTATTTGGGAGTGCGCGGGTCAAGCACATTGTGTAGTTGAGCACCATCAGGGATTCCTTTACCTTTTCACTAATGCAAAGAAGAATGGGCAACATATTGATCACCACTACTTACTACAGTCCCCGGTTGATACATCATTGGGCCCACGAACGTGGCAGGTCACTAAGTACTTATGATATACAGTATCTAATAGCTGAAGCACACTCTTCTTCTCAGCTTTGTTTTTTTGGACCTTACAAGTTAACATCTTATAAGTAAATATGCATGTCTAAATCATGTTACTAGTTTAGACATGTTTGTATAACGAGTGTCTAAGGTGTAAATTGTATTAATTGAAAATAAGGACATTTTCTTTGTAGTACTTCTAATCATCAAGCCCTAATTTGTAAAGAAAAAAGATTATTGTAAAAAAAATCAAGAAGAAGCTACACTTTGGAGTTTTTTTAATAAAAAGACGTTAGGATTTTTTTTTAATCTTCTTTATACACTTTTTACCAAAGATGTCAAAAATATCGTTGGTCAATATAAGATGATTTGACCAACAAAAGCATATAGGTAAGAACCATGTTCGATATGATATGCAGCTCGTTTCTTTTATTAATGTTTTCTTATGTTGTCATCATGTTCTTAATGTGTTCTGCCAGTTTCTTCTTACTTCTGCATCTTATGTCAGTTCCGAAACAGGACTTGAAAAGTTAATTAAACTTTTCTCTCTTCAATGAAATGACAAATCCCTTTTTATGGAAAAATTTCAGAACGTTTTTGCTGATGATCCAAAGCTTGTTATAGAAGACGTTGATTTATGTCACTCTCATCTGGTTCTGATCGTGAGAGATGATCATAAATATAGGCTCTGTTCAGTATATATACCTTTGCCCTCCGAGAAGGTAATGGTAGTGTTACATTTGTTTCTATTCCTCAAAGTTACTTGATTTTCTTTCTGCATAATATTATTAAAGCTAATGTTCATTTCCAGAAACAAATTAATTGCGGAAATACCCTGAAGATTCTCCAATCATTGTGTAGGGAGAATTACATGCATTTATTGTTTAAGTTTTGCAGCTCAAAGCAGCTAGTAAATCAGATGATCCTGATATATAGAGTCCTCAGTCTCCACAACCTCAATACCTCAATTCTACTTTGTTTTTCTAACTTCAATAACCAACTTCTAAATACCATTCTTCAAATTGCTTAAAGATTGTTGTTGATTCTTTTTTGTTGGTTTGTTTTGCATTCTTGTATCTGGAACAGCTACCAGTTTATCTCAGAGAGCTCAATCCACAACTTTTGCCTCTTCCAGATGATGTTTGTCAAATCTCACCTGGACCAAATTATGACTACCATTCTTCAATTATGCGCTTCACCGTTTCCTCACCTGTGGTATATTTTTTATTATTAAAGTTATTTTTTAGAATCGATTTTATATGAGCTGTCGTTTTTAAGTGGGAAGGAATTATAGTGTCATCTGGAAACATAGCATAACTTGCTGTAGTACTGAAAATAGGTGTTTGTCCATGCATGATGCTTCTAGTTTCTGAAGTATGCAATGCTTGATAACTTGCATCTGAGTCTTTTGGGTAATCGGTGCTTGTTGATGCATGATGCATCTCAGTATGCTATCTTTGATAACTCTCTTGAGTTAAATTCTCCTGCAATATTGGTCTGGGATATAAAAGAGATTTCTGTCATATTCTTATCAAAGCAATTCACAGTTGGTAGTTTAGATGTAGGTCTCAAACTGAAGGCTTCTGGAGAAGGCCAGATGTAAGAGTATAAATTGGATAAGGGAATAACTGTTTAGTGTGTGGAAACAAAGCAAAAATCTTGGCTAGTTTACTGGTAAAACTATTCTGGATAATGTGTTCCATCATGGAAACTCTACTATATAAATGAAAATTATACAATTTAGAATTCTCTAACATGGAAATCATGTTTATATGCTTGTAAGGTTGTGTATATGAGGAAGTGTAAGAGTACCAATGAACATCATATTAGTTATATTGTGCATTATTTTACGGCGGTTGTTTTTAATTAGCATATAAGTTTACATGACTATAAAGATGGTATCAGCAATCATGATTTCTTATTGTGGTTAATACAATGTCAACATGATCTCCGCTTATCATGATCTTCCTTTGCTGTTTGCAGATGCCGGATGCTGTTGTCGATTATGACTTGTCCAATGGAAAGTGGAATATTGTTCAACAGCAAAATCTCCTTCATGAAAGAACCCGAGTTTTGTATGGCTCCATGACATCTGCTGTTGGTGGAAAGAGCCCCTCAATTGCCAGAAGTATAGACTCTATAGGTTCAGACGGGGAAGACGGTGGGTTATGGAATGACCTATCTGAGTATTATGCTTGTGACTATTATAAAGTCACTTCCTATGATGGGATTGAAGTTCCTTTGACAATTGTATATTCAAAACAAAATAACAATGTGGGAAAGAGCCCTGGATTACTTCATGGGCATGGTGCATATGGTGAATTACTTGAAAAAAGGTGGAGAAATGAGTTGAAAAGCCTTCTAGATCGGGGCTGGGTAATAGCATATGCTGATGTTAGGTATATCACTTGGTGCCCAATGTCGTTTAGAAATTATCAGTGTCATTGTTTTAAGATTGTAGTATGGTGATTAGTTTTTAAATTCTGTGAATACCACACCGATTGCTGTTGGGATATTGAAAGTTTTCATTTCCAGGGGTGGAGGTGGTGGAGGTAAAAAATGGCATCATGATGGCAGATGTCGTAATAAGCTCAATTCCATCAAAGATTACATATCTTGCGCGGAGTTTCTTATTGCCAGAGGGATTGTGCAAGAAAATAAGCTTGCTGGTTGGGGATATAGTGCTGGAGGATTGATGGTCGCTTCAGCAATTAATTTGAACCCCAATTTGTTCCGTGCTGCTGTGTTGAAGGTTTGGATTTCTGAATCTCCTCAACATCTATTAGTTCAGAATTTATGTCAATACACCAATGAGATGCTATGACTTGCTATTTGTTTTCTTGTAAATTTAACTTATATTTATGTCAATTTATCTGTTTTTGTCATTGAAACATACACCTGTCCAGTAGCAGATGTCCAGGAAGGACTATTAATTGAGTGTATCATATAAGCTCTGCAATTCATTTTAATTGACGTTTATCAGTTTTCGAGCCAGAGCTTTGTCCACTATTTATATTAAATAATAAAATTTTCTTTTCGTATTCAATTTTTTTATTAACGTTGATAGCTCTTTTCTTTCTTATTTATTTCAATAAATATAATGTTGATATTATTGAATTTGTTTTTAAGAGTGTTTTCACAATATTATTTTCTTGTAATTTATCTTTATATAACATACATTGTCAAAACTTCACCTTAGGACTGAAAACGTAATTTAAATTTTTTTGAGTGAGTATGTATTATAAATTTAACAGACATATCATATTGCTTTTAACAATATCATTTTACTCCCCACAAACCCAGGATAGTGGCTTCTAATTCTGATATCGTGTTTAAGTGATTCTATATGGTTTCTTTGCAGGTGCCATTTCTAGATCCAATCAATACTCTTCTCTATCCCATTCTACCGCTCACAGCTGCTGACTATGATGAGTTTGGGTATCCAGGAGATGTTCAAGATTTCCAGGCCATGCGGCAATATTCCCCATATGAGAACATACCGAAAGACGTAATATATCCAGCTGTTTTGGTGGCTTCATCGTTCAGTACCAGGTAATATTTGCGTTGGTTTATGGTGCTGGTTATTTGACCTCTAGGGAGAAATATAAAACAAGGGAATGAGAAAGAAAAATGAAATTTATGAAAAATTATCCATGACAAAACTTAAGAACCTGCCAAGGAATTTCAAAAAGTTGAGCCAGTAGTTGATATCTATGACAAAACTTAAGCACCTTTAGTGTGAATTTTCAGTCTGCTACGTTCTCTAGTAATTTATTTGCAACTCGGGCATGCTGCGGATATAAGCTTTTCAAAATCCTCTCATGACATCTTGTTCATATTATTATGGGTAGGTTTGGAGTTTGGGAAGCAGCAAAGTGGGTAGCACGAGCTCGTGAATACACTGCTTATGACCCTAACCGTCCTATATTGCTCAACTTAACTACAGATATTGTGGAGGAGAATCGTTACTTGCATTGCAAAGAGTCGGCTTTGGAGATCGCATTCCTTCTTAAGGTGATGGATTCTTCGTAATCGCTCTCTAATCAACATGGTAAATACACACACCTTGTGAAATCTTGGTAGTTGTTGAATATCCAGGGATATGCATGTGATGAGTCCGATGACACAATTTTCCAATCTTGCAATTTGTCATAGGAAACTTTTCTTTTCTGAATATAAGTTGTAGGATAATGCAATAGATTATAATATAATTGAATTTTGTTTGTGTTGTCTATCAAGATGTATATGTTAGCTTGTTTTAGTTTGATTGAGGTATCGATTTTTTGTTGATCGAACCTTGTCGTTTTCATATTTTAATTTTATTCTTAAAAGTTTTAAGTTTTGACTTTTTGACTTATCATTTTTTATTTTTAGTTTGGCAAGAAATTAAATGTGAAGTTGTTTGAAACAATCCATAAATATATGAGGAATGTAATGATAAATTTGGCTAAATAATATGGGTCAAGATTATGATATGAAAAATAACACTTCATTTTTGTTTTGCTAAAATAACTTCCCCTATGAAATGACCGAAATACCCCCTTCTCCTAGACATACCAAGGTTGCCTTTTTATTCCTTCACTCTTCTTCATTTGATATTTTCACTCCTTAAAATTCTCTCTAAAACTCAATCCGTAACTTATCTCTTTCTTTCTCTATGTTCTTTGAACTTCCTTAACAATTTCTTGAGAAAGTTTGTTTTATTTTAGTTTCTTGGCTTTGGTATTGACATCTAAGTTGTTTTTTGTTTTTGTTGTTTTGCATGTGTGTAAATCGGTACATAATGATGAATTGGTTTATTTTTTTGTTATATTGTTTGCATTAGATGTATAATTGTACAATTGTTAGTGTTGAAGCATGTTTAATTTTTGGGTTTCTCCCTAAAATTCGTTGTTAGTGTTTAAGTTCCAATTTTGACAACATTTATGTATTTTCGTTAGGGTATTTTAGTATGGTTTAATTTTTGACTATATGGTAAATAATTCTTATTTATTACGGAGTAGTTTGTACCAAAGTTTCTTTGATTAGGATTTTAAATGGTTTTATCTTCGTTGTTTGTTGTTCATGAGTCATGAACGATGTGAAAAGTTTCGTTATTACGGAGTAGCTTATACCAAAGTTTCTTTGATTAGGATTTTAAATGGTTTTATTTTCGTTGTTTGTTGTTTATGAGTCATGAGTCCTGAATGATGTGCCAAAGTTTCGTGACGATGATTGACAGTTGCAAGTTTCGTGACGATGATTGACAGTTGCGCAATCGACTTTTTCATGGGACTGATCGGAACAGAATTTGGCCGCGGGATTTGCACCCTCTCTCTATCTTGCTTTCTTGTTTTCTCATAACTGAGATAATTGTTGAAATGGTCCCCGATAATGGCACCAAGTTGTACTTGTAAAAGCACTCACTTATGCAGGTCACGTGAGTACTACAAATCAAATTGCATTGTGGATTAGCTCAAAGAAGATTGAAGTTGTTAGTTAGTTTCCTACATTGTAGCAATTGTATTTTATCTCATACCATTAGCTAAGCATTCGGTTGTAATTTCAATATTTGAATTTGAATTCATGTACATCCATTGTAATTGTATTGATTATAAATACAAGTTTCACTAGATGAGAATCACTTTTCATCAAATTCTTCATGGTATTTTCGGCCTTGATTTAACATCCAACCACTGAAGCTTCCGCTTTTCTTCTCTTGCTTTCTATACAATGTCTCTTCCTATCAATGATGACAATACCCCTAATGATATGTCTGGTACTATAGGCACCAATCCTAGCACTCCGAACACTGGTGATGCTTCTAACTATCCACCATTAAACCTGCCTCCTAAAGAACCTATTTCGACCAATGTCAAAAATCATATGAATGTTGAGTGTACTTATCTCAACTATCCAAATTGGAAGGCATGATGATTTTCTACGTATTTTTTGCGCTGTGATGAAAGTTTTAGGAATTGTCGATGACAGGCCATGTCCTGCCTCAAGATCATACTCAATTTTTGATTTATGGGACTCACGCAATGACATTGCTCTTAGCCAGATTTGTTTCTCATACCCCTTTAACTCCTTGTTAGACTATATATGATAAATCCCAAGAGGGGGTGAATTAGGGTTATAAAGGAATTATACCCACTGATTTATAAAATTCTTAAGTTCACTCACTATAATTAATCTTCTTTTACAATTTGCGTGCGAATGCTGTAATATACAAAAGTCCAATCAAATAGTCTTACACAAATATGATCATGCAATACATAAACAAATTCCCATTTTGATTTATTATGCCAAATATTTAACTCTCGAGAATACACATCATTATCTGTACCACTTACTTAATTTATCCACTTCTATTTAGTTAGGGGCAATAATCCCTCAATCAAACTTAATAATCAATTTTACACAATTATAAAATATAACAATATGTAACAATAAGGGAAAGAGAGTTTAGGGATAGAAAAAATGCAACCTCGAACGGTGTTTAACGAAGCCTCGCAACCTAATGCTCCGACCTCTGGCTTCAACCTTGGGATTTGGAAATGTAACCTCGCATATTATCTGGAGTTCAATTACCCGCATGCATAAGCAAACAACTCAATATATACCGCCTAATGGGCACCTAGCCACGCCATCAGCATCCACTCGAGAATCCCTGCCGACCCTCGAAAACCCCCTGCCGAGCCGCTCAAGATCAACCCAACCTTCCCTTCTAGCAACACACACTAGAAGCGACTAGCAATCTCGCTAATCAATCCACACCGAAGTTCATCAAGAAAACTCACCCACTGTGAACCTTGTGCTATTTCTTTCAAGATTCACCCAACCATGAACAACCTTCTTAGCTACCCACTCAGAAGCTTCATTAGCGTCCTGCTAATCAATCCACACACCGAGTTCACCCCCAAGCAAGTAAGACCACCTTACTTGTGAACCTCATTATTTCTTTTGATGTGTTAAAAGTTTTACTCTTTTACAAGATAATTCCTAAATGGATTTGATACGAGTATTAATTTTAGCTCTATATAACTCCTTAATGAGTGGATGAAGTTGAACCTTGTTTTTGAATCTCCCTTGGCTGAGTAGATAGAAAACTCGATTTAAACTTTGTTTTTCTCTCTCGATCAATCTTTAACAAACACTCAATGATCCTTCTTATCACAATCTATATATATATAAGTTAAGCAATACTCTAATTCAAAGTCTAGAGGATAATCAAATTGAAATTTCTATTTTGTGAGAGATTTGATATTCAAAATAAGAGAGATTTGGGTTTAGAAATGTCTAATAAAATGTGGTGAGAAAGGCTCTGGGAATGGTGTGGGTCAGTGGAGTTTTTATGGTGTGAAATTGGAGCTCAAACGGTAAAAAACGGACAAATTTTGGTAATCAGCTCCTCAATCGGCCTCTCAATCGGCCCCTCCGGTTTCCATTTTCTCTCCCTGCAGAGTCTGTAATCGGCTCCTCACCGACACCTCCCTCAGGAGCCTATTTAAAAACTCATTTCCCGCTTCGTTATAACTCCGATTTTGATGATTCAAAATGCGTTGGAAAGCTCTTTTCAAACCCTTTAATAAAATGAATTCAAATCCCCTATTTTATGAACATTAATATTTTCAAAATATTTCATTTTGACAAAACATCTTAAAAACTTTGAAACGCTTTTAATAACTTTTTTTGTCAAGAATGATTTGAAAATATCTTTCCGCTGGTATAGCAGCCTTCAACTAAGATTATTCTAAGAGATTTTAAAATATTATTGGAAGCTAACTTTACCTTTGTAAGAGCTTCTTGTATCCATAGTAGCTGCCACTCGATATCGTTAACACTCTTGAATCCTCTCTTCTCTTTGAATTCATTTGACAACAGATCGCTCTTTGAATATCTCTTCGATTCTCACGTCAATGGTCTCAGGTTTGCTAACAGTATTAATACCAAGTCCCTCCAAGTAAACATCTCTAACACTTAATTGGCTATTAAAAAACACTTAATCACATGTTAAATAGTAAATCAATATTTTAGTAATCATCAAAAACAAAGAGAGTGACGGACACATAGTCTCAACACCGCCACCAAAATCTCTTGAATTTTGATTGTCAAACTGCTTTTGAAGCTTGGACTATTCTCGGCAACTCTCTCAGGACAATGTTGCTGCCACTCAAATGCATTCCGTGCAACAGCAAAGATTTTCAAAAAAGGAGAAAGTTCATGGATTTAATATTTGCAAAGAATCGGCATTCATTGTGTACAAACCTCAAAGCTGTTGGTGAACAGGTTAAAGAGAATGATCTTGTTGCTCATGCCTTACTTGGACTTCCAGAACCTTACAATTCCTTCATCACTGCTATGAATACTCAACCGAATTCTCTCATTTGTCGCTTCAGGCCGTACTATTGTTGAGTGAAAGGTCAATCAAGCTACTAAATTGCAGTCTCAGGATCCTGCCATGCTCTTGTATTCTTCTGCATCCAACAAACCTGATTCTGGCTCCTACAGAAATAACTCTTACAACAACAAGTTCAACAATAGATTCACTAAGAACAAATCTCCGTAGACTACAAACTATGGTCGAAGATCCAATGTGTTTCCAAAGTACACTTCATATAAGTCAGCTAGTATTCTTGGCTCATCTCCATTTATGCCATCTCCAATGAAAGTATCAAGTGTCGACATGGGACTATATAATCACGAAGCCCCCCATCGCAATACAATGTATTCAATCATGCTTTACGCTTTCCAAATAAATCGCACAAATCCCTTTGTCAGAATGCACATTGATGAGTCTTCGCTAATCAAGCTTCAGATTCCGATAATGGTGCATCCCGCCTCATATGACCGGGTGACATTTCTCTACTTCACTCTTTAACTCCTTATACTGGCACTACTAAGGTCATGATAGGTAATGGTGTATTACTTTCCATCTCACACATTGGCACTGCATCCATCTATTCTCTCAATTTATGTGATGTTTTTCTTGTTCCTAATCTAACTAAAAACTTGATTTCAATTCAGAAGTTACGTTTAGATAACAATTGCATTGTTCAATTCTCACAATTTGGTTTTTCTCACAAGATCCTCCTCGACAACGACAACTCTTACTTCAATCTAGCGTACTGGCTCTCTACCCAATAAAACTCACAAGGCCCTTGCTCTTACTTCACACCGTCACTTTCATCATCTCTCATCACTCATAGCATCAAAGGTCAAGTACTCGCTAGTTTTGTTTTACATTCATTAGTTAGCAATAAAACTATTATATGTGCCTATTCCCACTCTCATTGTAATATTTGTCATCTAGATAAACATGTGTAAAATACCTTTATGTCAGCTAAGAATTATTCACCACGCACCTTTTCAATTGATTTTCTCTGATGTTTGGGAATCACCTATGTTATCTCCTACTGGCATTAGATACTACATTATATTTATTGATGCTTTTAGTAGATATTCCTGGGTATAACCATTACACAAAAAATCAGACTCTCTCAAATACTTTGAGCAATTTCACACAATGATCACAAATGTTTTTCAAGCTCAAATCAAATGCTTTAATGCAGCGCAGGGAGAGAAGTTTCATAAATTGTAGCCTCCCTGTCTCACCAACATGGCATTCCCTTCAGTATTCTCATTCGAAGAATTCCACAACAAAAATGAAGTCGCGAAAGAAAACATGTGACAATATTTTAATAAACAAAAAGTTACCTCTCCTTTAAGTCACAAATCTCCATATCAAATTCTCTTTTAACTCTCAACCTGACTATTTCATGATCAAGGTCTTTCGCTGTCTTTGTTATCATCACTTAACTAAATAAATCACATCTAAATACTCCCCTCGATCCCTTCCCTGTCTATTTCTTGGAGTATCTTTAACTCACAAAGGATACAGGTGTTACAATCCTGAGGTTAAAAGAGTACTAGTTTCAAGACATGTTGTCTTCAATGAAACTGTATTCCCTTATCAAGCTTTTCATTCCTTCTTTAAAAATGACAACTCTCTTATCTTTCCTTCTAACTATCAATTCTCTTCCACCTTAAATTCTACTGCAATCTCCTCCACTACTACAAAATCTTCTTCCACAAACACTAGCAACTTTACTTCTTCTTCTTTTCTGCTATCTCCACCTTCCTATCATTCTGTATCAACTACCAATGCAAAATCACAATCTCCTCAACTACCTTCCTTATCACCCTCCATCTCTAATCTGTCTCCTGCATCTCCTACTACAATAGACACAAATTCACACTCTCCATCTCCCCGATATCTTCACAGCTCTTCCCTCCTCCCTCAAGTTACTTCCGTGATCAAATTCCCGCCTAACTCTTCCACCATGCTCCATTCCTACTTTAGCTACACATCCTATGGTTACTAAGTCAAGAAATGGCATATCCAAACCAAAACAACTCACATCTCTCACTACATGTCACACTCCTCCTTCTCTTCATACACCTACTTGCTATACTGAGGCCATCAAGTCTTCTCATTGGAAACAGGCCATGGCTGAGGAGTATAATGCTCTCACTCATCAACATACATGGGATTTAGTACCACCTGATCATTCTCATAACTTAATAGGCAGTAAATGAATATTTAGAGTGAAATTGAAACCCCGATGGATTCATCAGCATAAAGCTGGGACAAGGCTCAAGGTTTTAAACAACAACATGGCACATTTCTAATCAAACATTGTCTCTCTCAGAATCGCTAATACTACTATTAAATCGGCTCTAATTGTTTCAGTCACAAAGTCAAGTCATTCGCAATTAGATGTCAAGCACGTACTTTTAAATGGCAGTCTAAGTGAAGTTGTTTATATGAAGCAACCTGCAAGCTTCACTCATCCAGATTTTCCATCTCATCATCAGCTTACCTGTAAAATCTCTTTATGGTTTTAAACAGCCTAGCTCGGGTTTAAAAAGGTTTCTGGGCTATATTCTCAATGATGATTTAGCAAAGCTGCTAGCTTGATCCTAGTCTCTTCATTTACAATCATGATGGAAGTATTATTTACTTTTTATTATATGTCGATGATATCATAATTATAGGTTCTTCAAGTTCATTCCTGGATCATTTTATTGCTAAAATCACCGCCATTGGTATCGAACGATCTGCAAATCGGAATTTACTTTTAGGGTCGAGTCAAACAAGATGGCCCTGGATTGTTTCTATCTCAATCGAAATACATATCCTCACTCTTATAGGTGTTTAGTTGGAGCTCTACAATATTTAGCCTTCACTCAATTCCCGACATTACTTTTTGCCGTCAATCGCTTCTTACTCATGCATAATCCTTCATTCTCTATACGCTCCTGCCGCAAAGAGGATTCTCTCAGCATTCATAGTACCCTTCCCCATGGCATATGTATTCTAAAGCCCATCGATTGACTAGATGTCACATAACTAGGAAGATCAACTAACGATTTTCGGTACTACTGCATGGCAAATATTGCTCATGGTCCCCAGCAACCCAAGATTCAAAGATCAAGTTGAATATAAAGCACTAGCCACTACAAAGAAATGAGGTCACTGTTGTAGTTCTTTGCTAGCGATCTTAGAGTGTCAGTCCCAGAGGTTCCAGTAGCTCTATGTGACAACATTTTTGTAACCTAGCTTGCCTATAATCCAGTCTTGCATTCAAGATCCGAACACATTGCTTTAGACTATCATTTTGTACTTGGTGAAAGTCACTGAGATCCGATTAGCGAAGATATCCCTACTACACATCAGTTAGCTGATGCATTCACTAAGTCCCTTCTCAATGTGCCTGGAGTTTTGGTAGCTATCGACAATCTTCGCCTGAAGACGGCCCGCTCAGATTGAGGGGGAATGTAAGAGCACCTCACATATGCAGACCACGTGAGTACTACAAATCGATCAAGATCAGAATTAGCCTCCAAAGAAGATTGAAGTTGTTAGTTAGTTTCCCTACATCAGAGTAAATTCAGAATACTTTATCTCATCATTAGCCAAGATTCGTCAGAATTTCAAAATTTGAACAGACGATTATAAATACAAGGTCTCAATTAGGACGGGAACCACTTTTCACCAAAATTTCAGCACTTTGTCCCATTAGTGTCATCAGAGATTTTAGTCCCCGTAAGTGGCACAAAATTATACTTTAACCTCAAACTAATGCCCTTAAATCGCAACATCCCCGAGACCAATCTGGTATTAGTCGTGAACTAAAGTTAACTTTCAGATTACTTAGGGGACCAGTGCAACTTTAAATGGTAATATTTAACTTAAATTAGCTCTGGGATCAAAGTGCAACTTTGTGTCACTTAGGAGAACTTAATCAAGATGGGTGACACTATTGGTTACCAAAGTACAACTTAATGCCAATATCGGGGACCATTTTGGCAATTAACTTCAAGTCTCCAATATAATCTTATTCCTCTTTGTTGGATAATAACAAAGGCATAAACATATGTACCATTAATCCAAATTCATTTGGGCTACTCCAACTTGGACCTATGTAACAATAACTTGGAGGGGAGGATTCCTTCGGGGACTCAACTGCAAACGTTGAACGATTTGTCGATATATGAAGGCAATCCATTGTTGTGCGAACTTCCTCGGGTACTCAAATAAGTGTCAGAGAATTTCGGGGGTAATGGCATTTGTGACGACGATGATTTAATTTAACAAGAAACGTTATGATTTCTTATTAGCAATGGGTCATAGACATGTGGTTTGGATTAGGGTGGTGTTTGTTTTATTTTGTGGGTTAATGCATCAAATATTTAGGAAAACTTATCTTGGATTTTTTTAGACTCTAATAAAATATACTGTGGGATTTAACGATGATCAACGTGAATAGAGTTTCTAGTTTTTGGTTCAAGTTGGAATAATGTTTATAGTATTTTGTCAGAGTTATATTTATGGTAGATTATTATGTATTGAATGAAATAAAAAAGAGAAATATTTTCTTTAAACATACTGTGATACTGATTGATTAAATATTTCACCGGCCGATCAGCAGTAATCTATTGGCCCAAACACCACTAGCCCAACCTAATTGCCACACCCCAATAACCCTCGACCTAACCTCTAATATATGATTATATATTATCCCTTTTGTCATCTCTCTCCCTCATTGCCAAAAAGCACAAAGTCTTCATCTTACTGCTTGCACTCAGGAGAAAAATCCTTCGTTTTGTTCTCCTCTCAATAAAATACCTTTCAGCGAAGAAATCCTCGGTAGTTTCAGACGCTCGGTCAAGTTATCCTCAGACCACCGGTGGTACATTTGACATCGGTTTGTCCGAATCACTAATCAAAGTATCTCGAGCCAAACGACAACAATCTTATCGATCTATAATCTCATCGTCAGTACGTATTTCAGGTTTGATTTGTTACAGTCGATAATCGAATAACGGTTTAATAAGTGATTCGGATTTAATAGTGTCGCCACAGCATTTCATTCGCTGCAATGCATTTCCAAGTCGCTGGAATCGCTGAGTCAGTAGGAGGTTGCCGAGCACTCTCATTTATGTCACAAGTGAATAGCATTATCTCGCCAGCCTTTGACTTTTCCTCGCCTACGCTGACTTTTCATCTTCCCAGCTTAAAAAAATCTCGCTGCTGGGCTGTGCGCCTAAACTTTTTCCGTAAAGTTCTCGCACTCGCAGCAGGCTCGACCTTTAAATTTCAGCTTTTATTTCAGGTTGTCGGGAAATCCTGACCGTGTTCCGGTTCCTTGGTCAAGCTTTAAGCTAGTATTTGTTGAGTTTCATTTCATTGGTTTTTCATGTTGTTGGGATTGCTTAAAATTCAAATTACTTTGTGTTTTTATGCGCTATATTATTTTATTAAATTATATTTTGTTTAAATATGACTCAGAAATCAATATATGCCGACTGCTTCATCGGAAAGTCTGATTTTAGCATGTGGAAACAAAAAATCAAGTGTATTTTAATTCAAGAAAAATACTTTAAGGTTGTTAGTCAAACTTATTCCGCTTACCGCAAATGTATGATAAAAGCTCAAATGAACGAAACGCATCGCCAAGATTTATTTGAACTTATCTCATCCCTCTGCGATAGGAAAAGTTGGAATCACTGAGCGCTTAAAAAACTTTCAGATAACTCCGAATAGTCTCTATACGTAAAACCTCATATCGTACTAGTAAAATGTCTTACTGAGAAGTCTTTAAGTTCGTGACGTGATACTTCTAAGCGACATGTAAGAAAATCTTGATATTTCTTTACTAAACTTATTTCCTCGAAGCTATTAAGTTGGCGCCGTATAAGAATATGTATGATTATGCCTCTATCGCTCTTTTTAAAGTATACCCGATTTCTTTTAGTGACGTTAAAATCAAGCACAAGATGGCAGGATTACCTGTATATCAGAAGAAATGGTCTCTTTAAGAATAGCACTGATACTAAGCATTCTAGGTAGTAAAAATTCGAGTAGGTTATGCATGTAGGTATCTCTCGTAATATGTTTAATTTCAAAAGAATGAACATAATGCATACAATACGAAAAAGAATACTTACAAAAAAAGGATAGATCTAAATCTCGGTGTAATGAGAAAATGTGTTTTAATTTTCATGAATGTGGTCACTTCATTAAGGATTGCCACAAGTCTAATAAAAATCAAAGAAATGAGCATGCTAATTTGGCTATCTCATGTAGGGTAATCATGATGTTTTTATATGACTAGTAATCTTTGGTGATTATGTATCGTCAACTCGCATTTTCTCTCGATTCTTTGCGCAAGTCCTATCAAGTTAGTAGACTCGGGTTGTACTTTTCTTACATGCACTCCCTTTTAAAACCCGCTTTCAAATTATAAAAATGTTGAACATGGCTTGCGGTTACTGGAAAATTCTAAAATTGCAATGTCTTAGGAATAGTAGAGACGTATGCCTCAGTTCTCTCTCTCGGCTCCTCAGGTTTGCTTCTTGGAAGAATGTTAGGCATGTTCCGATTCATGTGGCATAATTTGCTTTCACGCTGCATCCCTGTAGGACGGTATTTGCCTGAGGGTAAATCTGGGTGCGGGTTATGAAAATTTCAAGGGTCACTTCAGATTTTTTCCAAAGAAAAAATACCACGTATGTTTGTCATGTCAACTCCATATGCTCAGAACTCAGGATCGAATGTAAATCTATTTTTATGGCACAATAGATTAGGTCATACGAGTAAATTTCAATAAAGATGGTCACTTTGGTAAGGATAAAATGTCCCCATCCCCTTTCTCTCAGGAATCATGCGTGTTGTGAAAGCAACATGTGCTTAGTTTTCCCATTTCCTCGCACTTAATTCCCACTCAAGCCAGTACCGATGTGCTGAGTATTTGCATGTCGAATGCATTGGGACAATCTAGTGTTCACGACACACGGAGGAACCAATATTTTCTTCCATTATTGATGATTATTCTTAGAAAGTTTGGGTTTTACCGTCAAACAGAATCAATGCTTTTGATAAGTTTGAACCGGAAAATGTTAATTGAAAACCAAATCTGGGAGAGAATTAAAGCCCTCAGGACCTATAATGGTCTTGAATTTTAAATAAACAAATGAATTATTTGTGTGCTAATCGGGCTAAGACATAGTCTGTTTCCTCTATACACCCCAAAGAATGGGCAATGACGACTGTAACTCTTTGTTAGAGAAAGCCAGGCTCTTTAGCCATGTTCCGTCTTTAAAAAGTTCGGGGATGTCAAGTTACCATCACGATATTTGATTAATAGGTCCCCTAGTGTACCTTTTTAGAGGAAAGTTCCCTCAATCCGTGGTTTACTGACAAACCCCTTCGATTTAAGTAATTCTAAAGCAAGCTTTAGTCAGTATGGCTATGCGCATCAAAAGCGCTGATGTTTCCAACCTGCATCTAAGAAATGTGTTTTCTCTTGGGACATCCCGCGAATAAAATGTTATAGGCTTCGGGGATGTGACCGAACCGATCAAAAAGTCAGGATAAGTGTAGATGTTATTTTTAATGAAAATGAATTTCCGCTTGACTCCTCCCCACTTCACCTATTAATGACGCCTCCAAACGAGGGCGTGTGAGCAATTACCCGATAACACTCAATCAACTCAACCTTCTTCCTAAATGCAGATTTCATAAATTAGTTCTCAGGAATCAAGTACGTAGACATTCTACCCAGCGGAGAATATCAAGCATTCCCAACGAAAGCGAGAGTAATGCTTGTTCCGATGCTTTTAACGTTTTCACCGATTCTAACGCTTTTAACGACTATCAACTCACTAGTGATGTATAAAAGAACCATTAAAATGCCCGAGTAGATATGTAGACAACAATTTGAATGACAGGATTTTGTCCTGCTTTTAAGCTTTTAATGTGTTTGAATCCTCGAAAGTGTGATTTGTTTCCAAGACTTACAAAGAAGCTCTTCTCTTTAAGGTCGAAATATTCCAATGAATGGATCGATACATGTAATAGTGAAACGGAACCCTAAAAATTAATCCTCGTACTCGGAAACTGTCTAAACCCCGCTGTTCCTCCGCGTATGTAATCGTAGTTGGTTGTTTAAGGTTACATGAAACTAATAAGCGATTTAAGGCCAGTTAGTAGCCAAGAGATTTACTCAAAAAGTAGCGGGAATAGATTATGTCAAATTATGCTCCCCGCCAAGTTAAGTTCACCACCGTTAATCATGCTTGCTTTAGCTTAAGCCATTTTAATTAAATTAAAAAACAAATGGGATGTTTACTACCGCTTCCTACATGCTTATCTTCGACAAAAATATTTATAAGGCATCAACCCGAGGGCTTGTGGGACCCCAAATCGCCCGATAATGCGTGTTTGTTGTGGCCTCAGATGGTTTAAAACAATCCCTTGTGCAACAATATTAAATTTGACAATTGCATGCGCCTTTTGAAGTTTAAAGTTCTTTCCCATCATTGTCTGCATTTTAAGAATATAGACTCTGCGGCCTCGTATTTCTTTTGCTTTACGTGCATGACATGCCGAACAGCAATTCGTCAAATCTATCGAAAGACATAAGTAAAATGTCTTTGCGAGTAATTTTGATATGAAAGATTTAGGTGACGCTAAGAAAATTTGGTAGGCATGAACATTGGTTAGAGACAGAAAGAAATCTACCTGTTTTAAAACCAAGTATACGTTGAAAGATTTTGAGCAATTTCTATGTCTCATACAACTGAATGTACTTTGGCTTCATTTTATGTTATAGTGACTTACCCCAAGACCGAAACCGAAATAAATGATATAAAGAATGTGTCATATTTCCCACGCCATAGGACAAGTATGTATCTCATGGTTAAGACTAGGGCCCGATATCGCATACGCGGTTAGTTGCTCAGATATATGTCTAATCCCCGTATGCCCCTATCGGGAACACTTTGGGGCCGGCCATAAGGTATTTGAAATCTACCGCTGATGTTGGCTCTGAGTTTCTAGATATCATGATGGCATTAGTTAGTTGGCTGGCGTAGACTTAATTATGCTAATGATGTAGACAATAGGAAAATCTACTACTTCTTATGTATTTACTCTCAGGAGGCTCTCAAGATAAGTCGGAAGTCTCAACTTCAACCAATTGTCGCTTTATCTACTACTAAATCTGAGTATAAAATGCTATCAAGTTTTTAAAGAAGCTATTTTTGGCTTAGGACCTTATTGTCCGAAATTGGCTTCTCTTGACAAGCACGCTGGGTTAAGCTCGATAGTCAATCGCTATTCAATCGTGTAAAACTCAAGCTTCCATGATGACTAAGCATATCGATGTTCGGATTTCACTATATTCGATATATCATTGAAAGGTAAGTATCATATTGAGAAAATCGGAATTTAATCAAGGATATGGGCAACAAATGTCACAAATGGCTCATTTCAGGTCAAAGAATCCTCGAATCTCATTATTAAAGCTGATCGACGTCATGATCTTGAAGCCACGACCCTCTACGGTAGCCCCGTCCCTGTGACTCGTCAGCGAGGTGATTTTTGCCCCGGTCTTTGTGACAATAGTATACTTTGTGGCATATCGCCATTACTTGTATTGTCTTTGTGATTTTACAAGAATGGCTTCTGACATTTACGGCGCGATTCCCATGTTATGTCAGAACGCGTCATTTCGTCCAGACGTTATAATCTATCTGCCCAAACACCACCAAATTTCAACCCAATCGGTTGCCACCCTCTTAATAATCCTCGACCTAACCCTAATATACGATTATATATATTAGCCTTTGTTATCTCCTCATTGCCCAAAAAAGCACAAAAAGTTTCCTTTCATCTTGGGCTTGTTTTGTATAATTGCGAGAAAACTTTGTTCTTTGTTCTCCTCTCAATAAAAAATACCTTGTGAGTAAACCTTTGAGAGTTTGGAGACGCTTCGGGTCAGTTATCCCTTAGACTAATCGGTGGGTACATTGACATCGGTTTGTCCTGAATCAATTAATCGTGCTGACCGTACCTAAACGACAACAATCTTATCGATCTATAAATCTCATCACCGATGATATAAGCTAGATGTACTCCAGGGTTCAGTAAAATTGAATATCTATTAAACCACAACAAAAATAAGAAGTTTGGATGAGAAGCTATTTATCTTGAAGAAATGATCAAGATCTAGACCATGTCAATATTAGTCAAGTTTATTCAAATCAAAATTGATTCATTGAGCCCCGCAACTCCCCATACCTTTTGTCCCCTTTCAGCACATGTAAATTTAATGGGTAATTTTTAAATTCGACATGCAGATATTAATATTTAAAATTGACTTAAAAAGATATAAGTTTTTAAAATTGACTTGCTAATATAAATTTTGGATGGCTATGCATACCAATGCATAACTCTATTTTTAAGTCTATATATCAACTCTTTTCTAAAACTGTTGTTGTTGTTTGATCTATTTCAAATGGCTGAGGAAGCTGTCTTCTCTTTTTGTTCTTGAAACCCTTGGAAAACTTGTGATCGAAGAGGGAAAATTCCTTCTTGGTGTGAAAGATCAAGTTGGTGATCTTGAAGAACAACTCAAGTCTATAAGTTGGTTTGTGAGAGATAGTGTAGCAAATCGTGAAAATAACAGGGCTCTTGAATGGGTGATACGAGAACGACATTGAAATCGTGTCTGGGTGCATATTAGGGAAAGAATATAAGACCGTTTCCATATGTGGTATGGGGGCATTGGTAAGACTACTTTGGCTAGGAAAGTAGTCACATACATTGATTCGAACCCGCGATGTCGGTTGTCTCCACCCCAATCACCTTATTAATTACTAGTTACTAGTAGACTATGTCTGGGAGCAACTCATTAACTTAATATCATTCTATGTGCATGATATTTTAGAATGAGCATGATATTTTGGTCTAGATAATAAAAATCATTTGATAATTAATTACAACCAATTATCATAGATTAAAAATAACTTTTACTTTATTAAATATATTATATGCCATGTTTCATTGAACATTTAGGCTTCTAAGATGCTTCCACTTTATAATATGATGATATATATAATATGGTATAGATTCCTCCCTTCCTCGATTACATATAGGTAGATTTGTCAACCATCTTTTATTTACAACAACTGCTGATCATTGTTTGTTGAAAAGGTGGTCCAGAAACTCTCAAAATGAAAGAATTAGGAAAAGAAATGGTTGATCATTGTGGTGGTCTTCCATTGGCTGTGATCGTTTTGGGAGGTATTCTTGCATCGAAAAACAAATGTGAAGAGTGGAAAGTGGTGCACAAAAGTGTTAATACTTGAGTAAGGGCAACAACATTGGTGAAGATGAAGGAGATGTACTAAAAATATTGGCATTGAGTTACAACTTACAACGATTTGCCATACCAATTGAAACCTTGTTTTCTTTACTTGAACAAATACAGAGAGGATGGGGAGATTGAACTAGAACCATTATACCAGATTTGGATGGCTGAAGGAATGATATTAAGGATAAAATTGATGATGACGAAACATTGATGGATGTTGCAGAATGTTACCTTGGAGAATTAGTAGAAAGGTGTATGGTTTTTGTTGAAAAAGACGAGGGGCTTCGCTTACGGAGGTCTAAATCGTGCCGCCTTCACGATCTAATGAGAGAACTATGCATCTCGAAATCTAAAGAGGAGAACTTCCTGGAGTTGCAAGTAAACAATAACAGAGTTGGTGCTTCGTCTTCATCATCTACGTCAAGGACAACTTCCAGACTTGCTATACATTTAATCGAGGGTGAAAGGGTAGAATGGCCTGCAAAAGCTGTGAATCGACGTCTTCGATCATTTAGTTTCGTCATGAAGAATAAAGAGGGGTACAAGGGACCATGTATGATGAGATACCAAGTTTCAGAAATTCTTGTTTCATATTACAATCATCAGAGATGAGCAGCCTTTACAAATGTGTGGATATTCAGTGTCATATGGGAATTACAAAGTCTGAAGCATTTGTACATTCCAGATTTCTTTAGATTTAGCAATGAGAAGACGGAAAGGGGGTTCGATTCGTTTTTGTTAAGATTGGATGGATTAAAATATTTCAACACAAATCATCTTTCCACCTTGATAAATCTCCGATCATCATGCAGCCATCTTTAGAGATGTGGGATGTAGAAAATGAGCAATGCCACATCTTTGTTATCTTAAGATCTATACTGTGCCCTTTAGATACTTTAAAGTTTAAATTGTTTGAATTAACTAAACTACTTCGACTTAATGCAGATCATATGTCTGAAATGCATGCAATTTCCTTGTGAATCAATGTCTAATCCATGTTAATGGGAATCATGAGGCTGCCAACAAGATGCTCTGTCCTGTTTTTCTTTTTCGTTTTCTTCTACTACATTCTCATAGTAATGAAGTCACGAGACTACAAACAATGTATGGGTGTTTTAACATGTAATTTTTATTTTTATTTTTCTGTCATTCTTATCACAATATGTAATAAATTGATACTCAAATATTGATGCTGATTTGATGCTTTTTGACCAAGAATCATGATAATTCCGTTGTAGACTTGTAGCTGTTTTTAAGACCAATAAATCTAATATTGTGTTTTTTCCCTTTTTAATCCGCATATTTACATGAGATTCCTATGAGTATATATATGTATATTTGAAAAACTTCTTGTAATTTGTAACGTGCGCACCATTACAGCTCTAAAATTTGTAAGGGTACTTGTACGTCACCACCCTCCAACATCACTTCTCATGACATATATCACTTATGTTAAAATTATATTGAAGCCTATGATTTAGGAGAAACCTTAATTATAGTGGCATATATAACTTCATTAATGTTTTTATAAAATTACCTTTTTTTATATTGATAAAAATCATGATAAGAAGGATAATATGACATCTTAAGTAAAAATTAAGAAATTTATTCACACTTTTTTATATGTTGGAGATTAGAAATATGGACTGGGGATCACATATAGGGAACTAGAGATTAATTGAATATTCTAATTAAATTAAGATGTTGCTAGTTATTTACGGAGTATATGATATCAATTATATTAAGGATTTGGTATTGTTCAAATTAAATAAAGATTAAAAGAGATGGTAGCTCCAATGGCAAGTGCATCTTTTGAAAGCGATGAAACAGAATTACGGAATAGTACATATAATTCAATCACCTTATACCAACAACATCATCCTTAACAGATTACATTAGAGTCACTAATTGAATTGGTTAATTACCCTACAGTTCCTTCTAATCTCTCCATTTCCTCCACTTGATGAACCCAGGCTTCCCATTTTCACCATAGACTTCTTAAACTCCTCAAAGAATATTGTTGGATCATCCACAAATGATTCGACAAGGCGACGAGCCTCATCGTCCCCAGAGATAAGAGCCTGGTCTGAAGGCAACAGCCCTTCACCTGTAAGAAGGTTAACGTAGTACTGATTGTCGAATGTAGCTGGAGTCGAGAGATCAAGGTTGGCTAATGTTGTGTTAGCATCTGATGATCCACAGAGCTGTTGGAGCGCCTGGAGATATTCCACGTTAATGTCGGGCGCGTTTGTATTAGCATTCCCGTTGAGTCTAGAGGTGAACGATGAGCATCGAGCTTTCCCCATTGTGTGAGCCCCTGGAGAACAACACGGAGGAGATTCTTATTTGTACCAATATTATTTCGATCTTGGAACGAGCATGAAGAAATTAACGATAATTTTTTCTCACACGATTCCTCAGGGCTCGGAAGAAAGAACATTCTTCCAATAATTACCTGAGAGGGTTACCACATCATTGGGTGATAAGCCAACTGCCTGGAATTTGGAAACCAGAGTGGCTAGATCAGAATTGGGACCTGGAATGTTGTTATTTGCTGCTGATTTGCTTGCGCTTAAACTGTCCTTTCTTCCCATTTGCACATCCCATCCAGGCCCTCCTGACTGATTACACATGGAAAACGAATTTTAGAGTTACAGTCATGAACGTGAGCGTGATCAGTCGGGGTGCTCAGAAGCTGACCCAGACATGCATGGGAACCGCAAAAAAAAAAAAATATTAACATGCATTAATGCCTCTAAGAGGCTCCCGCCTTAAACAGTGTATAAGAAGAGGTAGGATAGTATGCAACCATCCCTAGAAAAGAGTGCTGGGAACCGCAAAAAAGATAAATTTTCATTTATACATGAATTGGAAGAGGAGGGGGGGATTTGTTCTCTAATGCATACTATGGACACAGAGTCTCTTGCTGCAAGAGCAAGAATATCAGCACAAGATACTGTTTCAGGGCAAAATGTTTCAAGATCAGCTTTTATTGCATCGATCACTTCAAATCCCCTCAAGGAATTGACGTTGGGGCCAGCAGTTTTCTCCCCCACAAAATTTGCTCTATCATCTAGCAATACTGAAGCATCACATCCCTGCAAATTAACCAATGTTAAAATGTTAGCATATTTTTAAATTAAATAAATAAACCACTATTTTGTAATGGTAAACTTGCATTGACAAAGCAGTCATGGAAATGTAGTCGAAGCAAAGAAGCCGCCATCCTGGGGTCTTCGGATACCGCCTTTTCTACCCAAGCGAAGATGATTGATTCAGCTTCCGGGCAAGTTCCCCGGTAAAATCCAAAGGTTAGGACAATTGTGGCATCATCAACACATGTTACATTTAATGTGTTAGTTGATGTCGTCTCAGAAAACGACATCAAAACATTAATCATGATCAAGTAGAAGATAAAAAAGAGTGCCATGTTTCGAAAACTATACCAAATTTGGAAACAATGGTTTATGCTTATATGGCCAAATGCAGTGAAGAAGTTGATGTTTATATAGAAGAAGTTTGCATGGTGGTTATGAGAAGACATAGTCAAGGATGAAGAAAGGGTCATTCTTGGGTAGGTAATTATGAGAGACTGAGTAGTGATGATGATGAGTGAGTGAAGCTTTAGGTTTCTCCTCTACCTAATGCCATGTGCTTAAGATAGAGCTGGAGTTTATTTTCACTCTGGTTCTTACCTCCAGTGCAGCATGAATACGTTGTAAAGATTGATGCCTTGGTTTTCCACACATGTAATCATTGAAATATAAAAATAGTTTTAAGCTAAAGTATCCATTTACAATTAAGAATTTAATTGTTATGTCTCGTTAAATAATATTCCTTCCACTTTTTTATAGTTGTCGTTATAGTTTTTTTTATTTTTTATAGTTGTCGTTTTAACATAATAGCTAAGATTTTACATTTTCAATATATTTTTTGACTAATTTTTCTTCTTGAAATAAACAACAATCAACTAACGATATTATTTCAATTGATCATATTCTTACATTTCTTTTCAACACACTTTCGACTACTTTTCTTTTTTTTAATCTATATGTAAAGTCATTAAAACGACAACTAAAAAACAGAAACTAATAAGTGGCCAATAAATGTCTCCCAGTTTACCTAAGAAGTGAAATTAAATTAGTTGCTTTTTGACGACATATTGATTTGAGGCTATTTGATCAAGAATTTAACATCCGATAAAAGTGATCTCATACCATAATTTAATCTTCTCTTAAATTGTCATATAGATTAACACATACAATTTTCAAGTGCAAATCTACTCAAGAAAGTAGTTTATATTACAATTTGAGCTGAGACAAAAAATGTAATACGGAGTATCTCATATGATAAGAGAGAGTGAAATATGGAATATTTGTTTTTTTTGGGTTCTTAGTATGGATAACTAAGAGATGGTGAATTTCTGAAGTTGCAAGTCTTACTCAAACTGAAGGAGTAGAAATATTCCTGTTTCAGTGACATGTTCATTCAACCACAAAAGTGGTGATGTCTTCCTCTAACCAACTCCTAACTCAATATCCAACAACATGAAGGCTAGGACAGGTAAAATAAGCACAAAGTTCACCTGCCAATAAAAGAATGCATGGTCTATCAGGAGATGAGAATTCAAGATTTGATTAACTATTATGTCAATATTTGATCTTGAAGCAATTAAAATGCAATAAGTCATGTCAGTTCCAATTGTTAAGAAGTAAGGGGATGGCATATATACATCTTACATCTCTGGATATGACTTTCAAATGAAAGAATAAGGAAAGCTAGATATGAGTCTACAACAAAACAAGAACAAGTTATACACTGCAAGAACTAGTAGCCGACCATTCTCTGATAGAATAAGACCAACAAAGAAGGACGAACGAGAAATTCCTCGTAGATCTGACATATTTTGGTAGCAATAAATCCTGAACATATACACTATACAGAATCATGTGTGCCTATCACTTATCAGCATAGCAAAAAAAGGAGTTTTCACTTATATGTTTGGCTACATTAAATCTTGGTCGATATCATTCGGATGTCAGAATCTTTTAAAATGAAGAAATTAACACCTCTTTAAATTCAAGAAACTCGAACTTACATTCAACTTTTATTCAGCCAATCATTTCAATGCAATCCGTCAAGTAGGTGTAGGTCCAAAAGTTGCACGTTGGTGACCAGAAATGAGGAACCAAATAGCAGTAATAACACCCAATAAATTTAGTAGCACCACTGCAGCTTTCGTTGTTTTCAGTTGATTGAACCAGCCCTCATCTAAAATGTCATTGCCATAGTGATCTTCAATCAAAGCATTGACGACGGCATCCAAGATCTTCTTACTTCGAGGGAGTACATCCCTTGATTTCAACAACTGAACCGTGGACTCCTTCACTTGTTTCACCCCCAATTCAGACTTAACAGAAGTTATCTGCAAAGTGGCAGGTTCAACAGTTTGGCCAGTGCCTTCTACCTTAGTTCCAGAGATAGACATAACTGGAGATGGAGTACTGTCAGATGCAGAAACCGCCAATGACAATAGCATATTGACTGGATTGGATGAGTCAATAAAGGCCTAGAACAGAGAAAGCCGAAGCAAAAATATTATTAATACAGCTTCCATTCAGTTTGTTATGGCAACAACATTTGTAATTTTTCTATTCAAGTACTAGATTAAGCCCAAGCACAAACTACTATGCATGTAGTTAACATTTATTTCATTATCTATCAAAAAACAGAACCTTAGATACCAAAACTTTATTAGTTTTAAATATTTTACTGGTGTGAACTTTTCTATTCATATGACTTCTGAGTTGTGACTCTTAAACCTAAGTCAGTTGCAACATGCTTTATCCTAGCATGAAAAGTAAATCTGAAACTCCATGAGATGAAAAAAAGGGGGAACAGTTTGGAAACATACATTTTCTTTTTAACTATTAAAGACAGAATCATCAAGTTCAAAACAAATATATGATCTATGTGAATAAAAATGATACGTAAGACATAGTCTACTATATAAAATATATTCACTTTTCTTACGAGCATAAATCATATGTAACGGATCAACGCAGACTCTACAGAAGTAATCTTTAAAGGTTCTGGTTCAGCAGTTTGTCTAGTTCCTTCTACCTTAGTTCCAGCAGTAGTGATGGTTGAAGATGGAGTAAGGTCACGAGTGGAAACTGACGAAGGCAATGGTGTATTGGCTGGATTCAAGGAATCAACGATAATCTGGAACATAGAAAAATGAAATTATAACAAAATCATACTAAAGTAACAGTTATAACAAAACATCAAATACTTAATCTTCGCATGATGTTCTTAATAACTTCTCTGTTACTACGATTTCCAACTACTAAAACCTCGAAACAGTCACAACATACTTAAAACAGGCATGAAATGTCATCTAAACACTCAACTATATCAAATATTCCGTTCATCGTATGCAGTAAATAAAAGACAACTCGAAACTTGTACATTTTGTCGCACTTTCTATTGAAGACAGAGAATTATCTTTGATCAGATTCACAAACAGTGTCATTAGCGATTTCTAACAAGGCCTTAATAAATACATTAACCATCTCCAATACTAGAATCATCTTATATATCTTCAAACATGAAGCGATAAAACTATAACGAAATGAAAATAATAGATGTCAATTTGAGCTGATTTTCATCTTTAGACCAATTCCTTTCAAATTCAACATTATTCTAGAACGTTCATGACTTTTATTCCCTTCAATCATTTCTCTTACTCAACATTTTAGTATCGATTTTGCCTAAATGAATGAGCTATAAATTCGAAATCATCGAAACAATAAATCAGTTGTTGCAATAAAAAATACATTAACCTACTCCAAATAATATAATCATTTTACATATTTTTTCAACCACGAAGCAAAATAGATTTCATTTTACTTCAACGTTTTCAATTTTCAAACCTGAGCTTAGACTATAAACTACTATATTTTTATTCATTTTTGTAATAGATATTAAAATGATATAAATAAATTTGTTTTTTTTAAATATTTATACAATACTATTTTCTTATATTTTTCATTATATAATAAACAAGTTATTCGTAACTCGAAAACCAAAAACGTCAATTAAAAATAATCGAAGAGAGTACGAAGAAGCGCAAATTACCTCCGGTGATTCTGAGATGAGATTATCATCAGAGATCGAAACATTCGGTAATGTGACTTCTAAAACCTCTCCAGAAGCGGCTGAAATCACTTTGTTCAAGTTCTTCCTGATGATCTGCGCATTTTCATCCGTTTTAATTATTCAATTATCGACATTAACAAACTTTGACGTCTTAATTGACTTACACAACTTTGATTTTAATGTTGATAGTAATGTTGATAGTAATGTAGAGTGAAAGTATCATATTTTTTTCAAAATATTATACGACGTATTAAAAAACATTTGATGTTAAAATTTTAAAAGTAACATATCAAAATTAGAAAATTGACGATATTTTAGGAATGGAACGAGTACATAATTACACAAATAGATAGGTAATTGTGAGGAATTTTACTTTTTTGGAGTTTTTGAAGTCTCTTTGAGGCGTTTGAAAATGAATGTCTCTCATATTAGCTTATGTGAGGAACGCGCGAAAGCTTGAGTTTCAAATGTGTGGATGTGAACATGACGACAAGTTTATTTATAGCCGGATTTATCCTAATTTTGGTTTACTCGCGCACCCTGGACTAAACGAGTCGAACGATATCCAACTTTGATAAGTTCGAGTTCGGTTTGAAAAAATTCGTGGTTTGTTCCTATTTGGTATGGTGCCAAATAGAAAAAATTAGTTTGGATTCGGTTCGACTTTGATTTAATACTTTTTTCTCGAACATTATAGCTCGGTTTGAATGTTCGAACATATTGAAGTTTGACTCAATTGAAGTTGGGTTCGTTCAAATTCGGTTAATTGGACAAGGAAATGATGGGATGGTCTAGTGGTTAATTCCAGTGCCAAACCGAGCGTTCGGCTCGAGTTCGGCAGAACCTAAAATGAAGATTGGAGTTTGGTTCCAATTATATCGAACCGAACCTCGAATCGAACTTTTACAGCCGAATTTTTCAAATCGAATCGAACTTTTGAGTTCATTTACTAGCTTACTCGTACCGGTAGGAGGGGGAGGTGAAGGGAAATGAGAATGCAACGGGAGGCTGTTCTTTACAGGCGAGAATAGTTTAGTAATGTTGTTACATACTTGCATTGTATGTTTTTTACGACAAAATAATTGATTCCATCGACACTTCAATTGCAACGACTATATAGTCTCAATTGCTTGTTAGCGTGCATGTATCATGTTTTGGCAGAAGCTGAATTATGTATTTTTGGACATCCTTGATATCAATGGATGATTGTTTAAAATAAAAGACATCAAATGCAATTAAGGAGGTAGAAAATGTTACTTAATCAACATATAGACAAGTACTTTTTAGTTCAAAACAAACGTTCAATTAGATGAAGCGGTTGTCACTAACGTAACTAGTAAGGGATCATTACGACCGGACCCGACATATACCAAACAAATTTAAACCATCATATTTGTAGACAGTTAAAATTAATTAATTTAAATTATAGGCTAGTATAAATAATAAAATATTTCTTCGCGTTACAATATCCACACTAGAATAGTGTTTTTTAACAGTGAAATTACTATAATATCCCCTATTTAAAAGTGTAATAATTGAAGAATTTTCAACTATGACAAAATAATCATTTTATTCATTTAATTTAGTATTTTGACGTGAATACAGTGTAACCCAAATAAGTGGCCCAATATTTGATAACCAATCGATCATGGGCATAACAATTTTGGTCTGGGCTCGAACAACCTGAAAGATGTGGCCCGTTTTACAAGTCTACTAGACTACTACAACTCTATACTATAGTGTACAATTACTACAATAAACCCTAAACACTCTTTGTCTTTATTTAAGCCGAGTCATCTTTCACTCAATACTTCATTCTCCACCTCCAATTTTATGTTTCTATATTTTTTGATTTTTTCTGCATCTTATTTTAAATTTGAGTTATTTATATTAATTGTATGCCTCTTAATGGGAAGCCTTTTGAAATTATGTTTTGAGGTTGCTCCCATGTATTCAATTGAATATTTAAGGGGCAAATATTATTTTGCAGGATAGTTGAGTCGCTTCGTCTTCGTATATTACAGGCCCAGTTAATTTTAGAACCTGCTATATTTTACATGTTTCATGTCCCAAAATATTGTCCCTATTAATTTTATTTCAACTTTTGTTTAATATATGGAAGTGGGTATTATTCCGATGATGGTATATCTTTGAGACCTGATTGTCAAATTTGATGACAAATATAAGCATGTTTGCTGAGGAATATATGTACTTATTATGATGATGTTCACATTAATATTTTTATAGATTTTGGTTTTTTATAATTTACAAGCTAATACGAGGTCTTTTGTTTAGAATATCTAAAGTATATGATTAAAAGATTGTTGATTTTTTTTCAATGTAACATTTTTTGTGCTTTCCTCGCTTAAAACAAATTTAATTTCAATCAAAATTATTGTTTCAATATTAAATTATGTTAAAACTATGACATTTCGTTATAGATGAAATATATCAAATTTTTAATTAGTCAAACAATAAAAGTTTAATGGATAAGTAGAGAATAATTGAAATGTCAATTAAAATGAAATTTGTGAATGGATATGATGATCGCACTGGGCTCTGAGTAGTTAATTATAACTACATTTTGATGCACAATGCAGCCTAGAAAGCTATATCTGATCCTTTTTTAATAGGCTAATTTACTTTTTGATTTCTATATTCTGTTTTAGTTGGTCATATACATTTTTAGGCATGATTTTTAGATTTTATATTTTTTTTGGATGGTCCTATCTCATTTTTAACAGCAATGAATTCTTATATTATCAAATTTTGTATAAAATAATTATTTTATCCTAAAACTAAATAAGAAAGTCATTTTACATAATTATAATATAATTTCACAATTTTCTATTTTAATGTATCGCATTTTATTTCCTAAACATTAATCACATAGAATTTTAATGGCCTCTGCTTTTTATTGGCATAGCCACCTATCCCTACCTACTTAGCCCTTACATTACCTTACCATTACCTTACACAAGAATAATAGCAATACAATTGGTTTTATTGTAAATTGATTTTAGTGGCCCATCAACACCTCTAGTTGGACGGGTCTCTGATAAGCCAAGTCCACATACTTGGTTGGGTCTTTGATATATAAAGTCCACATACTTGGACTCCATAATCTAAATTCTCTCCTTCTTAATAACCTGCCTTCACTTTCTGCATTTTCATCTTAATTTTTTTTGTAAATTCCAAATTTAATTAATATAAATTATTTTTCTAAATACTGATTACCAGCTCTGTATAATAAATTAGTGTTGTATGAGCCGATGCAATAATTGTATTAACCGATTCTGTTTCATTTTATAATTCTCATATAGGCAACAATTTTAATTAGATTTTGTTAAATTATTTCAATTTTTTATATATTTTTTGACTTTTAAAATTAAATTGATTTATGATTTATAAATAATAGTGTAAGTTAAATATTATTCTTCCCAGATGATCGAAGTTGAAATTATTGAGCGCTATTCTTAATTTCCTCCTTAGTGAGGAGATTCAAGCCAATTATTCTGATCCATTTCTTAAATAAAAAATAATTTTTGTGTGCTTTATTTTATGTTTGGTTTTGTTTTAATTTTTTTTAGAATTACATTCGAGTTTTCATTCAGGCCAGAAATCTGATCCATTTCAATTTATAAAAAATTGGTTTTTGTTATAAATCGAATTATTAAATAGCTTTCGGACTAACCACTGATACTACTAGTTATTACTACTCGATTGAAGCAGGAAGAAAATGAAAGGTAACCAATATCAATTCTTATTTCTTCCGTTGTACAAATCTGGAAGCGGAGTCTATTTATATTTGAAAATTCGTTAGTATTCCTATTTCTTACGGGCGACATAACACTCCCCTTTGAAATATCGAATATCTCTTTTGATTACGTGAGAACTTAACGTATTTCTTATAAATTAAAAATCTTAATGAGGCAAAATCTAGTGGGACAAAAAAACTTCATGGGAAAGAGAATGCAACTTAATTATGTTACTCAATAGAGCCATAGGTAGTTCTTCAAAAGATCTCGAAAGTAGCGCATTCGTCACTTTGAATGTCTTAGCAGCCCAATGTCGGAAGAGTCTTTGTGAAGAGATGCAATTACATTATCACATGAGCGGATATCTTGGATATCTACCTCACTTGTTTCTTCAGTTCTTGAGTGAATGAAAAGAAGCTTGGGGAGGATGTGTTTGGTCCTCACTTTTGATATATCTTTTTTTCATCCCAGTAACACATGCGATGTGTCTTCATCTGAAATTGTTGGATTCTTATCAAATAGTAAGCTGGATGTTGTGGATATGTCGTGTCAGTCTTCCATGCACTCTTTTGCTTGTTTCGTGAAGAGCTATTACTTGACAGTGCCTTTTGGGATCTCAAGGTATTGCGGTGTCACTTGAAGTATGTAAATACATACCGATGCAGCAGTTTAGCATTATGTGGATCGACCAAATAACCTACATGCATAACCAAGCAAAGCGATTTTGTATTTAGGATAAAACAAACCAAGATCGGGTACCTGAAGATATGTCGAAATATATGTTTATTCCTTTCTAATGTCTCTTCTTTGTAGGACAAGACTAAATCTTGCTAGTAAATTCACTGGCTATATCAGTCTTGTACAATTAGTAAGATACATTAAGGCTCTAATTGCATTTAGGTATGGTACTTGATGCAAGATCTTCTTCGTTTTCTTCGCCCAGGGCCGAGGATCCTTTTCAATATTAGTGTTACGCCCATTATCGAGAGTACTTAAAGGGTTTGCCTTATCCATGTTAAACCTTTTTAATACCCTTTCTGTGTAATTTGATTGGTGTACCAAAATACCATTTTTAGTGTACTCAATTTGTAAACCAAGGCAGAACCTGGTCTTCCCCAGATCTTTCATTTCAAATTCTTTCTTTAAGTAATTCATTGCTTCTTTGATTTCTTTATTAGTTCCAATAATATTTAGATCATCAACATAGACAGCAATGATTACAAAACCAGATATTGTTTTCTTTATAAAAACACAAGGACAAATAGGATTATTCACGTAGTCCTCTTTAAGTAAATATTCACTTAGCCTATTATACATTCGTCGGTTGTTTTTAACCCATAAAATGATCTTTTTAACCTAATTGCATACATTTCCACAGGTTTGCGTCTTTCCAATCATTTTAAAATCCTTACGGAATTTTTCATGTATATATCACTATCAAGTGATCCCATATAAATAATTTTAATAACTTGACATCAGCCCAAGATGCATATCAAGATTATTAGATACTGACAAACCTATTAAATAACGAAAAGTAATGGCGTCCATAACGGGGAGAGGTAGGTTACCTCGTAATCAATTCCGGGTCTTTGAGAAAACCTTGTGCAACAAGACCAGGCCTTGTATCTTACAATCTCGTTTTTCTCATTTCGTTTTCTCACAAATACCCACTTATAACCAACAGGTTTCATACCTTCAGGGAATAGTCACAATAGGCCCAAATACTTTTCGATTTTTAAGAGATTTCAATTCAGTATCTATTGCATCTTTCCATTTTGGCCAATCAAGTCGACCTTGACATTCAACCACAGATCTGGGTTCAGGATCATCATTTTCATTCATAATTTCATATGCAATGGAGAATGCAAATATTTCATCAATATGCTTATTTTTCCGGTTCCAAAGATTTCCTGTATTAACATAATTGATAGAAATCTCGAGATCATTCTTATTTTCAGTTTCATTATTAATAATCTCATTTTCATCATCTTGTGCTTCTTCAAGAGCACTTTTTTCTATCCCGGGCTTATCATTATCATTTAGTGTCTTATCAAGATCACTTTCATTCGTATCAATCTTTTTACTTGCCTTGCCTTTTTTCGGATTTTCCTTGGAACCTGAACTGACACCCAACCGGGCGTGCCTTGGATAATACTTGCTACATCATTTGCTTTGGAATTTCAATACGAGGGAGTATTAATAAATGGTACATGTGACTTTGTTACTCTTTTTAAATATCGATAAATGAATACGGTAATTGATTTCTTGGCCTTAAGTACACAATTTTCTTTCGTTTTAACCCCATGATTTATTATACGAGGTGCGTCTGATAAAGATGGCACCACGTTATGTCCTTTTCTACATTTGTTTCTTTTTCTCCTCGTAGAGGAGGAAAAACTGTCTCGTCGAAATGACAATTAGCAAACCTTGCCTGAAAAATATCACTTGTTAAAGGTTCAAGATATCTAATAATGGAGGGTGACTCATACCCTACATATATACTTAACCTCGCTTTGAGTCCCATGCTGTTCTTTGTGGTGGAGCTATTGGTACATAAAGCTGCGCGGCAAAAATCTTTAGATGGGAAATATCTGGTTCTTGACCAACTGCAAGTTGATATGGAGTATGTTTATGATTAGCACTTGGTCTTAAGCGTATTTAATGATCGTCATGTAAATTGCATGACCCGTATAATGGCAGTAATTTTATTTTTTCATTATCAATGGTCTAGCAATATGCGAAGGCGTTTAGTAATGATTCGGCTAAACCATTTTGTGTATGCATGAAACGGGATGTTCATGATAATTCCAATTGACATGCAATAATTATTAAATGATTCAGATGTAAATTCACCAACATTGTCAAAGTCTAACTTTCTTTATAGTATAATCGAAATTGTGCTCTTAATTTGATTATTTGAGCAAGAAATCTTACCAAATGCCATATCTCGACTTGACAATAAATAAACATGTGACAATCTACTAGATAAAATAATTAATATCATAAAATACTGAATGATCGGATAATTGGATGGATAGGTCCACATATATGTCGCCTTGAATTCTTTTTCTCAAGAAATAAAGATGAATTCAGTGTGAAGTTTGCATGGTGCATGCCTATTTATTAATTTTCCTAGAACAAACTTCATGTTACATTTATTAATCTTTAAACCTTACAGGGATGACCATTATTTTCAATTACTTTTCGTCATTGTGGAGCAGGGATGACCTAAGCGATCATGCCACAAGAATCACAGGTTTGGGATCCTCTTTATTACTAGTTACATTCAATTTCAAGAATATAGGTGTAATGTAATCGAGGAAAGGTAATTTTGGTAGTTTCTCTAATATTTTCTTCTTCCCAAAATACTATGATAATACAATTCTTATTTCATATTACCTTGATTATCGTTTCGATTATCATACCATGACGATATATGTCATTAAAACTTAATAAGTTTCTTTTGACTTGAATACAAAAGCGTCATTAATGACAAATTTTGTTCCATTTGGTATGCTGAACATGGCATTACCCGATCCTTCAATCAAGTCTGCAGGACCTGAAATTGTATTAATTATTGCTTTGGTAATGTTGATGTCAGTAAAATATGTCTTCTTCTTGAGGATTGTGTAGGTTGTTCCCTTTATGCGGGATGCAAATGTCACGGCGGGTTTCATGGTAAGCCTTCTTTGAGCATGTAATGATATAAGACTTAAAGAGAGTAAATCAGCACAACATATAATCAACAACATTATTATTTTATAGATATAAAACAGACATCACATACTAATGTCACACATAATCTGAGACACAAGAAGATTATTCATCACACATTATTCAAACATAAATTAGTTCATCATATCAAATTTTCTTTAATCTAAGTTCATTTCCATTTGTTTAAATCACGAAATGCGGCCTCAAGACCTCTGAGTCATCCCTCGGGTTCATATTCATTAAAAGTTGACTTCCTTTTCTTTTCCATTTCCTTTTTCTTCTCACGAGATGCTTTATATCTTTTACAAAGATATTACGTGTTCTGGCGCCACAGACGATGACCTTTCTTTCGCGTCTCGTAACACAAATTGTCATTGTTTTCAATGACCTTCTTGGATTTTCTTACCCTTTTCTTGTCGATTTGGGTAATTTTTGGTAGGTCTATTATAATTCATGAAACCATGTCCCTGATCTCGACCGAAAATTACCCGCGACCTTGACTTCTGACACCGACCTCTGAATCGATCATAACCACCCACGACCCTTAAAGTAGATTGCATTTATACGGAAATGCCATTGTCCCGATGGTGCTTGATAGTTTTTCAATGAACTTCGTTATTCTTTTTACGCCATCAAAAGGGCATGCACCAATTACGAGATATTTATTATATTCCCTCATTCTATATTGTTCTTATGACAATATTTGTGATGCATGAAAACGTTAAATATTTTTCTAATTTTTCACCTTCAGTTACAACTTTACCACAATATTCTAATTGTGATACAATTTTAAACAAGGCAGAGTTGTAATCAACAACACTTTTAAAGTCTTGGAACCTGAGTTTGTTCCATTCATCAATTGCTGCAGGTAAAAGAACTTCCCTTGGGTATCCAAATCATTCTTTGAGTTCTTCCAGGCTTAGGATCCTCACATTCGGATATTCTAATTGTAGAGCATCGTCAAGATGATCCATCTTAGTCTTATGGCACAGATTTTTTTCATGTAAAGTTCTTCTTTTCTTTCTTTCAATCATTTCTGATGTTTGTGCATTATCTATTCAAGTAGAATTTTTCAAGCCGCACATGAGATATCTTATAACTGTTTGCCCAAAGAGACATGTAGTTTGTCTCCTTTGAGGTTTAGAGGAGCGAGAAGTTAAGGCTTATAGTTGGACATTGTATCTAAATCACAAACAAAACACCAATCAATAGAAAAATGACACATTTTATTCAATATTACATTCTCGCATTCAATACATAGATTGAAATCTTATTCAATTACAAATACCATGTTCACTCTTCATGGAAATCTCTATCGAAACAAAAATAAACAATCCAAGCTAAGATTAGAAATGGTAAAATGCTAATTACCAAAAATGCTGTCATTCCCTTACCTATCTCTTCAACTTTAACAAAACCCATTATGAAAAAAGAGAATTAATGCATTATAGTGACAAACACTAGAAAACATTTGCCATTGTGAATCTGTTTATAAAATACTTTGAGAAAGATGTTTAGAAATGTGGAAGGAATGAAGTATTTATAGAGTGAAATTTTGAGAAGTGTCCGTTATTGTTACCGTTTTATTACTTACACTTATTTGAAATAGGAAAAAAAATATTAATTTTCTTGTTCATTCACAGATTTAGAAAATGGGAAAATATTTTTAAGTATTTAAAAATATGATGTAGTGTTAGAATGCACATGTCGTGATCATACGATAAATGAACACATGATAATACGTACTGTTATAAACAAATAATTCATGCCAATAACAAATAAATAAGATGACACAATTAGATAATAATATAGGTAAATTGTTTTATCGCCATGATTATAAATAAATAAGCAACGATATGGAGATTTAGCTGCCATTTCGAAATAACCGTCTTATTACGAGGAGAAGCGTGACGGCCAGGATGCGGTTTTTCTATAATAAGGAAAAAAATAAAAATAATAAAAGCTTGACGCGGTAACCATTTGGTTACAGTTAACTTTTTATGACGGTAAAGATAAAATAATACTTGATAATAAAAGCTACTTGGTTATAGGTGTTTCTGACGAGATGCGGTTACTATAACGGTAGCAAATAGCGACAATAAATAATAAGCATTGCCAGAATCGCGGCAGCTGGCGATTATCATGATGGTACAGTTATAAATCTTACAGCCATACTCATTTGGTTATATCGCGGGGTAAAGCGCAAAATATCATGGCTGATTGCCAGAATCTCGCGTATGGCAGGTTATTTACTATTGAGGTATAGTTATAAATCTTGGCGTGACTAGGGTTATACATAATGGGGTAAAGCATAAATAATAACTCATAAAATTTCTAATTATAGAATCGCAGCGTAGTAAGGTTAATATGGGGGTAAACATGCTCATGAAATAAATATCGAAAGTGATAGGATATATATTATGCCTAATAGTAGCCACACTATAGGGCGATCGTCTTTGATAACGTGTTATAAATAGAGATGTCGAATGCATTCAATGACGTCTGAAATCTTCGAATGATATATATATTAACGCCAACATGGTTTTAGTATGTGTGTAGAAATGGAGGGTATTTATATTCTGAAATTCATGTCTTATTCGAATACACTTGTATTCTTGTGCCAAACTTTCTGCATTGTTAATATTTGGCGTTTGTGGATTAAGTTGTGCATTTCAGCGTTTATAGCAAAAATGAAATAATTTTATAAATTTCATTCATTTAAATTTCACACAAATCCAAGATTCCCATAACCATGACATGTGATGTTACCTAACCAACCAACCAACCAACCCTCAATAAATAATACTCCGTATGACTACCTCCTTCCTCTCCTATTCCCATTATCCTCCCTTTCTTCCTGAAACCAAAAACAATTGGAGTTTTCCTTGAAACAAAGAAGAAGAATTAAACAAATCTTTCATGGATTTCAGATTCAAAGCATTCTCCTCTCTTTCATCATCATCGCTTTCTCAGCTCTCTAATCAATTTCCTATATTCCCTTTTCTTATTCCGCTCTTTGGCCCATTTGTTTTCCCCTAATAATTCAGGTTTGTGTATTTTTTAATTTTTTTTAAGTTTCAATAATTATACCTAAATCCCAATTTTTTTTTATTTTTTTTTATAGATGTTGATGGTTGAATTTTTTTATAAAGAAAATAGCATATATTAAATTCTAGTATTTTTATTTTTTTAGGTTTCGATGGTTCAATTTCTAAAATTTAAACACATTTAAAATTCTGTTGTTTCTGGGGGGTTTTGGTTTTTTTTTTTAATTTTGATGGTGAACTAAATTATATGTATGTATGCTAAATAGTACTTGATGAAAAATGTATGGAATCGACTATTTTTGATGTATTTTACTACTAAAATGATAATTTTGATTCTATTCAAAGTTATGTGTCAATTAAAGTTATATAATTTGATAATATTGATAATTGAAATCAAATTAGACTATCTTCCTTTGAAGGAGGGTGTAACATTTATCAAATTCTAGTGTTCTTGGCTATACCATGATAGTTTTTAAGTCAAATAAAAGTTATGTATTCGATTAGGACTACATAATTTGTTAATTTAGAACAAAATCAAACTCGACAATCGTTTAAGGAGTAATATAGTACCATTGTAGATAGGTTTTTTTACATAGCATATTTGAAGTCCAGATTGGTATTGCATAAATTACCTTGTTAAAGCAGAAATTTGATTGTTTTGCGCACTAAGGGAAATGAGCAGCAAAATGGGTCCTCAATTTTTGAATTAATATGAACGGTCGAACTATCAAAAAAGTTTTATAAGATGTATAATCTTTGAAGCAAAGGGTACAATGCTGTGTAGCATTTTTCTGGGGGAAGGGCCACGTAAACTGATAATTTGAACTGAAATTGATTGTTAGATTACCTTATTAGAGCAAAAAATTGATTCTTTTGCACTGAGACGATCTCCAATAGAGGGGCCAGTTCCAAGATTCCGTCAATTAAATGCTCCAATAGAGGACTATCGGAAAGGGCATCTATAGCTTGAATTTGGTGCAGCCAAATGGGTATTCAATATTGGAATTAATATACATTATGTAGTAACAAATTTTTTTATGATAAGTATAATTTTTGAAGCAAAGGATACAATTTGTAAAGAAACTCAGGGGAAGGGGCACCAAAACTATAAAGTTGAACTAGCAGATTGTTACTGTTTTTGTATCTGGGATTTGTTGGTATCTTTATTGTTCTTGTGTCTATGTGGGTTTCAGGTTTTATTGAGCTGAGTAAAAGTATTATCATTGAGGTGAAGTGAATGGGTGTATTCAGGAGCTAAAGTTGATTCATTAATTATTGAGAAAATATATTTAGAGAGAGGGTGTGTGTGTGTGTGTGTGTGAGAGAGAGAGAGAGAGAGAGAGAGAGAGAGAGAGAGAGAGAGCTGGTGAATCTGTGTGTGTTGGGTCGTGGTTTAAAGATGACTACTCCTGTGAGCAATACGAAGTCATGGGTTCGAGATAAAAAGAAGACAGGCTGGGCAGCTTTTAACCTTGATCAAAGGCAGAAAAGAGGAGGTCTTGAAGCATCCAATGGTTTTGATACGGAGCCCTTTCCATCATTATTAAGCTCTAGTGGTCCAAAGATTAACAATCAACTAGAGAAGCCTTTTGTGTCTGTGGTAGAACAAAAAAATGACTACCCGGCCATGATTTTTATTAAGAATGGTGATGATAAGATTAAGGATGGGGATAGTGCTGGTTGTGTCAAGCACTTTAAGGTTGGGGACTTCAGTTCCCAAGAGGGTGAAGATGAGATTCTTAAAATTTCTAGCAGAGGAAAGGAGGTGTTAGGAGCCATGGATAAGCTCAAGGATCGTTATCCTTGGGCAGATAAGAGCTTGATCGAGGACATTTTGGTTGGTGTTGATAATAATATTAATGAAGCCGCGAGTTTGCTGAAAGTGATGGAATTGTCAAGTGAAGGGAATACTGAACATGAAAATGTTGCTAGGACTGTAGATGAAAAGAATACAGTCTTAAACTGTGAAGTTGGTTCTTTAGAGAAAGCTGATTATGATAATTTTATCAGCGAAATGTTACTCTTCAATGGTGCAGATTTGTCCAAGATGACTACGGATGAGATGAGTGCGAGGTTCTATTCAATTCCAATTGAGCCTGAATTTGAAGAGGGTGATGTTTATTTGGTTCATCGAAGAGATGCATTAAAGGTTATGAGGTAATTATCTTCTAATATAATGCTCTAGATTTCTTATACTTCCTCAGTTTTGTTTTGAATGATATACTTCCCAAAAAATTGTGCAGGAATATTGATCTATCTACTAATTTTAACAATTTTCATCCTTACCATTTCATATTAGTGTAATATTACAAATTTTCCACATTCTATTTGTTTACACATATGCATGTGTTCTCTTATATTTGTATATATCAGTATTGAAGCTGATATATACTTAAGAAGTCGAGGACTTATTAAGGTAAAGTACAGAAACATGTAAATGATGTTTCCTAAGAATAACATAACTTAGGAGCAATGTAAAAACAAGCTTTAAGGAGGAGTTGGGAAGAATATAATTAAATAAGACATTTCCCAATAATGAAATAACTGAAATCAACTGCTAAATTGATTATTTTCTTTGTCTACTTTGTAGTTGTAAATGTTACATACCTACTGAAAATGTTTCTTTTTTCTTTCTGGAACATAATTTTGAGAATTGCTATATAATAAAATACTAGTAGTAGCAAATCTCTTTAGCAAGCTTGGGTCTTGCATATCTGTCGCCTGAAGATTAAGAAGTTATTCTCCTTGAGAATAGAGATTTAAGAAGATTTCCACAAGCATCTGATTCTTCTGCATTAAGTTGAGCTTCAGAAGTTTTAATTTCTCTTGTCATTGTTATGAGAAAAAATATATTTCTTCAATCTCCTATCATTTCTAGTTTTTCCTTCAAAACTATGATAGGTGATGATGAATTTTTAATTATAAGCTTCATGAGATAAGTGTATCCAAACACTCTCTTAGATGCCTTGAGGGAACTGAAATAAAGAGACTACTCCTAAACAATAACTTTTCAAAATCTCTGTTTATACAGTTATATACCCATATTTGTTCAGTCTGAAATGCATCTTAGGATGAAAAATTTCAGGCTACTGTTGTCTTTTTGGTTCACCTTTATACTTATTTGTATTGAATGGGTTAATACACATCCTCTCTAGAGGGATTTAAATTTTTTACAGTATTTTTTTATTTTTTAGAGCCTTTTCTTGTTGAAGCTAGCATATAAGCTGCCCATACAAAAGCCTAGCCTACTACTTTTGTTGCCAACTCTTTTGTAGTTTTCGCATTCGAAGAATATCATAGAATACTTTTCTTCCATCACCTTTCTGCATCGTAAATATGCTTATTTGCTACCATTCTACTGACTACTTGGTGCTGACAGGTCTGCATCACATCATTCCAAGGCTGCCAGCGATGCCTATCTAAAAGGAGATCACTTGTTGGCTCAACATCATTCTTCGAAATCTCGAGAGGAGTGGAAAACTGCTGAAAGGCTAAATGCTGAGGCCGCAAAGGAAATTTTAAATACTAGGAATAGTAAAAATGATATGTGGACTCTGGACTTGCATGGCCTTCATTCTGCCGAAGCTGTTGAAGCATTGCAGGAACATTTGCTAAAAATTGAGTTTCAGACATCATTTAATCAATCATCTTCATCCACCAGATCAAACTCTATATCTGGCGTTCCAATATCTTCGTTACTCAACTCTTCCAACTTTAGTGAGGGGGTGAAAGGCAGAGAAGTGCCATCATCTTCGCAGAAACCAACAACATTACATGTTATAACAGGTAAATAATTTCAAATAACTGTCCGTAGTATTTTATAAACAGTGATTGTTTACTGGTCCTGTTAACTATATTGAATATTACTAAACTGTTTTACTGTTATCAATTTCTTTGTTTTCATGATGATTCGTTTGTTGGCAGGGAAGGGCAACCACAGCCGAGGCCAGGCAGCACTTCCTGCAGCTATAAGAAGCTTTCTTATTGAAAACGGGTAACTAACAACTAACAACGCTTTTTCTTCACGTTATTATAAAGATTACATCGTTTCCATAAATACAGATCCTTTTGAACAACGAGGATAGAATCTTTGATTACACTCCCAAAACAATGATCATATTTTTCGTTATTCTTTTTCATCAGATATCGTTTTGATGAGGCAAGGCCTGGGGTTATTGAAGTGCGGCCGAAGTTCCGGCGAGGGTGATTCTGATATTTATTTTGTTTCTGGAAGAAACGGAATTTTGGCGTCCAATAGTAGTTGCGAATTTTGATCAGTAGCAGTTGCCATCTAGAAACAAAGACGAATGCTGAGGGTCCGAAATAACCTTTCGTCGATTTCACCAACAGATCACCGCTGTATTAACGCTTCCTTCAAAATGCCTTAAACTATAGCCAATTTAGTTACTGAGATAAGTCACCCATCAAAACCTGCTATCTAAAATATTGTATGCTGCCTTTCTTAATTCATTGTTAATATAACAATATTCTTAGTAAGTAATCAGTACATTATGTTATGATCTAAGACCTAAAATCCCGTATAAGTGTAGGGTACTTAAGCATATTTTGTGCTTAAACTGCTTAAACTTATCTAGTGAATGTTAAATGAAAATCTTTCGTATTACCTCGAACAATAACGTGAAAGTTAAGTTCTACTCAACTAATTATTTTAATAAATCGTTACTAATAGGTGCAAGAACATGTAAGTTAATTTAGAGTGTACATGTACTCTTTAGTAGAGATTATATGAGTGTTCATGTACACATAGGGGTGTGAAAATTGTAAAAAAAAAAATTTAAAAAAAAAACGAACCAACCACCCGAACCCTACCGATTTTAACTGATTTGGTTGAATTTTTTTTAAAACCGAACCGATTTGGTTTAAAAAAATTCAAAACCAAATCTTTTTTGTGGTTTGTGATTTTACCCAAAATCTAACCGAACCGATATTTTATTATTTAGATATTTTGTACATTTTATGTATATTTGATTACATAATATAACTTTACATAAAATTGAATATTAGAAATATTCCAATATACATTAATCCATTATTAACTTCATATGTTATGGGTTATGGGTTGTAGACTATAATCCATCAATGAATTAGAGAACACTAATTAGTAGGAGTAAGTAATAACTAGTGTCTCCACTTTCCCAAATATACGGTAAAGTCCCACCACCAGGTTTAATAAAAAATATCAAAAGTAGCCCCCATCGAATTGTAAGAATCTCACCTGAACCTTTCTCTATGAAATTTATAACAAACGTGCTTTGGATGTTCTTTAAATGCTAAATTGAATATTTAAATTGTAAAGTGTAAGACCTTAAACTTATATATTTTTCGCACATTTAATATCGATTTTTAAAAATTATATATTTTATATGAAAAAAACCGAACCGCACCAAACCACTCCAATTAACCGACTTGCCTTGTACCGAACAAAGCGAAAACCGACTTGCGGCACCGAGAAAGCTGAAAAACACGGTGCGATGAAAGCCGAGCAGGCTAGCGATTAACGCCAATGAAATATATGGCAATTTGTATCAGGTTAATCGTAAAGTACACATGCATTCTTAGGAAGACAACATATTAGTACACGAGCACTCAAATAATTATATATATTATGTAGGGTATAATTGTAATCTTTCTTAACTCATTAATAAAGTATTTTTTTAATTTAAGTGATCGCGTGATATGAAGCGGAGGGAGTAAGAGTTGGTGTACAATTAGGTTATTTAGGTGTTCACTCTTAGTTACATACTATATGAGTACCTCAGTACTCATATATATCAAATATCAAATGAGATACATTGTTGCATGCGGCTCACATGATTGATCTTGCTCAGCGTGGATGTCATAATTGATATGGGTGATGTTTTATATTAATCAATTTTATTCTTATTTAAACAATTTAAGCACCTTAAGCATAATAAAAGGCAAGCAGATGAAACCCCAAAATCCCTGGCAGTACCTAGCAATTAATTACAATTATAAGAATTAAAAGAAATAAATACACACAAAGAATTTTTATATGAGTTCACGCTGATGGCGAGATTACGTCATGTTGTTATTTGTAGATTTTTATAAATCCGACACCAGAAGATTGTTGCAAGAACTCTTTAGATTTCTCTTCAAATTAGATCCTAACTCTCACTTAAATATTTTCTTGTAGACCGAAAACCTAAAATCAAAACCTAATCCAAACAGATAAACTCTGTCTGCTTGATAATATTAATAAACTCTCAATATTCTTCTTATGATGTTTTCTCTCTATTCTTGTAATAAACAACTATGAAAAACATCCTCATATTTATACACTAAAAGTCCTAACCTAGTTAGTCTCTACTTGAGCTTCAAAATAGCCGGCTCGCCTCAAATTTGCCTTCAAGAGCCTATAGCGAGACTTGTGAATCTCGACAGTCACGATCAAATTCTCAAAATGTACCGTCAAAGAAGAGTTCGGAAGCGTGGAGTCGGGACTTGGCGATGTGTAAGTAAAAAGGCTAATTTTAACTTTTTGGTCACTTATATTATGCGTATATTTTATAGTTGAGTTATATCTTACCAATCTTACGAGCAGTCTGAAACTTTTATCTTTTAGGACACAGTCGTTCTCCATTTTAACATCAATGGAGATTTTTATCTATCGGTTTTACGCACAAAATGACTATTTTTTCCTAACGCTAAACTAAAGTATATGAGGGCGTTTACATGGAGTAAAATGGGCTATAAACTTTTCTTCTTCTGCGCCCACCACCCGCATACCATAGCTATGGTCGTTTCTTCTTTGGCACTTACACTGCCTCTGCCGCCCTTGAGCTATAGTTCTTTGAAGCTACTGATCATTTTTCTTCTTTGGCCCAACACCACCTGCCTCGCTTGCCACTACAGTCACTGATATAATTAAGTTGAACTATAGTCGTTTTCTTCTTTGTATGCGCTATCACTGTAGACCACCCACGTAGTCGCGAGCCCATAGTCACTTCTTTTTGGCCTTAGCGTTACCTACTCGCATCCACATAACCCCTGAACTATAGTCCTTGAACTATAATCCATTTATGTGTAGCTTTCACACTGCCACTTGCCAGCTCTACATAAATTTTTGAGCCCATGGTCGTTGAGCTAGCAATGTGCCTTGGCTGCCGCGACCGCCAGACTACTGACCCCGCATCCTGCGTCACGGCCCACGAACTATGGTGCATGAACTATAGTCACAGACTAACAGCACGACTAACAACCCCCGAGGGTTGTTGATTTAGTATAGGGTAGGGGTAGGGGTTAATAGATGTGACCTAGTTCGAGGCTGTGAGGTAGGGGGTAAGTGACGTGTCAACAAATATAGGTTGGAAACAGGAAGGGTGGGGACTCAGGGGTAAGGCCAGGCATCGAAAAAATATTATAGTTTAGTAACTATAGTATAAGTCCTATTTTGACAATAAAGATATTTTAATTTTAATTTATTTTTCAAGTATTATTAAAAAAGCTCAAATGTTATATTATTTTTTAAAATATATACCTAAGCTAATATAATAATATAAGTCTATTTTACCCATATATTTAAATGAGATTTTATTAATTTTATTATTAAAAAGTATTTTCAATCGGCAATTTGACAAAATGATAGTATTAAGTTAATGAAGATGAAAGAAAGTATGAGGCTTGGCTGAAAAATCGAACAATTTAGAGAACTGATAAAGTGGCAGAAAATACAAGTAAATGTAGGGCCAAAAGCCAAGAAAGCAAATTATTATGCTCCATCTGGTTAGAGAAAAGTTACACGGCCTCCATATATTTCAAAGAAATATTATATAGTACATTCTTAAGAGTGGATTGGCAATGCATTATTATCGTTGTTAGAGTGGATTGGCAATGCATTATTATCGTTGTTTTATGCCTCAACAAATAACAACCATCTCTTTACTCTAACTACCTCTATGCTTACCTGATCAAAGGCTCCATGCGTATGGTTCTCATTATATACAAAAAGTATACTAGCATGTCCATTTGGTGCGTTTTCATAATAGAAGAAATAAAAATCAACATTTTCTTGACTTCACACAACCATTTCAATCAAGAAGAATAAATAATAAAGCATCCCAACAAATTTTCTAGAGAAAAAAACTCAATTTTATGAGCAATATGACAGTTGAAACAGTCTCTAAAACTGATGTTGACAACTCTGCTGATCAACATAAGAATAGAATTCAGGTGTCCAACACCAAGAAACCTCTCTTCTTCTATGTCAACCTCGCTAAGGTGATTAATCAACCATGCCCTTTTCAATGTCTTTCTGGACGTCGCTCTAGATGATGAATTAATCCATTGTGTTATTGTATCTTTAGATCATATATTAGCATGTTGGTCGATCGCATTTTCTTTTAACGTATTGTAAATTGTAAACAGAAGAAGTTCAAACCTTGTGTAAATCGCCTAAATGTGTGATATGTTTGAACCCTAAATAATTCAAATACCAATAGATGTGAGGAATCTCACTCTCCTTATTTCTTCATATTGTAATCCAGTTGATGCAGAATTTTTTTTTTGACAAGTTACATAAATTTTTTTGGTGTCAGAGGTACATTCAACAACATAATGAGGTTGAGCTTTCTGCCTTAGGAATGGGTAAGAGTTGGGAAACTTCATTTTGATTAATAATTGCATGCATTCTCTAATAATAACAGAAATATCGTATTACCCGCAAAGGATGGGTAAGTTGGTAGAGTAGATGAGCTTGTAACCGTGAGGTCATGAGTTGGATTTCTCCTACCAACATTTTCTTGGTTGAGCTTGTCACATAGGGCTTGCCCAGTGTGATTTACCTGGCTGGCGTGGTTTACAGGATATTGCTTCAGTCCAAGGTTTATTGAGCACTCTAATATTCTAAGACTAGCGGTTGCGGTCCTCGTTAAAAATAGAAATACCGAGTTGTAATAAAATATCGACATATGATAAAAAATGATCATAATTAAGCATTCATACATATTTATATAAAATCTTTGTTTATTGTTTGCCAACTCATTTGAACATGAATAGCAGCAATCACAACTGTTGTAACAATATCTGAGATCCTGAAGAACACTGGATTTGCAAGAGACAAAAGTAAGTTTCATGGTTTAAACTTTTCCTTCAGACTACATTTTAATTGCAAACAGTAAACTTCAGATTTTTCATATTTTCCTTCTTTTCTGCATCAGAAGTTTCGACCTCCACGATTGGAATGAAGGATGAAACCAAAGGCCGGATGGTTCAGAAAGCCAGGGTATGTTAGTCATTCGCTTATTACATCTTGTTTTTGTTGTCAAATTTAACTGAAAAGTTTCTTGACAATCATTTTATTATCTATTGCATTATTTCCAGATTGAGATTGTGTTAGGGAAATCAGACAAATTTGATGCACTTATGAGTGCCAATGAAAAACCAGCTCCAGAAGCAAATGGCAAGAAAGAAGAAAGCAAAAAGTAGTGCCTGAAAAAATAATTGTTTAACCTGTTATTGTAGGTTATTTTTCATCTGAAGGTATAATAAATAATACTGCTACTATATATATAACTTGAGAAGCAAGCCCCAAAATGTCACTAACCAAAATGAAACTTGGTTGTGTCAGTAAAGAAAGATGTGGTCTTATAAGTTAACACATACTCCCTCCCTCTCTATTTAGTTCACCATTTAAATTTTTTATTGTTTTTTTTAACTTGGACCATTTATTTTATATTGAACTTTTAAAATTTTTGAACATCATTAGTTTGTCTCCTAATAGTCTTAAAAAATCATTGGTTTATAATTTTATCTTTTCTTGAAAATAATAAAATTAATTATACTCTTAATAAAACACTTTTAAGCTATATGATCAAGTAAATAGGGACCAAGGAAATATGTTTTTGTATCCTATAATTGTAAAATGTTGACTTTCTTTTCCAAAATGGTCATCTTTTGATGAAATAAAAGATATATGATATTAGTTGAATTTGGCTCAGTTTCTTTCCTTTTGGTTATATCCCATTCTATCAAAGGAAAGCAAAGAAAATGTTTCATGTAAACTGGATAAGTGTTAAGATTACAGTACATAAAAGGAGCAAAAAAGAGAGTAAAGCTCCAGAGTGTGGAACCATTTTTATTGGTTGGTGAGGTCTCAACATCTATACAAGTATCTTTCATCAGATATGATTGTAGAATAAATATAAAGACAAAAACAAAGTAATAACAAATTCACAAAAACAAATGGGAACCATAAGATAAAGACTAGGTGGTATTTTGTTCTATGTTACTATACTTCCAGCATATGCAAACCTATTACAGTACCTCATATGGCACTCAAAGTGTTGGCTGATGACAATATCTGGTGCAGTAGAATAGGAAGATCTCGGTAGTGACTCTATTCATCCACTCTATCAAATGTGTCTTTCTGGCTGCTCTCTGGATCGGATAAAACTCTCGTACTGCTTTCTACATGACCTGCATCCATATCCTTGACGCCTAACTCTTCTAAATGAGATGAGGTAAATGACTCTTCAGTGTCCTCTTCTATAGACAATGGTCCATATTTCTTTGTGTACAGTTGAAGCTTGAATTCAAGATCATGAACAACTTTCTCTTTCTCTGTGAGAAGGTTCATTGCATTTTCCAGGCCTTCCTCATCATACTCAACTTGCTCGTCCATCATTCGTAAGCATTGTAGTGCTTCCATGTGTAGTGCTGCCTTCTCCTCTTGTAATCTGGTGATCATGGCCATTGCTTGGTTTGCAGAAATTGCAGAGGCATTTCTTTCTTCTTCCAATTCTTTATACAAAGCACACATTAATTTCTTGTCATGCTCAACTTGTCGTTTCAAACGATCAATAGTAGTCTCTCCTTCTATTTCGCTTACGGTGCTTCCATCTAGTGATATATTAGACTCATTTCTCTCAAGTGAGATTCTTCTTTGTAGCACCTGAATTCCAGCAGAGGTAGAAGCATCAGAAGCCTTCAATTCGCCTAAATTTTTTGGGACCCTTGGACTCATATCCATCGAGGACAGGTCAATCCCTCGGGCTAAAGATAACTGAGATAACAAGAGCTTGAAATCTTCACTCCCCCTTGAAGATTCCTTAAAAGACATCTGCTCCAAAAGCTTACCTGATAGAGACCTGTGTTCCAAAAGCTTACCAGACAAAGACCGCTGATCAAACAGCTTACTGGTTAACTGCCTTCCCCTACTGATAACAGCTAATTTATAAGCATCGCCAAGTTCAAATGAATCGAGCATCTGCAAACTCTTCCCACCAATGTCAGGTTCCGAATGTGTTTGCTCCTTACTAGATATTGATGTTGACTGACTAGCAATGTTGCAGTTCTCTGCGCTATCTTTAACTTCTTCTGTTTCCACCTCTGTCTCTTCCATGACCTTTACTGTAACAATAACTTGTAAAATATGGTAACTGTAAATCCAATTTCACTGTAGAGTAAGATAATTGAATTTAGGTTGATAACATATTTTTTTGGCAGAGTCCTATGAAAATGACACATTCCAGACATTTTTTTTCAAAGCATTGCTATTTATAGTATACACTCCTTCCATCCCATAAAGATTCTATACTTTTTATTTTTTCATTTCTCAGAACTTGCCTCATTTGAGCAAGTTTTACATGCATTTTAGGAAATATGCCAACTTTAACTAGTACTAAAATGTTGTCTTAAATTTTTGTATAAGTCAAAATTAGGCAATATTCATGGGATGAAGGGAATATCATTTTTCTCCTTTAGTACACAATAATATAATCTACCGGCCAACAAGCTCCTGAAAAAATCTATGCAGTTAGGCCGAAGAAGTAAATAGCAGGGAAACAAACCAGCAACAAAATAATTATTTCGATAGACAATAACTTACATGTTTCTATTTGTACGTCAATCGCATCACCAATGTCACGAGGTGATGATGGATATTTCTCTCGAAAAGATATTAACTCTGGCATAGCAGAAGCATCATTCTTTTTCTCAACTTCGGGTACATGATCATGGACAGCTTCTTCTGCGAACTTTGTGTTATTGACTTCAAACTTGACCTCTGATTCCAGATGAGAAAGTTCAGTTTCTGGAGCTGGATGTATGAATATCTCACGGACTGGATCCTCAATAGAAGTACCTACCCCAGCCTCTGGCTGCATAGACTGAAAAGCTAAGTCTTTCTTACCATACTCCTCTAGTAGAAAACTAGCAGGTTCGTTTTCAGACACCGGACTTTCTGATTCCGAATCTGAAGTAAGCTTTACTTTTTCATATTTGACATGAGGCAAAGGATTAAAATTACTTAGGGATGAAGGGCTAACTTTACCTGCCCTGTAAGTCTCATCCCTAGACAACTTGTGTTCGTCATCTACTCCACTATTTTCAAATAAAGGTAGATGAAGATCTAACCCAATCCCTTGGAACTCGATGGGTTTAGTTTGAAACAGTTGTGGTGCATAAGTTCTTGGCATACATTGTTCATTACAACAAGAACAACTTTTAGTGCCAGAACCAATACTACTGTCACCAAGTAAAGAATCCCCATCGAGTCCAATGTGAGGCCCAGCCAATAATTTCCCCACAAGCAACCTGTATGTTTCAGAGTTGGACTTATTAACTGTGGCAAATGAGAAAAGGCAATTTTCACACATTCCATGAACATCAGCAAGTTTGCTGTGAAGACAACAAAGGACTAATGAAGAGATTTGCGACTTATGGTTATGGCAGATCAAATCCCAGTAAAACTCTGATCTCTCCTTTCCAAGAACATGGTCAAGCCTGGAACATAGTAAGCATGGCGTCTGCAGGTGGCTATGGTGGGCAAATTTTGTGACCAGGTATGAAAAACAAGCTTCCACAAATAACAGGACAATCAGGACCCATTCCCGAACAGCTGATGCCAGAGCTCCCAGAATACTGGGGCTAGCTTTATCCGCTTTTTTAACATATGGTACCACTTTTGAATCCATTTTCTAGTTGATTTATGCAATACCACTCTTCCTAGATGAGACCAATCAACGTTACAAACTTCTCCCGAGTCTGTTAACCTTAAAAATTGTAGTGCGCCAGGATCTATTAAATTACATACAGTATATGTAAATGGAAATGAATCATTCTTAATCAATCATGAATGCCTCAACTGGATAAATTTTCCATTGAAATCTTGAATAAACCTCTTTACTACAACAAGAAATATTTTGTAAAAAACTTGGGCATAGAAAACAATTGGACTGAAACTTTTACTTCTGTAGTAATTAACATTAAGTTATGCTCCTTAATTTATTACCACTGTTTGATCATGCAGTAATCTAACATAAACTTTCAAAATCTAAAAGTATACTATAAAAATTGGTTAAAAAAAAATTACAACTTCTTCCAAGTACACAACTTTGAACCCCATCAATGAACTCAACTGGAAATCATCCATTCTTCCCAGAACTCAATCTGACACAATATTTAGGTGAAAAAAACCCTTCATCTCTATGAATATTAATCAATGAACTAAACAATCTAAGCTTAAGTTAACCAAATTCACAAATAGGCAAAAGGGCACCAAATAAATCAACATAATCAATCCTAAATACTTAGTGGCATAGATCTTCATAAAAATGTTCCAGTCTTTAAGATCAGAGTCAACTATATAACAAAACAAAAAAAATCAAGAAAGCAGAAACAAACCTGATCATAAACAGAACCCAGCAAAAAGAGGAATCTTTCAACAAAAGTAAGCAATAAATCACACCATAAATAAGATGAAACAGTTATTTGAACATATATTTTATATATAATTATATAAAGAAGCTAGATTTGATGAAAAGCAATGAAAAAGAATGCAAGAAAGTGGAGTAAATATGAATGAGAGTTAAATAAAAGGGTGTTATTGAACTTACTTTTGAAAAGAAATAACCGAAAGTGTTTGAATAAATGCAACAGTAACAGCTGAGCACGTTGGAATTTGGGAATGAAACGAAGGAGAGAAAAAGTCGGCTGGATTGTTCTACTCTACTAGGATGACCCATCCCAAATAGCAAAAGATGACACCCACTTTTACCCAACTTGGCACAAGTTCAATGAAATCGAATCGATTCGAATCTAGATTCAACTTGTCTCGATCTATTTTGTATACTGGAATCGACTTGATTGGATGTTGAACACTAAAATAAGATTCGACTCCCTTTTCTATTGATTTGAGTTTCAACCATTCTCTAATGCTTGATCGATGAATTCTACAACACTGTTATCTTACTTACATATTATTGGATTTCACCTCATATATTAATTAATGACATGGAATGTATTCATATCTTTAACACTTTCATTTTACAAAATTAAAATGACGACTAAATTAATCAAATCAATAAATTAAATTATATTGTTTACAAAATATAATAAATAAATTATTTAAATCGAACAATTACAGAGTAATAACAAAATATTAATCTTTATATCATTCTACGGTTCTGCATCAAGATAATCAAACTCATGATGCAATAATAATACACACTTATACTCCATCCGTAGCATTTTTAATTGTTTCTGTAAACCACTAAAGCCCACAACTGGTGATTGTCCCTAGAAGTGTTGAAGTGCTCATAGAAAGATATTGCTAGTTTGGTAATATGAAACACTGTAAAACATGCTACTGGTAAATTAATTTGAAAATCTTAACATTCTTTTGTAATTAACACAATTTAAATAATTGTCTGTATCATTGTACTTAGAAAAACATCAGATAATATGATGTATAGAAATGTAAATGGCTGCATCTTACAGTGGAGCCAACTTCGACATAAATAAGTATTAAAGATTGAAGGTTGTTAAGTTAAATTATTGATCGATGAAATGGATATTAAAATTAATATTTGTCATTAGTAATTATTTGATGTTCGATAATTAATTTATTTATTATATTTTGTAAATAATATATTGGTAATAGAATAATTATTCCTTTAATTTTATAAAATAAAAATATTAAGATATGAATTCAATCTATGTCATTAATTGGAGTCCCATTTAGGAGGTTACAAAAATATTAAGATATGAATTCAATCTATGTCATTAATTGGAGTCCCATTTAGGAGGTTACAAAAATATTAAGATATGAATTCAATACATGAAATGGACCAATTATATGTAAGGGGCATAATAGGGGGCGTCATAGGGGGATAGACGATCCGGACCGCAAAAATAGTGAATACTTGACTCTACTCGAATTTAAGATTTATCTTAGAATATTTTAAAGTTTTCACTCGTTCATATATATTATTATTATACATTATCAAGTTAATACTCTTATCAAATTTATGAGGCAAAAATAATGTCCAACCTCAAATGAGGTAGAACAATTATAATAAAAATTAGTACTAACTTGGATCACACCAAAGGAGTTTTCCATTGTTGTGCCAAAAATAGCAAGAGCGAATCTTGGTACCTAATAAATATCTTGAGAGCGTTTCGAACACACATTTATAGTTTTTACATTTTGCTAACAATTTTTTTAATTTCTGTTATTTTGTTTTAATTGTTTCATTGGATTCCTCTATCATTCTCATTATTTTTTTAGTGTTTTTAAAAAAAAAATTTAACTTGATGTTACTCTTTATTTGGTAATAATTATAAAAAACAATGTTCATCATACTTGTTTGTTATTATTCATCATTTCATCACACATATTTTAAAACTTTTTTTTTTTCATCACACACGTTTCTTTTTCATCACCATTCACAATTTGATCCTACAGTTAAAGTTTCCGTTGGTTCACTAACGCCAATATCAATGCATTTTCGGTTATTTCCTGGTCTGGAACCAGGCCAAGCTACATCATTTATGGAAAACTAGATTGTGCATTGGGTAACTTTGATTGGTCAAACTCTTTTCCATTTTCAACTCGTCATAATCTTCCTATCATGGTTATCGTATTCAATGTCCAATCATGGGCCAATTATTATCTCCATCAAAAATTCAAAAGCTCAAAATTCTAGACAAGTGGAGCTAGAATCTTTTCTTGCCCTCTTACCTGGCTTCCCTCACCTGGTAACATTTGGTCTAAATCATTGCCTAACAACACTACCTCAAGCACTTATAAAGTTGGAATAGCGTTAAAGCGGTCAGGTAAATGACGAAATTTCCCAAAACGCATAAGCGGTGTCCTTGGTATAGCATCTGGAGTAGTTTTTAGGGAGTTTAGCATATAATATATATAAATAGATACATGACAGTATTAAGTATCACTTTATACTTAATTTTAGTTAATTTTAACAGTTTAAAAGTAAGTTAAGCGGTAATTATTAATATATTAATTATAAACGGTATAAATGATTAGATGTAACAAATTATTATCAACAAATTATAAGTTAATTATAAACAAAAATAAAAAAATTGAAGTAAAATATAAAACATAAATTAGAGTAAACTAAAGTATATTATAAAACATAAATTAAAATTAGAATTCAAAAATCAAAAATTAAAATATAAAATCAAATTATAGGACGGAAGAAAATTCAGTGACTTCATTTATTTCGGGGTTTAGAGATTGATAATAGAAATGGAGGAGAAAAAAATAAAAGCGATAGAGGCAGTGTTTGAGAGAGAAAAAAGGAAAAAATGTGTCAGGATGGTGTGGGTTTAAAACATGATAATAAACCGGGCTCCCAATTCAGCGATAAGCGCTTGGCGTCGCTATAGCGGAAATGTGGCGTTATAACGACATTCTTGGAGTGCGCTCTGACGCGACCCTCTTATGGCCTTGAGCCCGCCCAGCGAAACGCGATAGCGCTTATTTATTCGGCTATTCCTGTGTCTTATACCTTATCCCTTGTCGAGCATACCCGAGGTTATCAGACCTCGAACAAAGACAAAATTCATAAGATGTACAAAACAATTCGACAAAAACTTGCCAAAAATGTTTAAAAGCAAACCAGCTAGTGCAAAATGAACCTCAATCTCCATAACCAACTTGACCTCTTGCTCAAATAAAAAGAAAAATATTGGCGTTAAAGATCTAAGCTCATGGCCCATTCTGAAGGAGATAAAAACAAGGGTTAAAGAGCCTGATTGATCACTTATGGACATAAAATGTTTATATATTTATAGGCGTAATCGGGTTGAGGGCTATTCGGCCTGTCGAGTACCCGATCCGATGCGTATCCAGCCCGTTAACTTGTTAATATCGATTAGCGTGTCGTAGTAGTGATCGACCTAAGCCGATTACTATCTGTACTATCTACATAAATACCGATACACTTGGCGCCATTGAGGTACTCACAAAATTCCGTCCTTAGTACTACTTCCTTTATTTGAACCTTGGCCCGACTTGATAAATTCCGGAGTATGCATGGTCGGTCCCGGCCTTGCTTTCAGGTATGCAGCGGCTACCAGGAGACTTCGTTGCAGGATCAGTGATAATCGCTTGACCCCAAGTTCCCAAGCGAGACCCTAGCGAGTCGTTCCACGGAGGAGGATTTTCGCTCGTTAAACGCGGTAGTGGCGAGTCAGATGCCTTCGTTTCACTTTGGTCAGAACAGTTCATATGCTCATCTGACGGATGCGCCCGTTTCCCAATCCTGACATGTCCATTGCAAATAAGCGGGATGAGAGAGGGCATTGATGGATTTAGCAGTTCCCACGTGAGTCAACAGAGTTTCGCTGAGCGATCTGACGTCTGAATAACATCCCGAGCATTGATAATAAAATTGCATGTCACGTGGAGCTACATCGTGGATTGAATTATGGGAAGTTGAAAAAAACATTAGTGTTGGAAATCCCATTGACAACGGATGAGCTAACCAAGATGGTCGATAAGCACATCGATTTGGAAAATCTGCAAAGGAAAGGCCATAGGAGCGTCTGCGAGAGAAATTAAGTAGAAAAGACAATTAGGGCCACTCAGCCGAAAACTTTATGGGATAGGCTACGTGATAGAGACGAGTTCGAGAAGCGATCTATTCTCGCGGAGAGGAATTAGTGCGTTGTCTGACATCTCGCAACAACGATAGCGGGCAGATACATTTGAAGTCGCCGTAAAGAGATTTATTCTAGATGGCCAATAGCGATTATTGCCCAAGCACTCGGAATGAGGGGATCGGAGGCAAATAGAGACAAATCAAGATAATGTGAATACCATAGGGAGTACGGCCATGATACAAATGAGTGTCGGATGTTAAAGGTGGAAATAGAAAAGCGTCGCGGGGACATTTGAAAGAATTTGTGGACCACTTGAGGAGCAGACGCGTATTAGAAGCCCTTGAAACCGAAATTTCCCGCGAGGGCGTGGGGTGAGTCCGCCTCGGGAGAGTAAACGAGGCGGGACTCGCCACATAAAATTATTTGATCGTATTGTATGATATCCGGAGGGGCGTGCGGGAGGGGGAGACTCGAAATTCGGGAAAAGAGTATGCTAGAGGTTTATTCTCGGCAATCCGTACGATATCTGAAGTGATTTCATTCTCGGATGTCGGTGCGAGGCCTTGAGTTACTGCGTGATGATCCGGTGGTATGCTTGCCGGTTATTGCAAATTATGCCGTCGAGAGAATGTTGGTGGATAATGGAAGCTCTGCGGACATCTTGTATTTATCGCGTGTGATAAATTAGGATTACCTTGTTGTCGCTGCGGTGATGACCACGCCCATAACAGAACTTTTACTAGCCATTCGGTATACCCAAAGGGATAGAAAATTTTGATTTTTACGGTGGGGGCGGAGATAAAATCCATGATTAGAGCACAATTCACAGTTGTGGATATCCATGATTCGGCATATAATGGGTTGATCGGGCGACCCATACTGAGGCATTAAGAGCGATTGTTTCTCCCCTGCACCTTAAGATGAAGTTCCCAACCACGGGGGCATAGGGGAGGCATATAGCGATAAAAAAAGGCGAGATATGTTATTAGGCGTCGGTCCTCCTTTGGAGCCAAGCATCGGAAAAACTGGCTCGGCGGAAAAATCATCGGAAGTAATGATCATGAGAGGAGAGGTTCAAGAACAAAATGATAATTAGCGAAGCGAGAGATCTCGAAAGCCCGTTCCCCGTAGAGGAGATTGAAGAGGGTCCGTTTGCGGATGATGAGCCGTAAAAGGCATTTTAGCGTAGGGACAATGTTGGAAAATCACAAGGAGAGAGATTGATCGATTGATTCCCAAATATAGGATATCTTTGCTTGGGGCCCAGAAGACATGACTGGGATAGACCCGTGAGTCGCGTGCACCAGCTGTATGTGAACTACATGTACAAACCGGTTAACCAAAAAATGATCGTTTAATGACAAAAAGAATCGGCGGTCGGAGCGAGAAGTTAATTTTTGTTATTGAAGCGGAACTATCAGTAGAACTCTGGTTTCTGAGTGGGTGGCGAGATGTAGTGGTGAGAAACTGATGGGACATGGAGGGAATATTAATGCGGACCACGAGTCTCGATAAGGCTTATCTGGGAGCCTTATCCTTTACACTTGTCCCCCACTAGGCTGGTTGATGGTAGTGCGGGCCACGAAGTCTTCGATTTCATGGATGCATCGCGGGGGTATCATTAGATTAAGATGTGTCCGGAAGATGAGGAAAAAACTGCCTTTATAGCAGATGCGGATTATATTCTTTGGAAGGTAATGCCTTTTGAGCCCCGAAAAATCACGGGGAACTACTTATCAAGGATGGTAAACTCTATCTTACCGCTAATCGGATTGGTGTAACATGGAGATATATGTTGACGACATGTTGGTAAAAAGTAAGGTCATGAGGACCATCTGAGACATTTAGAAGAAAGCGTTTGTCAGGTTGAGGATAAGTAAGCTCGGGGATCCCATTCCAGACAAGTCTTTCCTTGAATCGCGGCCCAGGAAATTTTTAGGCTACATGATTAGCGAAAGAGGAATCGAGCCAAATCCAGACAAGATCAAAGCCATCCTTGAAATGTAACCACATAGATGATTATAAGGATATCCGAAGCTTACTTAGAATTTCGGCCACAGGCAGGATTCATTTCAAGTCAAAAGAGAGAAACACCTTATTTTCCAAGAATCTCGAGATGGGCCTCGAGTACTAAGTTCTTTTGGAATGAGAGGGTGTAATAAGGCTTTGAAAGAATTGAAGAAGGTATTTGGGCTCGCATGAGTTGCTATATCGCGGCTTGAGGAGGGAGAAATATTCTGTTGTATCTTCTTTGTATCCAGTGGAGTTGTAAGTAGCGTGTTGATCCGCAATCTTTGAGAGCGTGAGCCGGTTTATTATGGTGATACTAGCATTGTGCATATGAAATTACCCTTTGATGAAACGGTTGCATTTGCCTTGGGATCTCGGCTCAAAGCGAAGATATCTTGAGTCGCCCTATCCAAGTGGTAACGGATCAGCCCTTGAAGAAAGTCATCACAAGTCCGCAGTTATCGGGGAGGTTGACGACATGGGCTATAGAGTTGAGCGAGTTTGACATTTCTTACGTCCCTCGAACCAGCATCAAAGCTCAAGCATTAGCGGACTTCGTGATTGAATGCCGACCCCTCACGTGATAAATGGGCCAGGAAATGGTGAGTTAGGAAGGGAGAAACCTGAGTGGCTATTGTTCGTGGATGGAGCTCAGCGAGAGGATCGGTATTTGGGATCTCTTGCGGGGACAGATAGGATAACCATGGAGTATGCCTTGCGATTCACTTTGGCGCTACAGCAGTAGGCAGGTATGAGGCCTTGATCGCGGGATTAGCCATTGTAAAATCCTTGGGAATTAGTCGCATATGGGTCAAAGGCGATTCGAAGTTGGTCATAGATCAAGTGAGGGGAACGTTCGTGGTAAAGCACGAACCGCTCGTGAAATGCAGCGCCAAGCGGTCTGGTAGCTAAAAGCCGAGATTGATCATCTTGAACATCCTCGGATCCAGAATGAAGAGGCCGATCATCTTTCGAGACTTGACCACTATTACAATGAATTACCCGATAGGATTTATGTAAAATCCGAGAGAACCGGCTCACGAAAAGAATCCCCTTTGCAGTGCTTCTGAGACCAAAGATTGGAGAACCCCTATAGCTAGATACTTGGTCGAGGGCCAGCTCCCGGGGGATGCGAATGAATCCCGGAAGATTAAGTATCGCAGTTTCAGATTTCACATGTATAACGGGGAGCTATATAAGAAGTCATGGGATGGGCCGTTGCTTAGCTGTGTGTCGCAAGAAGATATTCCCAAAATACTCGCGGAGGTACATCAAGGCTGGTGTGGGAGTCATATCGGAGGAAGGTCTCTTGCGGTGAAAATTACTCGAATAGGTTATTTTTGGCCCACGCTGGTCAAAGATGCTATGAATTATGTGAAGAGGTGTGGCGCTTGCGGAGAGAATGGGGTCGATCTGACCTGACCCAATGTGCCGAGCGACCCGATACTAAATCTGTACCGTTCGCCCATGTGAGGAATTGATACGGTAGAAGTACTTGGGAAAATCTAGAGTATATGGTGATCGCGGAGTGGATTACTTGATAAATGGGTTGAAGCAGCCCTGCTCCAAGAAAGCGAGGGGTGACAACATTGTAGATTCACGGTGGAAACATGTGTCCTTGACTTTGGGGTTCCCAGTGCTGTCTCCGACAAAGCGGCCACAATTTGAAAGTGAGGAATTGGCACTGATTATGTGAAAAATACAACGGCAAGAGTAGAAGTGATAGAGCACGCGTACTCTTTAAGGGCATCAAAAGAACATGGATTAAGCGAAGTCAAAGAAGGAGATTGGGTGAGCGAAATCCTAGTGGTATTGTGGTGCCGTTCTCCATCGCGTACCCTTGGCGAGACCCGTTGGTGGCATAACCGAGGCGGTGCTTCGCGCCAAGGCGGGGTTACCCACTACCGTTAGTTGGGGTTGTGAGGAGAAAGCGACTATGAGTAAGAACAACTTAAATTTGTTGGCGAGATGCATTGACCGAGCTTTATTGAAATCTTGAAATACAAACATCTCGTAGCTCATTACCAACCCGGCCAGATAAGACAAGTTAAGTCCTAAGTGGTTAGTCGAGATCAGGCCCAGGAACATATGAGCTAGAAAGGATGAATGGGGATCCGATTTCATAAATGCGTGGCGTCTGCACCAAACTGACAAAATATTATGTTTGAATATCTGTGAACTCGTGGCTCGGTTTTCACCACCACTTATGATGTACCGTGTGGCTCGGTTTTATCCACCACACCACTTCTCTTTTATCATAAATAAAGTTCGTGGCTCGGTTTAATCCTTGACGTGTGTATTCTGATACTTTATCATGAATAAAGTTCATGGATTTAGTTTATCGTGCGCTTGAAAACCATCAATCGAACCTCCTCAAGGAGAGTATCATTATAGTGTTCGCCCGAACGAACGACTAAAACCTCCCCAAGGAGAACGTCACTCAGGTCTTTCGGCTCGGGCGAGCGATAAAGTTCCCCGAGTTAGATAACATTCGGCAGGCGGAATACGTCCATGAAGTATAAAATAGGATTTCCCAAGGTAGATATAATTCGCTTGGCGGAGCCATCCCTTGAAGTATAAAATAAGGATTTCCAAGGTAGATAATTAGGCGAATACATCCCTGGAGGGACAAAACAAAAAGTATGAACATGGGTAAATCGCTACCCGAAGGTCGGCCCGAGGGGAAGGATCGAGATGAAAAAGATTTCCTGACACGGCGGCTCTTTCAATGAGAAATTATTTCGAACAAAAAGTATGAACAATAGATGAAATCCTTCCCGTAGGGGGAAGGATGGATCTAATCTGTGAGTACAAAGTCGTGATAAAGGAAAAAATAATTAAGTTAAAAACTTTGATAAAGATGTCCGATCAAAGAGAAGTACAAACAATTAAATTACGTTGTCCGATCAAAGAAAGTACAAATAATTAAATTACAAGGGATTCTCTTCCCTTGAGAAATTCGGGTTTGCCGCCTCTTGACGAGCAAGCGCCTCGGGGATAGAAAGAGTGAAGCCACAGAATCTGAAGTCTGGATGGCGTCGCCTCTTCGTGAAAGAGCCTTGAGGTCAATCTTTCATGAGTGCTAGCCACGTCCAGGAATGAAAGTAGTGGGGAAAGAAGGATCGCATCAAGTACTATTATAGAAGTGTATTGACGGACTCCATGGCGGTGGCCAAAAACAAGTTAGCGTCTCGGCAAAGCTTGGGCTACCTCACTCCTCCCAACCGCTTCAAGGCTCGTCAGGAAGTGCATGGTCGCTGCTTTCCCCCCATGAGTCTCGACACCGAGTTGTACTTCTTAGTAAGCCGGGACTCTTTCTCCTGTCGCGAAATCCATCACCGACTCGAGAAACCGCCTTTCTCAACCGGTGAGCTTTTTGGCCACCCTTAAAATTAGCTAGATCAGTAGTTGAATTCTTCCGCAGCGTCGGGAATTCTCTCTTAGCTCGACCTCGAATTCCGCTTTGCCAGCTTTTATCCATTCGCGATTGAGGTTTCTCTTGAAAGTAATAGTTTTAACCCCGTACTTTCGACTTGTTCGAGAGGAGTTGTTGTCGACCGTCGAATGATCAGCTGGAGTAAAGACTGACGCGCAGGAGCTCCATTAATAGCACCATAGAAATAAAAGATGGATGTTAAACCGCAAGTGTAGCGGTGGTAAGCGGCGACAGGTTTAAAATGCATGCACGGTCAAATCAACTTGTAGGTTTGGCCAGCGCGTGAGATCCACCCGATTCCCGAATATGGGGCCATTGCTCCTTCGATAGAAGAGGTTTACCGTCAGGTGAAATGGAAATTGTGCCCCCACGAGGGAGTTATCCGTGACCTCAATGTGGGGAATGGAGGTGTAGAGGAGCCAGCTTCCGTGCGAGATCACGTACAGTATCTCGGCCGAGGTATAGAAGGCCAGCTTCCTCTGTGGGACCTTTGGGCGACCTCTTCTCGCCAAAGGGAGAATCTGTACCGACCCGACTGGCGAGCAAAGAAGGAGGGGGAAAGGAGTGCTTAGTGCTAGTAGAGACAAGCTGATGATCCGATGTCTCCCAGTTCGACTGACATATCTTTTCCGAGATACGGTGGCCAGAAGGATGATGACCAACCTCGGCCAGCCGGATTGCCGTGATCATGGCGAAGAGACCGAGCGAGGTTGGGCACTTTCTTACGGACCCCACGAAGATGTTTTGGCCGGTGGGTAGTAGGGGCATCTAATGCCATCCTGCTTGAGAGTGGATGTTGATGGTGGAGTAGGAAGTGTTGTGCTTGATGCGAGGAAGGGAGAAGATCCGGCTGCACCAGAACTGCTGACTCAAAGAACTACGTTTGGTGGTGATGGCATGGGTAAGCAGAGGGCCGATCCGTGGCGTATCATTGAAATCCACCCGGTTAGGCGCTGGAGGAGGCAATGTTGACGAGTTCATCTGCGGGCTGATAGCGGGGATGTTAGAAACACGAAAAAAAGAAAGAAAACAACTCCTGGGTAAAAATATCAAGAGCATATGAAATTAGTACCCCAAGAAGGAGGTTTGCCCCTATTGTCAGAATTGAACACCTTGTCGTACACTAAACCGGCCATCACCAACATGGCCTCGTCACGAAGAGTATACATGGGAAAACATTACCGCGCGCAGGGTAAGAGCATCTAAGTATCGCCGCGAATCGATATCCATGAAGGAATAATAGGGGGCCGGGCCTCCTGCTTAATGTCCATATCTGAGGACCGCCTACGCCATACCACCTCGCATAGAACCATTTCTTATGGAGGCAGTATCTTTTACACCACATTTGGGCGGGCCGAGGCTAGATGTTTCTTTTGGCTCGGGCGGAAGCTGGTCAGTTTCAAAAGATTTGTGGGATCGGGAGAAATATCACCAAATGTCGCAGATAATTGGGTTTGACGCCCCTTGCTGTCTGACAAGTAACTTCAAAAGATGGTTTTGTTTAACTACCCCCCAGTGGGGAGGCAGGTTGACCGGGGCTGGTTTGTGTGATTAAAGGTCATTTACAAAGCGAGAAAAGGTAGCCGCGTGCCATAAGAAAAGGCTTGACAAATCTCGTTATGTCGAAGGTTAGGTCGAGTCGTGAATCGGCTTCACCGTCTGAGGAAGGTAAAAGTATTCTACCGGAAGGCGAGGCAGTGTCTACGCTACTCGAGGTAGCAGAAAAATAGGAGGTTATACCGTAGTTTGGACGTCAGGTCGAATGTGAGGAGGAGTAGAATTTTTTATAAAGGGGTGGGAGAGCCGCCATGCGCTTGATAGGCCTTTTCGCCCGAGAGCTACCTCGTCTTTCATACTTTCGGGGATGGTAATGGCGAGGTTTGCGAGGAGGCGGAAGTGTAGGGATACAAAGCTACGGTAGAGTTGATTATTTGCCGGGAGGGCGAAGTTCAGTTCTTGGGTCGATTTTTTTTGGCCGGCCGAGGCATCTTATGCATCGAGACAAAAAACAAAAGCGATCGATATGAATAAAGCTAAGGGACAAGAGGGTAAACTTTTATCAAAAATAATCAAAACATAAATTTCCTTCCAGGCTTTAGTCGGTTTACCCATTCATTGAGTTACTCTGAGAGTTAGTGAAGATGGACAATCATTTGAACCATCAAAGGCAGATGATCGGCAAAAAGTTCGAGAAAGTTAGACTCGTCAAAGAATCACGTTACCACAGAATTCCTTCTACCGAAATCAGAAACGTTTCCCATTCATCATGCAAGATAAGACCCAGAATATACAAAGTTACAACGATATCAAGAGTGAAAATCCACTAAACAAGCAAGTACACTTACCTGAGAACGGGAAGAAATTGGTACAAAGGTGTCCGACGCACGTCAAGGGAGCAAAGGGAGTAAGAGTAACCGATTGAAAAAGATTGAGGAAAAGGTCTGAGGAAGAAGTTCAGAAGGAAGATATGATGTTGGGAAAATCGTGTGATCGGGAAGTAAAGTACCTTTTATAGGGGCAAGCCGTGATGAGTTTAATTCCGGGTAATTCGAGTTAGTGTATCTGTAACTACTTGAGTAGATGGAGAGTCAGCAGATGAGGTGCATGATTCGTCCGAGAACGTGGTAGAAGAGTGAGTCGCCAAAGGTTGTAGCCGACTTCATGACCGCCGACTGCCGAACTTATCTGGGACACTCTTTGTTCATTACACACAGCGAAGATCGCTATAAGGTATAGGATTTAACCCTACTCGACAAAATTTGAACTTATTCATGTTCGTCCATTCTCGAGAGGACGGAGAATATGTCGATTCGCCCCAAGGAATATAGGCCCGATTGATATGGACATAAAATATTTATATATTTATAGACGTAATCGGGTTATACAAAGGGTATTTAGACTGTCAGTACGTCTGGTTATATTTAGCCGGAGTGCGGTAATATCAGGGCATTAATGTCGGCAGCAATGAGTGATCACATTATAAAGCCACGTGCCCGTCACATGCCCCATTTACATAAATGCGATGCTGGCCGGCGTTGAGGTAATCATGAAATTAGATCATTTTAGTACTTACTTCCTTTATTTGAGCAGCAGGCGAAACGATGCCGTCGGGATGTCTTTGGTCGGTCCCGTACCGACAGGAACGCGTTATTTCGCGGAGACCGTTCGCGAGGATCGAGGAAGCTTGATATCTTGACGAAGTTCCCAAACCTGAACCCCATTGAGTCATTCACTTTGGAGGAGGATTTCATTTCCGTAAAATCGCAGCGATGTAGTCAATTTGAATTACCCAGCTGAACATTGTCAGCATTGAAGCAAGCGCGACACTGAAATGGCGAATCATAATTTATATTTTAAAAATGTCTGATTTGGTCATATTGTTATTTTTTCTGTTATTATACTAACCCTGATGCCATGTGCCTGGCATATGACAATTTTACGCTTTGTAATTTCACTCTAAAAATGAAATTACAAAATAATTGAAAAAACCCCTCCCCTTCCCCATTTCATGTCGGCGAAACTAAGACCACCATTTTTTTGTTAGCATGTAGACCTTCACCGCTCTCATTTGTGTATTGTGTTGAAACTTAAATTCAAATAGAAACCATAATTTCTCTTTTCCCTGCCTCCTCCTTGTCATTCTTATGGATACAACAACACCCATCAAAGTGCCTTAAGAGAAATGAATAAGTGCCGCTACTTCAAATTCCAGAAGGCAATGCCATCATGATTCAGGAGAGTACAGGAAGAGATACGAAGGGTACAAAGGCTCCAAGCAACAACTATTTAATTGATCTATTTTTTTGTATTTTGGTTGGTGATGGGTTGGGTTATCTTTAACAACTCTAGAGTTGAGGCAGGCGATGATTTTGTTCTTGGAGACTGCGGGTTCTCGAGACAGTAATAGAATACAAACTCAATGATTTGTTATGATTTTTCTGATAATGATATTAAAGGGTTGGGTTATGAAAAGGATGATAAAACTTAGCACCAACTTATTCTTCGAATGTGATTGTCCATGAAAATGGTGTTGTGAGTTTTGTTTTTCCCGTTGAAAATTACTCCGATATTGTTGATGGTTGAGAGTGGGGCAGTTCAAGGTCTAAAGTGAGGGTTGGAGGGGGGTGGGGTTTAATGTGAAAAGACAAAATTGTCTCTATACAATTTATCAAAATATCTTTTTTTAGAAGTTAAATGGAAAATTTAATGAAAAACCAAAAATATTTTAAAAAAAAATATAAATGATCAAATGAGATATTTTGAAATATAAATTATCAAATAGTGACATGGAACAAACATATAGGTGATCAACAAGCCTTTAATCCTAAAAAAAAATTCATGCACATGTCAAACACAGATCCAATATTAACTCCATTATAGAGATTATTATAGAGATTCATGACATATTTTCATAGAACTTGCTTTGAAGGTGGATTATACTCGAATCTGGATGAAATTGGTTTGGTTCATTCAACAATTTCTAATGAGAATCTTTAGATGGGATGAGGATTTTTCACCCAATAGGGAATCAGTTTTTGCTCCTGTTTGGCTACGGATTGAAGGATTACCACTGTACTTGTTAGATGCTCCCTCGCTTTGGTCTATTGCAAATGCTATTGGTAAGCCCCTGCTCATCGATCCATATAATTTGAGTCGTATTAAGTTGAATTCAGCCCGCATTTGTGTCGAATTAAATGTTACAGCACCATTAGTTGATTCCATTTGGATTACTTTTGAAGATGATGCTTCGAAAACTATTTTAGAAGGTTTCTGGGTGAAGGTTGTTTATGATGTTGTCCCTCAATATTGCACTGGTTGTTCTCATATTGGGCATGATGTTGTGGTGTGTAAGAGGTTAAAGGAAGGGGTTTTGAATGATCATCTTGCTCAGACGGGGGGTGAGGCTAGGATTGCAGACAAGGTGTTTGATCGATTGCCTCATCCAGGTCACAATGCCAAGTCTGGTGTCCAGTCAGCTGTGCCCTATGGTAACAGATTGGGGAGGAAGGAAATAGTTTCAAAGGTATGGAAAGCTAAGCGACAAGTGCCGGATAGGGTTCAGAATGTATGCTATAACTTCTTACAACCTGGTGACAGTTCTACTTCTTGTCCAGAAGAAGTTGCTGCTATTTTGGATAAGGTTGACAAGCAAGAGAAAGCATTGCATATGGGAGGAAGTGTCATTAATGTCATTGCAATTGTTGCGAGCCCTGATCAGGAGCAGGTTACAAGGTTGTGGGCAGTACAGTGTTACAACAGATGAGCTTATAGAAAGGCTGAGCCTCATGGGATCTTGGTACAAATCGCTTAGTTTGGGGAGGTAATCAGAGGATATTAAACAGCACCTGTCGAGTTATTAACTCTGAACTCCATACGCCTAGATTGAGGCTGCCAAAGATTGCTACGAGTGTGGATAATGGGTTGACAACGGGCCAAGATCATATGTCCTTGATTTTAGATGAAGATGATGGCCAGAAAGGGTTGGTGGTCAAGGATTTTTTGCATCACGTTACAGCTCTACAACTTAAAATAGATCAAGCAGATAACGCGGTAATTGACCGGATTGGAAAGTCACCTTCTACATTAGAATTCTAAAGAAAAGGTTAGCCTCCGAAGGCATATCTTGAAGAGGCTAAAGCCTGGAGATGGGCTCATGGTACCAAGGATGAACTATGTGACAAGAGTGCCTCAGGGAAGCAAGGTCAACATAGCAATGCTAAGAATACTTGGGCTGATTTAGTTGACGCAGAAGAACTACAGCAGTTGAGCAAAAGGACCAGCCACGCGAGCAGAGGAACTGGAGTACAACAGTTCAGGTGGCCCAGATTGGTGAGGCGACAGGGATAGTTCAAGCAGCTCTCAAACAACTCAACGGTGCAGATGGGTTGAGAGGGCAACGACTCTCATTTGATGATAAAGGATAACACATTCAACAATTGGGTATCCTAGAAGTACTGAGCAGAGACCCCCAATTTTATTTCTTGGGTTCATCCACTGAGCAGAGACCCTCCATTTCATCTTTGGGTTTTTTTTACTATTTATATTTTCTCTTAAGGATTTTATTTTATGTATTGGATTTCATCCCAAAAATAATTTCGTATCGTGCTTTTAATAAAATTGCCCCTAATGGGTTTAAAAAAAAAAAAAACCAAGCTCATAACATCTGAAGATGAAATTTGCAATCATTGTCGTGACTTCTTCATCAACTTGTATAAACCAAACGCTTCTCTTTCAACTTGTATAGACCAAACAATAACCCACTTTTACTTTGAGTCACTCATGGCATCGCACCCAACCCTCTCGGCTTCAATGAGCCTATGATGCTGAGTCCAACCTACCTTCTCCAGTAGCGAAGTAAAAAAACAATAACCCAAATGCCCCATTATAAATCATTGGGGTCGGATGGTTTCCCTGCTCAATTTTACCAAATGGAATATTATTGGGGATGTATCATTAAAGCCACATTGAAATTTGTAAAAAGTGGCCATATCTTGAAAACAAGTGATTATAAATCCATCAACCTATTAATGTCATCTACAAAATTATCTTGAAAGCTTTGATAAATCGACTCAATCTACACCTTAATATTCTTATATAACCCTTTCAAAATGCCTTTGTTAATGGTCAGGGAGAACATGATAACATAATTATGACTCAAGAACTAACTCATACCATCTAGAAACTCTAAATGTAAAACAAATGATATGGTAATTAAAATAGAGGAGTCAAAGAAAACTCCCTCGTGACCGCATCGATAGGATTTCTACTTGAATTGGTACAAACACAATTTTCCCCCAATTGTATTTAATTTATCAAAGAATGTGTTGCTACTGTACAATACTCTTAGACAAGGTGATCCATCTTCCCTCATTCTTTTTGCCCTTTGCACGGAAATCCTTTCATCCTCTCCTTTCTATCCTCAATATAAAAAACAACTCAAAGGTGTCTTCATTGCTAGAGATGGAATTGAAATTTATCATCTTCTCTAAGGAAATGACACTTCTTTATTTACTAGTAATTTGATACGTGCGTTGCACGTGATAGTTATTGCTTATAATATTTTGTTGGTTTATATGTTTTTTCGTTACGTGCTTATAAATATTATTTTTGTTGAAGTTGATATGAAATTATAATATGTCAGGATGAATTTTACAAAGAAATATATATGAGAGTTGATTACTAGTAGCGTAGTATTGTTACGGTTAAAATAAAATTTGTGTTCTATCAAGCAAAAGTTCGTTGTTACCAATGCATTGAATTTGATTGAATCTTAATCAATTTTGAAGATATTAATAGTGTTATTTGATAGCGTTGTGATAGTAATTTTGTCACACGCTTGAGTTAGATATTTTAGGACGCAAGTGTGATGATTTTTTTCTCGAAAGATTTCATGATTTGGTTGCATTGCAGGTGATTCGCCAAAAAATACAAGTGATAACCTCTTGAGACATAACTAAATTATTGTTGTTTGGGAAATAGTTAAATTTTTCAATGTGTATGTTATAGATCGACATTGGTGTTGTTAGATATCATTAATATTTGTGTTTCTAACATATAAATAATATTCTAATAATACTATGGATACGAATCCCATGATCACTACCAGTTGTATAAATAATAATTAAAGAGATAGAAATATTATGTACCATTCTTCGGGAATAATCAAAGTTGTAGCAAGTATCAATATGATTTAAGATCCCACGAGCATCCAAAAAGTGTAATGCCTCTAAGAATTGTCCACACCAACGAGCGAACATGTCCCTTCGGGAGTTTTAGTAGAACTCCTTAAAAAATATTAAACCGTAATTGCCATGGAAAATCCAAATTGGGATTTTCTTACCTACCAATCGACTCAAAAAGAGGTGTGGTAGAAAAGAGTTTTGCCTTCTACAAAAAGTGAATTCCAAAAAGTGAAATGAGCAAAGAATTCATCAAATGAAGTCCTTTATATATAGGTGCCGACAATTCGAATGTCTATCCTCAAGGAGGTGGAATATTCTCGGGATGTCTTAAGGATAAACTCATATTGAATAGGGAGAGAAGGTTCTGGAACTCTCCACCTTCTCGACGGGCCGCTGCCTCGAGGAGTGGAGAAGGTTCTGGAACTTACTCCATCCTTTGTCGGTTTGCACTTATTCGGTGGGATTCCGATTTCGGAACTCGCCACATTATTTGCATAGCTATATTTTTAACCCCGAAGTTTATAATCGCATTATAACTTATTTTGTATGTGTATGATCTCTCTTAGGCTCAACTGACAAAAGCCATATATTAATAAATGTTAATCGAACATTATAACTTAATATATTGATTATAAACAGATCCTAGTAAGCCATCATAACCTCCAAAGGTCACACGAGTATCCTAATATAAAACATTGTCATACAATCAACATATATAAGAATCCTAACTTAAATGAGTAAATCGGTTAAAGCAATCTAATTTTTCAACGGCATCATCTCAAATATCTCATATTTCTAACACTCCCATTTTTACTTGACGCATTACTTCTATCAACGATTCCTTTGTACTGGTTTTCCAACAGTCGAGTTATGATAAGATTTTCATTATTGTCACCAAATCCTCGCAGAATCGCAGCTCGCTTCATAAATTAATACGATATCCAGCACCAAGCTGGAGATGGCCATCACAATCGCCATTAATACACCAAGATAAAGTAAAAACTATCGACATATAAAGTTGTACTCTAATCACCTATAACGCATGTGTGTCTTTCCATCATTATATTAGTAATATTACCTGCAACACAATGGCGTTTATAGCCTTCATTTTACGTGTAAGACGCTTTGATGTGATCAAAAATACATCACTCTTTAAATGAAATCCCCGCTAAGTGTGCTCTAACAATCGCCATTTAACCATAATCTTTACGAGAATAATTTACAGAAGATTTCTTGTCTGCATCACGATCCCAAGACCTTCCCTGCAGAATCCTTTAGATTGTTGGTGGACTTCAAAGTACGCTGTTTGGGCAATGAGATATATATATGTATATGCAAGTAGGCATAAATATATGAACAAGGTAAATATATTTATTGAATTTAGAAGCTAAATATTCATACATTGTCTTGACAATTGAAATATTATAAAGAAAACTGGCTCCCACTAAACCTAACACAACTCACGCATATTTCAATCCAAAGATTGTGCATGCGCCATCATGTTTGATTCGAGCTGGGTTTGTTAAGGGTCCGCTTAAATTGTCGCCCGTGGTCTACTTTACATTACCGGTACGCCTCTTTAGCTATGTCCCTAATGAGATGGTATTTCTTGAGTACATGCTTGGATCGGGGCGTGGCTCTTGGGTTCCTTAGTTTGAGCAATTACACTCAGCTTGTCGCATAATAGCTGTACTAGATTCTCAATGCTAGGTACCACTCCAAGTTCACTTACGAACTTCTTGATCCAACAAGCTTCCTTTGCAGCTTCCGATGCTGCAATGTACTCAGCTTCTATTGTCGAGTCGGCCACAATGCCTTGTTTGCTATTGCTCCCAAGACATCGCCTCCACCGTTGCATTACATAACTGCATCGAGATCTAGAATCATCTTTGTCGGTTTGGAACGTATTCCTGGTGGTAGCTGCCTCTACTAACAACCTTTATCCTTCCTCCATACACGAGACATACATCCTTCTTAAGTATCTTCTAAGGATAGCCTTTACCGCTTTCCCCCAAAGCAAGGTGTCACCCTGACACGACCGTAACGCTCGCTTACACTCAAAAAGCATAATAAACGCCTAGTCGGTGCATAACATGCGTACATGATAGATCCTATGGCCGAGGCATATGGAACTTTACTCATGTGCCATTATCTTGCCTCAGAGAGAGGGCCGTTGTAATCCACTGGGCAGGATATTCCATGTCTAACGGGAAGATTACCCTTCGAGCCTCCATGTGGAATCTATGCGTAAACTTGTCAATATAAGTGTTCTGATTTAGTCCAATGAGCTTCGCTTGAATCCATTTCTATGTATCTTGATTCCAAGAATGTATCGACCTCTCCTAGGTCCTTCATCGAGAAATAGAGTTTGCATAACCATGCTTTGATTGACTCCTGCCATCGTATGTCGCTTACTTAAAGCATGTCATCTGGCATACAGATCACAAATGTAATGCAATCTCCCACTCAACCTTCTATACACAAGAATATTCTTCGCTTCTAGGAAAGTTTCAAACTTTGATTGCTTCCATTGAAGGAAAGATTCTAACTCCTAGATACTGCCTCGTAATTACAGATGGATCCGGGTTTAGCTTGCATACCTTCTTAGACCTTTGGACATGTAAAACCCTGAGGTCGCGGTCATGTACACGCCCTCTTTCTAGATTCTCATTCAGAATGTCGCTTTTTGGATCCATCCGCCATATTTCGAAATCGTAATATGTAGCAAATGGCTACAGAATCGAATGGATTTTAAACTTCACAATTGGTTAAGGTTTCCCCATCATAATCGATTCCTCAATCAAAGCGCATTACCAACCTCCTCTCATTCTTGAACAAGTTCAAGATTATTATCCCTGAGTCTTTTATCCATGTATTCCCTTTCAAGGAAGACACCAGTACGAGCAATAAAGATTTTATTCTCATTTTTCTGATAGAAGTAATACCATAGAGTTTCCTTAGGGTATCTAATGAAGTAGCATTCGTCGGATTTAGGTCTCAGCTTGTCTCTGTTCACTTTCTTAACATAGAATTCACATCCCCAAATTCTCATGTATGCTATTTTGGGAGGCTTCTTAAACCACAACTCATGCAGAGTTAAAGGAGTTAATTTAATTATAGATATGAAATCATAAAAAATTTCTTGGATTCTTTTCTCTGGTTCAAGAAGTTTTTGAAAAACCAATTTCTCTTCTCTAGATTGTGAGAAGCATAGAAATCATTCTTGTAATATTATTTGTCAATTTGAAAATCTTTTTCTAAAACATTTAGTTCATTTCTAAGATTTTCAAGAATCACCGAGGTCAAGGGAGATGCTGGAGGTGCATATTCTTGGTGATCTGTTTGTTTGTATATAGATTTTGGAATCTCCGTGGTATAATCACCGTCTGAAATAGGTTATTTGGGATATCCGAGGTCGAGTACCTTTGTTTTGTAGGTGGGAATATTTATTATACGTATGTATCTCGAGAGATTTTTTCAAGATCTATGGTAGATTTGCCGTGATCTATTTATTACTTCTAAAGCTCCTGCAGCTTCTAGTGAATGGAAGTTTTACACTTCCGTCATCAGACTGGGTTACCCTTTTTAAACTAGTATTAGTAGCGTGGATTAAGTGGTTTTTGGAAAGGGTTCCTTCCAAGAGCCATTCATCTGGTAATGATATATCAGATCATTTTATTGATCTTAGAATGACAGTATTTGACCTAGATATGTCTGCCTAAAGGAAAACGGTTTCTCAATTGTTAGTTATTTTTTGGCTTTTAAATTTGGAACCAAAGGCAGAATACATGGATTTATAGTAGACTCTATATATTATGGCTATAAGAATAAATCCTTTAAGCATTTCATTAATTATGTGCTTTAATTAGTAAGGTTAAACAATTTAAAATATTTTAAATATTTTAACGATATGGATAGGTTTGGATATCAATCAAAAAGATATCAAATTCAATTACATAGACTTGATTCAATGTAATCGAGGAGAGAGTCCTCGTGAATCGTGAACTCCGAGCATCTCTTAGACCGCATGATGTGAGGTATTTAATCCTTCTTTGTTAAAGGTTTAAAGCCTACTTGAAACTGCATCTATATGTATATAAATTACATTTTTCTCTTTGTTTTTTAATAGATTGTCGGGGATAACAATTGAATACCAAAGGGCCGATATTTGATATCACGTTCTTCCGTTTTTATAGAGTAGTCTGTTTTAAATATTCTTTTCCAATCAATTTCATATATTTGATTTTTATGTACTTTAGGTATTTCCCAGTTATCTATGGATTCTTCAAAGTTTTCGATAGTATATTCTTGAGAATTTATTACTCTCTTATTATCTAAAGAAGTCACAGTATTTGAACTAGAAGTGGAAGCAGATCGATTAAAACACATCCATGAAAAATAGCGCATAAGTTAAAAGATCCTTCTACGTACACCCGCTTAATCCTAGATTTATTGCCAACCAAAGGACTTACAACTAGTTTATCCGGGCTCTAAAAGACTCAAAGGTTCTTAACGTTTCGGGCTATGAACAACAGATCTATTTAATATAATTTCCTTCCCCCGGCTCGATACTGTGAATTCTCAGATCGCAACAAATAATCGAAGGATGCAATAAATAGATATGCAAACTAAATTAAATATTTAAACAAAACATATAGCAAAAGAAAACATATGGGAAAAATAAAAGATTGATGTTTGAAACTTACAATATTATTGAGATTCAAAACTGAAATTCTGGATATGTTTGAAGAATGATTTTCCTCGCTAGAGAATTTTACCGCTAGGAAGATCTAAAGATGATAAAGGCCGCGATCTATATAAGGAATAACATTAAAATATTAGGTTATATATATATATATATATATATATATATATAAAGGTGGTTCTTTTGATTTAACTTGAATGAGTAAATCGTCGTATTAATCTAAAATTGTTCAACGGGCATTTTATGAGATCGATTATCTCATAATTCCAAGACTCCCACTTGCCCTTGAACGATTTCTGATATTAGTATCAATGATCCAAGATTTTACTTCATCACCCTTGCACGCTAAGGTCGAGGCTTTACTTGGTTGCTTGAGGAGGTGTGTTACTGAGGGCTATGGCAAACTAAGCATTGAAGTGGATTCTTTACAATTGGTCAACATGATAAAGACGAAGGAAGCGCATTGGACACTTCAGAGCAAGATTACGCAGATTGCAACTCTTATTCAGGCCTCCGGTTCTTCACGGATGCATATTTTAAGGGAGAGAAACATGGCAGCTGATTGGATTGCAAAACACGTGTGGAAGAAGAAGCAAGATTTTGTATGGTTAGAGGGCACAATTGATAGAGCAATGCAGAGATTGATACAGCTGGAGATTTCAAGGCACCCACAGCTTAGGTTGGGATAATCTATTGAGGCATTTCGTCGAACACTGCGCGCTCAACAATTAGGACTCCAAATACCATAGGCCAGTTTGTAATTTTTATTATTTACTTTTCAGCTCGTACTATTTTGCTTTTTGGGGTTTTCTCCCCAAAAATTTTATGTATTGTTCGAAATGAATAATAAAATGTGCCAATTGAATCAATGATTCCTTCGACATGCGATTTTCAATGATTCTTCGGAGCATGCATTTCTAGCGGTCAAGCTTTGTAAGAAACGTGTCACCAAAATCTCGCACCGCAGTTCTTTTGGTAGACAGTTAATGTGATATCCAACTCATAGTCGGGTCGGCTACCAAATCACCCTTAATTCTCCAAGATTATAGAAATCGATTTTTCCGGTGTGTGAACTGGCTTATCAGACCAGCCTCTATTTATACTCTTATAGAATACCCGCCCCATACGCCAAGTTATAATCCTCCTTCTGCTACAGAGGACGTTTGACAAGGTCAAAGCACGTTACTCCAATATCTATGAACTCCTGTCACTCAGGTCTAAGAATCGCCATTTAACATAAGCTCTGTGAGATTATTCTTGGGACACAGATAACTTCTCTTCCAAGTTCTCACGGCTGTCATTTTCTAGTACTATGACTTCAAACTATTTCAATGCCCATAAACCCATGTGATTGATTAGAGTATCCATACTCCCTTTTGATCCAAGAAATTGATCGACACATTCAAACACAAACTAGTCGTTTGGTGTTCGATTCCAATCATTGAACACCTAACTAGGGACGAGACAATCTTATTGTCTTCTTGGCTTGTTAGAGGTTTTTTTATTTGGATCAAGTAATCGAAAACCCCTAAAGAATAACATAGATTGCCAGCGGAACCCAAAAATTCATTACTTATAGTAACGAGGTATATATATTTTACACACATTCATCATTATCCATAGTAATGATGTGGTCCTGAATCTTGAAGCTCAGATTCAACAGCATTGTCATATAATGGTTGTTTTATGACATTCAGACAAAATAATAGCTCCCATTAAATCTAGCATCACTTGAGCATCGAAAGAAGAACATTACTTCTTCTTAGCATGCTCATACCACTGTGGTTGATTGGCTGGGTATCTAGTCGAATGTTGTTCTTTATTCTCAACTTTATGTACATATGCACTTTTATATTCAACTATAAAGGAAGTGTCATTATCTAAGTACATGTTCGGATTAACAATGAGATCTTGATTCTCCAACTTCAACAATCTATTAGAGATAACCATCTTTATCCCAACATCTAACTAGGGCAACTTTCAAGATCACTCGTCCGTATTATAATCCGACTTGCTTCTTATTCACAACTTCTCAGATTGTAACTGTACCCAATTTCTATATTTTGTAGTAATTTGTTGTGTTATACTTTTTATTTTAACAAGTCGTTCACGACTCTATCTATCAGTTCACTTTAGTTCAACTGAGCCCGACGATCGTCTCTGCTAGTTTAAGTGACTAATACAAATGTAGTCCCCTTCTATTTCCATTGCTCTTCTTTCCTCTTATACAACTTTATAATGTGGGAGGAAAGTTGTATTTCTCGAAAGATTCTTTCTTTAAGGTATTCATCTTGGATCCTTGGTTGAATGCATTATCAGTATAAGCATGACTCATCTTGTTAAGTTCATTCAATTGGGTCTCTATGAATTCTAGAAAGATTCGAGTCATTCCTTAATCCTTTTACAGAGAAACTCGTAAAAAATCCGATTCGAGGTGGCTGTGTCATTCTCTATCATTAGAATGTCTAATACATACTAATTTGCACAAGTTGGCTAGCTCCCACTGACCTTCTTGTCTATACAAGAATCTAATTTCCATTAATGAATTCAAACGTTTTAAACTATTCATTAAGTCATGTATATCTCAACTATTGTAGATCCGGATGATCTAAAATAGCTATGACTAATTGAAAATTTATCCAGTACAAGAATCACATTGACTTGGACAAATTCTATTTATCAGTCAAGTATTGTAAATATGGATATTTCCATTTAATTAATCATTTGTATTATAGTAGTTATTTGTTCTTTGATAAAACATGTTATCTTGGAGTAAATATGTTAATATGCAAATCTAAGTTTGGATATATTTATACTATCTCCTTATCTTACAAATCCTAAATCGTCATCATTGATGTTCATGGTTGTTTCCTTAAAAACATCATCTTTTATTAGGATTACCATTGTAGTAACAACAAGTTCAAGTTCATCTTAGAATTTTGTCAATTGGTTGACTTGGGTGAAAGTTTTATAGGATTTTGAACCTGACTATTATGGAAAAGTTCCATATCACATCTTTATGTGATGTTCTAGATGTTGATTAGTTGAGTTATACATGTTTGTCAGTGTGCAAGCTAGGCTGAAGGTGAATATGTAATTCGAGTTTATTAGATGAATCTGGTTTATCTAATATAGGTATATCCCTTTAACAATTTAAAGGATGTTAAATGTTTATTTAAGCTAAATCTCGATCATTTAAACTATTCAAATATTATTCCTGTATTTCTAAAATACAGTAGTAAATATAGACATTTATATTTTACTAAGTTATTATCCTAGCAATAAAGTGAGAGTATTTCTATTTATTATTCTCTTAAATATTTATTTATGGCTTTTAATAAATATCTTGTTCTAAACAATAAAATTTAAGTTGACTGTGTTATTCATATTGTAATCATATTACTCAGAATATATGATTCTAAGGATTCCGTCTATATGATCTTTCATTCATGTGTTTATACATTTACAATTCATAAAATGTTATTAGATCGGATTTCAAGTCACTTTACTTGAATTCTTATAGGCATACATACTATGATATTTTCTTATGTTGGTCTAACTAATATCATGGAGATATGATTATCACTTGTAACTTTATGCGCGAACTAATAAGCAACGAGTTGTATTAATCTCAAAACATAAAAAAAAAATATCCATGTTCAAAACATAAATGAAAAAGACATTTCTAATCAAAGCAGGAAGCCACAATTGTGACAATGTAATGAAATAGTAGTCTAACTAGAAACGATAAAATCGGGTAATCCGTGTCATCTCATATGCACGCCCAGTAGTCTATACCATCTCCAGCAATCTTCGACCACTCCACGATTTCAAATAAATGTCACTATGTTGATTAATGAAAGTAGCATTATCGTATCAGAAAATGAAGTATCTCAAGTCATAATATGACTGCATTCTCTCAAGACGACTGCGGTGATCGAATAATGTCTCGGCCTTTTAGTGGGAGGGGACTTTTCTCGGCAACCTTTCTTCTCGATGACCTGCAACTCAAGTAATGTGATTTGAGTCATCTGTCGGTTCTCGCTTTCCCTTTGCCTCTTCCTTTCTTTTACAATTTGTACAAAATCGGCAGAGTCGGGTCTCAGTGGAGCATCTCCTCATCCTCGCATATTATCTCATAAAGTGAAGCCAATGCATTCTTCGCCTCGTGATTTCATTGTACCCAATGATATTATCGGATACCATGCAAGGGATAAGTATACATGATTGTATTCATGGCCACCAGAGAGATAGGGATTCCATTACCGGAGTTGCTCTATCAATCTCATCATTTCTCACGTGATTCTCCCCATGCGTCGACTTTGTGCTGCCTGGAGCATATGCATCATATCCTTTTCAAAGAATCGTGAATACGAAGGAGAATCTCAACTCAAAGATATCAACCACTCTTACATAGTGGTATTCTAACCATGACGTGGTACGACATTGAATATATCATGAGGCTCTTAACCTCGACGCATCACCAAGTACCGTCATAACGCACTTTGTCTTCGCTAAGATCCTAATCCTTCCTGAGCAATTAGCTTATTAATTATTACATATTCAATTTCAGCCTAGAACCTTCCTCAAAAATCTCGACCTCATAACTCGAAGTTATGGCTCTGTCTGTACATCTCTCAGACGATCGAAGACACTCATGTGGGAGTAGTGGGACTATAATGAACTACAATGTAGAATACATAAAGAACAATCCTAATCTATATGTCAAAAAATATTCCATAATCGATAATAGAATAATTTTACTAGTGTTTATAATCCCACTAACAATTACAAAGTATACTAAGATGTATATAATCGAATTACAAGAAAAAATGTAATTACACACAGAGTTTAAATCCATCGTGGCATCACCAAATCCAAACTAAAATGCACCTCAACATTACCAAGTCCAAAATACTCCATAAAACAGTTTATAAATTTTCAACACCAAAACAAAATACGAAGTCTGAGTACACCAAAAATGATTGAGTAGAAAAATGACTGCCGAGGATCCTAGCCACCTGTCTCTCACCTAAGTACAATCAACGATCACTTTAATCTAACTTAATCGTGCCTTCCTCACGCTGCACCCGTCAACTGAGGTTGGAAGGGCAAGCCTCGATGTGCCTTAGTGGAAACGAATCACCCGGGTGGTAACTTATCCACATCCGAATGAGGTACACAACAAAAGATATAGACGTAGGCGATAGAGTATATATATGTACAATAGTGAATATACTCAAATATCCATAGCATCATAATAATAATCATCATCATCAAAGATATATACATTTTAGAGGACTCAACTTCTTATGTTAACCCATATGTTATCACGCGAGATAGCATGTCACAATCAAGCTGAAAACATCATAAATTCTCAAACACAACGGTTATACCACAATAAAAAAATATACCAAAACTCCTGAAAATAAAACCATGACATTATCAACATTTCAAACTCAGTGACATCCTCCCAATGTCAACACAATGCACACAATAACTGTATCCGACATTTATATAATGTCATTGCCCTTTCCGGCAGGCTCACCCATGTAACACAATATAATATCATATCCTTTTCCCGGCAGGCTCACCCTTCGCTCTCCCATATAATATCATATCCTTTTCCCGGCAGGCTCACCCTTCGATCACCCATACAATATCATAAACCGCATGCACGACTTACATGCGAATTCAACATGCCCACATCTTAATACATGGTACATTACTTCCTCTATATGAAACCAAGCATGACCAACAACCAACATCACACCAAACATACCAACCATGACAAAACATAACCGCATTACTCCACTCAATTAACATCACAACAACTACAACAATCCTGTGAGATAAACAATCATGCAACAATCACACAACAATCTTAATATGGCACCCATAATATACATAATACAATAATCTCATATAAAACATACTACCATAATATACATAATGCATCCACCATACAACACAACATTTCACAACTTCACAATTTACACTATCATATAAATTCGTAACACAATTATGTAGTCACATATCTATTTATCAAGTACTTCACTCAAACGTAATATTATCACACGAGTGATAAATCCCCATCTTTGGCTAGTACCACTAGCACCGATACAACAATCGATCCGCAGTTTCTTCCCGCTGCTCCGAGTCTAAATAAAACAATCGAAAAGCACGACATTACTACAAACTTCGTTATAAATTCTCTTTTTAACAACTTTTAGTACCAATTAGCCACTTTAGGTAAAATATTACTAGTTAAGCTTAAACGATAAACTAAACGACGCAATATCGAACAACCCACACCTTAACCATTTCGGCCCCCTCTCTAACGCCATTTCTAACACTTTAAACAATTTTAACCAATCCAAAATATCAACTTTTCCAACCAACTAAACCCATTTCTAACAACCTTTAACCTCACAACCCGTTTACTAACCAAATCTAATAAAACTAATTTCAACATATATTCATCCAACAACTTATAAATCACAATTCCACCTCAAACAACTATAATAAAGGTCCAAGAACATACTTATACCATTAAAAACGTTTTTTGAAAAAAGTCAACCCGAAGTCAACTTGAAAGTCAACACAACTACCCCAAAAATCGGTTATTATCACCTCCTATACTATAATCTAAGCTTAGATAATAATTATATGCCATATTAAACCCCCAAAACCTCGAAGTCAAACTAATTTCCAAAAGTCAACGTCCCCAAAACGCCAAGAAATATCTATCCAAATTCTTAAACTTTACCAAGAACAACTAATTTTAAGGCCTAAGAATCGCTTAGAAATATAAATCGAAATACAAAAAAAGTCAACAAAGTGAACCCATTCGAAACTCATGAAATACTAAAAAGACGCCCTTTACCTTTAATCCAAGAGGACGATGAGGGGAAACTCTCCAAGAAATTTAGGACCAAAGCTTAAGTAGATGGAGAGAAATCAAGAAAGAAAATCATGGGAAAAGGGAGGGGTCTCGCGGCTATGAGTGGGGGAAAAAGGAGATGGGATTTTTGTTTTGTTTTTTAAGGCTTGCTTGGTAATGGAAGCGATGAGGGAAAATGAGTTTTACGAGGTAAAATCCGACCGTTTTAGTTTAAGCGATGTCTCTCGATTTAACTTATCTCGACTATTAACTTCCAACATCAACATTTATAGTCCATGAAATATAAAGTGGGTCCAATTTACGTTAATTAAATTAATAACTCCACATTTTAATTTATTGATGGGATGAATCGCTACCGACACATATCAACACCTATTTTTATACTCATTGTGTCACCTAACACACGCCTCGTTATTTATCCCCGCTTAAGCTTCCATATTCGAAATAGTCAACGCACACAACTCATATAACATAGATAGTTATATACTCAAGTCTAAGAATTGATAAACTTAATAGTTCTAAGCAAATATCATAGGGCACAGATATACATATCTTCTATGATTTTTGTTGGTCAATCTAGCTCCTCGCCTATACATATATCTCTTAATCAAAGCTATACTTTCAGTGGTACGCGGCTCGACTCTCAGATGCGTTCTGGTTCTTTGGCTTGAGCAATGGCTCCAGTATTGTCACATAACAATTCCACTGGCCCTTCAATGCTAGGCACAACTCGATGCTCATTCACGAAGTTCTTAATTCAACAAGCTTCTTTTGCGGCATCCGATGCTGCAATGTATTCAAATTCTGTAGTAGAATCGACTACAAGATTTCGTTTGAGTGTTCTCCAAGATATCGCTTCCAATTCATTAAGACAAAACATGTATCTAGAGTAGGAACGGTACTCATCTCTATCGGTGTGGAAAGTGGCATCGGTGTAACCGGTAACAACGAACTCTTCATTCCCACCATATACCAAGAAGAATACAGATCTTTAGTCATTCTCGTGATACTTCCAAGATGCCCTTCACCGCAATCCAAAGGGCTCTCACTGATTAGCTTCTTGGTATCGATCGTAGTAGCAGTTAGTGCATATGACACGTTAGGTCATGTGCACAATATGGCATGCCATGATGGACCCTATAGCCAAAGCTGCAGTGCATGTCCTTCATCTCGCTCATCTCAAAGATTGGGCAAGTGGACACCGTGACTTGTTCAGCTTGAACTCCATGTCTCATGGGGAGATTACCCTTCTTGAATAATTCATTCTGAACCTTTGCAATACCTTATTGATATAAGTGTCCTGGCAAAGTCCGATCAACCGATTGGCTCGATCTCGATGAATTTTGATTCCAAGAATATATTGTGCTTCACCTAAGTCCTTCATCGAGAACATTTTGCCACGCCCAATCCTTGGATCGAAGTTTAGTAACTTTACATTATTTCCAATGATTAGTATGTAATCGTATATATAGAACCTGTGAAATGTTATATAACTCCCACTCACCTTCTTGTAGACACAAGATTCTTCTTCGTTTCTGATAATCCAAAATCTTTCATTGATTCGTCAAAATGGAGATTCCAACTGTGAGATGCTTGCTTGAGACCATAAATGGACCTCTATAGGTTACAAACCTTCTTAGGTCCTTTTGGACATATAAAGCCTAAAGGTTGTACCATGTACACATCTTCCACAAGATTTTTATTCATGAAAGCGGTATTTACATCCATTTGTCATATCTCATAGTCATGGAATGTAGAAATGGCTGAGATTATCCGGATGGATTTAAGCATAGCCATTTGCCATATCTCATAGTCATGGAATGCAGCAATAGCTTGAAACCTTTCGCCACGAGCCTAGCCTTGAAAACATGGACGTTTCCGTCTTTGTCATGTTTCTTCTTAAATACCCATTTACACTCAATGGGGCGAACCTCATTGGGTAAATCTAACAAGGACCAAACCTTGTTTTGGTACATCGAATCCATCTCGACTTTCATGGCTATCAGCCATTTATCAACATCTTTGTTACACATTGCCTCCTCGTAAGAGATAGGCTGTCACTTTCAATCATGAAAGCTTCACCATACCAACGGTCTGGTTCTTGACGATCTCTAATGGATCCCCCAAGGGTTGGTTCTCCCACAAATTGCGGATCAAGAATCGGGTCTTCTACAAAAAGATGTACTAATTCTGTGGTGCGCCGCTTGTCTCTACACTAGTGTATCGACAATGCGCTTCATCATCTTGAGTTTCAAGATGAACACCTTTGACTTCTAGCCCTTCCGGATAGATATTTCTCTTTTCAAGGAACACTTCCTCGATCTGGAAGAACGAATATTGTATTTTCATGCCTCTGTAGCAAGTAACCAATAGTTTCTTGATATCCTATAAAGTAGCATTTATCGATTGACGCTAAGCTTATCTCTCATAATTTCTTAACGTAAGCTTTACAACCCCAAATCCTGAGAAAACCCAACTTGGGAGACTTCCCAAACCACAATTCATGAGGAGTTTTCTGCTGATTTAGTTGGACATTTATTAAGTGTGAGTGATGCGCTTTGTAGTGCATATCCTGCAATTCAATCGCTAGATCGATAGGTTTCATCATAGATCGAACCATGTCAAGTAAGGTTCGATTTCTCCTTTTGACACGCCTTAATATGTCAGTGGTATCTAACCTGAGCCGAAATGCGGAAACAAATACCACACTCTCTAAGATGATCATTGAACTCATGACTTAAATATTCTCCTCCTCTGTTGCTATTTGTGTCTCATTGTATGGTACATAACCATATCTATGGGCTTGTAATCATCAAGAATGCACGAAGAATATAACCACTGGCAGACATGTCACTGGGTCCATACACATCGTTGCAGGACCTACTAAATCACTTCTCCCCCTCCTTGGGCGGTGATTTGGTCATTTTGCCCAAGAGGCAGCACTACACTTATCGTGATAATTCATAACGTGAAACCTTCAATTATTCCAACCAATCGGAGTGAAGCTTTCAGTGATGGTTCTCATTTATATGAATCTAACCTGAAATGTATGTGCTATTCCTCTTTTAGATTAATGTTATTAATTAGATGTGTCTAAAACATATGCATCATTTCGAGAGATTTACTATATATTATACCATTCCTGTAGAGATCCTAAACGATCGGGATCAATCTAAAATTAAAAAGCTAAAACCAAATGGAAATAATATTTCGCTTAATCGCAGTATTATAGTAAATATATTCTGAAACCAGGCCCAGTGTAATCTCTACGGATCCCACCGCTGTGGTCAGTAAACCTTCTCGCTACTGCTCCCTACACGAGATCCATCTTTCCTCTCGCGAGCCTTCTACTTGATTGTAGTTCCCGCATTACTGAGACAAACGCAGTAATCCACACCCAAAGTGTCTAAATCGAAGTTGTGCCAAACTTCAAATAACATACCTTTAGGCTTAATGATCGTGCCATTTTTCAATATCTTCACACTTCTTATGTGTCCCTTTCCAAAGGACTCGAGTTTTCAGTACAGCGATTTATATCACTTAGAGATACCTTTGCCTTTCTTCGCTCTCATGACATTTCTCTCGCTTAAAAAAACGACAGAATAAAGACTGCCAAACCTGCTTCAAAGAACGCGCGCATTTGTCTATGTACATCCGCAAGTGGCTTCGCTTCAACTTTTAGCCTTTCAATAACATTCCATCCATCTAAACACATCAATTGAAGATCTCATAATGATTCCGCACTTAATTTGCATCAACAATCGGTATCCGAAAGATTTACACTGCTCACCACATCCATTATCTCAAAGACGCAATTAACTATGGTGTTTCGTCCAAGAATCAATGTTGTTGTAAAAGGACACTGCTATTTCTTGGAATATTTACCTGCAGTTTTTGATAAATGTCATATGCATGATCCTCATGATACAGAACTTGAAAACTCCGGTTCCATCCGAGTAAGCATAAGACATTTGGCTTTTAGAGCATCCTCTTTATGCAACTCATATTTCTTCTAGGTATCTACATCTGTGATCCCGTGTTTTAGAAGTCCATTTATATATTCAAACTGCGGCAACTTGCACAACTCTTCAACTCACTTGACCATGTCTCACTTCAATATTATACAAAGAATCTAAATGTTGTCTAAGTAGATTTTAGGTGCTGCTAGTGGGTAAATTATTTCCGATTCTTCAAGAATAAAATATGTAAAAGATAATAATTTAGTAATTTATCATGTTAACACTTACAAAGCAAATTGTAAACTAATATCAACACTCAAAATCTCATGCAAAATGTATTAGTATTGTAAGACATCTACTACAGGATTTCAAACAACAGCATTGCAACTTTGAAAACTAACACAAAGCAGAGGTTAATCAACCAAATTATGTAACTACCGACATAACTCTCAAAGGTTACTAGCACATGCCTACAGGATGCCACCCATCAGCTTGTACCACCAGCCTCAACGTGAAGGGAAATCACCGGTTACAAACCAATTAAAACCACCCTTTATTTGCACCCATCATCCGAAAGCCCACAACGTTAACGGAAACCACTTCAACATGATCCATACTGTAATTATGGCCCAAGAAATTATAAGTCAGCAAACTTAAAATTGGCTTGATACTTTAGTTTTTTAAAGTTTAGGGCGATATTAATATTATTTGATATTATTTAATATGTTATACATCACATACACAAAGAATATGCACATCATGTAAAAATAAAAATAAATAATACACATTCAAGAGATATCCGATATGATCCTAAAATTAAATAGACTTATTGGGCAAATACTTTTTTCTTTATGAATATCACTAACATAAGACCATATTTCAACATTTTGCAAATGCAATTTCAGATTCTTCAACTTCCGAAATCTCAAGTGCTCCGCTAAATGTCGCCCCGCGAAGGCTACCCTTCACTTCCTCCATAACATTACATTTATTTACTAACCTAACTTGCATAAAGACGCAGCTTCCTAGTAAAATAACATAAAAACAACACGACTCACAGTCGCTTACATCGTATAAACTGCCACCATATTTAAATAAATAAATACAAGACTAGGTCATATCGATATATCTCCTCTCCATTCTCATCACAATATATATATGCAAGAAAATTAAATCACATAGCATTTGGATTTAATAAACATAAGGCTAGAACAACGATAAGCTCATCATATAGACAATGTTTTAGAATATATTTATATTGTTGTGTCAAAAATTAATATAAGAATAATTATTCAATATGCAAAATTATTTCAAGTAATTTATATTGACACTTCAATATTAAAAAATGCCTTTACTATTTGAAGTATAATAATTATTATAATAATTATCCAGGCATTTAAATTAATTCTTGATAAAGAATGCAAATGATATTAATATTAATTTATATATGTGTATTAATAAATTATTTGCAAGAATTATTTATTTTGCATAATTAATATTCCTTTTTCAAGTACTTATAATTACACATATTAATTATTTAGAAAGAAGTACTATGTTTAATTATCTCAACTAATTAAATATCTAGAGATAATCATCAAAAGGGAAATCTTTTAATTAATTAAATATCACCCAAATTATGAAAATAAAATACATTACTACATGGTGTAATTGCTTTTAGTGATATTTAGGCCATAAAAACCTAAATCGATAATTACCATAATTAATATCTTCCAAAATACATTTTAGGAAAAACCCTCGACAACCCTAAATGATGTAGATTTAAAGGACGTGACGACGATCCAATACCTAAAAGTTACCATGTTTTACAGGTCACTGTCTCAAAATTTATTAAATTTAGTTTTTACGATGACCCAAATATTTTTTCTAACACTCAAGTGCCTTAACAATTCCAGCCAAATTAAAAATTACTTCCTAAAATATTTAAGAACTAAATTAATTTTGATTCACCACATATAATTTTCCAATGAATTACTTATGTTTTAATTAATAAAATAATCGAAGTTTCTAAACATTGCTTTTCATATACTCAAATTTTACAAAATTATGGAAAAATTTTGAACACTCAAGGTAGAACACGTCCAGAAAAACATAGGTTTCAAAATTTTAATGTTATGCCTTTCAAACAAAATAGTTAGTTTTCACCTTTTTCAATAAATAAATCAAAACCCTTAAAATACGAAAACCAATTATCCTAACTATGTTAAATCACAATCATGAACATGAAACATGAACTTAACATATAAACAAGTATTTTCATGATATATAAACATATAGGCCGATGAGTATGATAGACTTAAATTAAACAATCATGTTTAACAATATTAAGTTCTAAAATATATAAAATTAAAGTAGGATCTGATACCACTGATGGAAATTCATATGCACAACTTGATATTAAAAATCAAATATGCATATAAACATGATCAACTTTAATTATATATTTTAGATCTCTAATTCATATATATAATGATTAGAATACTTTAAATAGTCAGCATCTTCACTAAGCCTCTTTGAATTTCAAGTCATAGAAAGGACAAATAACAGTACCCAGATCCATTGATCCACACCAGAGGGTTTAAATCCTATATTCGAGTTCCTTAACACGTGAGGGAATTGTATGTAAAATCAAGACAAGAATTTCAATATTTCACTTGAATTTGGCTACTCCACAATAAGTGAGGAGGCCGGGGGGCAAACTGGAGTGGAGACCAGTTTTTTCTTTGTAATGTCCATTATAAAAAACCCTAATAAGTCTCCTTTAAATGTAGCTTCATCATTAACCAGTAAAAAACTCAACCTAATAACAGTTGGCCTGCTTAATTAAACTAATCGTAAGTAAAATACTACTAACAAGTCATTAACAAGCTTCTCCAACCATTAGAATGAATTAAACTATCAAGTTACACTAATTTATGCATCCACTAATATTTTACATTCGACGCAAAAATTCCGAATAGGCCTACTGACATAATCACTAGAAGATAGCTTAATTTCATTAACAACATAATCTAACGTCACTGCTATACGTGTGTGTGCCCTCTAAAGTTTTATTTAATAGTAGTCGATAATACTATAATCATTTATTGATGTTGTTGTAACGGTTAGCTAGATTCTTAACAACTGACATAACCCCTCAGATGACGTTGGTAGTTCTAATTGAAGAATTATGGAATTACTATGGTTAAATGTTCATTATAAACACTACTAAACTAGTAAAACGAATCACATAAACAATTGTCGTGAATGGCATACTAAAGCAATAACTAATGATTTCCAACAGATGACGTTATCGCTGACGCTGCCAAATTTACCGACGCAAATACACTTCTACTAAGCTTATGTCCAATACATAATCATAAGCCACTGCTTCAATTAATCATAAAAATTATTTAAAAATTCTCAAAAATCAAAATATTATTTGAAATTTTACATTGATTACTAATTTTTGAAAATAATTAATAATTAATTATATTTTTAATGTAATAACTCACATGTTAAAAAAAATTTAAAATGGATCTATAGATAAATAATTTCGAGTAATAAGATTATTTTGTGATTATCTGTTCTAATCACATTTTATAATTTAAGAAGAATTTCAAATGCATAATTCCCAGCTAAGCTTAGATCATAAGTCAGATAATCTCATTTGATTTCAGTACTTAACTCAGCGATTTTTCCTGCATTTGAGCAGTGTGTTAAGTCTCCATTTTCATCCTATCACTATTCACTCAAAACATCAAAGTCTTCATCCTCGCCGAGATCCCCTATATGTTAAATTTTGTCTTCAAATTATTCACGTTTATCGCATATAAACATCCTCGAAGTCAACATTATTATGTTTCAAACTATTTTGTATGAAAATAATAGCTGGTTTACTTTTTGAGGTTGACTTGCTGACTTTTACATAATTCAATTGTTTTAACTTTTGGCCAAGTGTGATGCTATATACATATTAAGTTTAATCACATGTTGAGGATGTTATGGTCGCAGTTGACTTTTCTAGGTTTCGTTGACTTTGGGGTGATATTTTATAAGACTTTAAATGTAAGTGGAGTTTAACAAATCTTATTTTAGTTGTTAGTGATGTTAAATTGGTGATTTAAATCATTGTGGAGTTAGTTTGACAAAGTTTAATTCAGTTGTTTCAGAATTGAGACAGATAAAGAAAAGAATTAGTGGATCTCATTGACTATGTTGATTTGTAATGACATAAAGTAATAATATTGAAATCTTTGTGAGGGGACCATTTGTCAGGTCCGACGGGATTATAATTCGATAGCTTACTCCACAGTGTTAATTGCTAGAAACTATCTTATTGTGAGTTGGTATGCTTAATTCTAGAACTAATTTTGGTATTAGTTCCCGGCATATCAAGGCCATAGGCCTCGAATGTAATGCCCGTCGTGAGGACTTTGGTGATAGCTAGAGAAAGTAGATCTCACTGGGTGTTACGCTACGCACTTACTTAAATCAGGTGAACATGTTTATTGTGTTATGATTATGCGAGAACGATGTACATGTTGTATAAGATTGTGAGAATAATGTACAATGTGGTTATGATTACGCGAGAATGATATATAATTGTACGGTTATGCGTGGATCAACAAAGTTAATCTAAGACATGATTATATTCGTATGCCAAGATTGTCGTGTAAGAAATGGACCCTAAAACTATATTTCTGATTTCCTCGTGGGTCTTCTACAATCATGTTCTGTATCTTGTCGGTACTATTTCTGTGTCTGGCCTGCTAATTGTGCTCGACTCACGATCATGAGATGTTTTAAATTGCTTGGATATCACTGCTTGGGAGTGTGGCATGTTACTGGTATAATTGCCAGAAAGATGTTTAATTTGCTTTTACTTCAGATATGACATGACCCTAGAACGTGCCCACTGGTTGGCTCTTTAAGAGCTATTATCACGGCAGCACCGGTATAAAGAGAGCTGCCAAGTTTAATGCAGATACTTTGCCACTACTTTTATACTCGGCATAAAGAGCATTGTTTATCGCCTTTATACTCGGCATAAAGATTTGCCATCAAATTATAATTTGATAAAAGAAAGAATTTCTGCCGAGAGCTTTATATAGAACTGACGCATCTAGTCGACGAAAGGATCACGATCAGAGTAGCCTTTGTGTCAGTCTCCCATTGAATTGCACTCTCACGCGGGTTTTATTTTTATCTACAGTCAGATTCATTATCGAGACCTTATATTCTGCAGTTATGCCACAAAAAGCGACTATGAGACTTTTCTTGAAAGTATAAATATGGTTCCGCCAGCCTGTTATATATCATATATGGCACGCCAGATTTGACTCCTATGTTAATTTGTTGCGCGTTGCTCACCTGCAGCAGCCTCACTGCACCTCCCTCCCTCTCGCTTTGGGGCGGCATTTGCTACTGAGCCGTGAGACTGGGCTGAGAGTCAGTTCGGTGGCTAAAGTGAGCATCAGCGGCAGAGGGACCCTACCACTTGATTTCAGTGGTTGTCAACCTGCTTTTTGATCATTGTACTTTATTTTCAAACTTAGCCTCACGCAATATTTACCTATATTTTGAGTACGCATTCTACTCTCTTTGTAGCCTCAAAGGGCATTACTATTTAATGGGATATGTCAGATATATGGAGTTTGGCCAAGCTGATATCACCCGATTTGATCAGAAATTTAAACTCGTGATTATTTTAAAATATTATATGTAATCATATTTCAAGGAAACGAGAAGTTTTAAACCGAAATGTCCAACGCTTATGATTCTCGTGTCTCGATTATGAACATAAATGTGAGTCCATAATTCAAAGAAAAAATTTGTTCATATTGCTTCATATAATCAGAATCACGCAATCCTGAGCTCTAAGGCCACTCAGAGGTGCTTTTATACGTATAATCAAGCTCTAAACTTACATGATTAAATATAATATTATAAGAAATGGCAATCAGGTACCTTCTTCTTGATAATATCGCAGAGGCGGTGGAAAATAGTTGCTTACAATACCAAAAAAGAGTATCTCCAAGATATCCACACCAACAAATCGATTTAACACTTTTGTACGCTTTTACTGTAATTTAAAGAACTCTTAACATCAAGAAAACTTATTTTCTTCCTATGTGTCTTAATTTCATTCTATTTTGCAGAACGCTTTACTGTAGAACGTTTAAAGAAAACTCGGGAGAGAAAATTTGATTTCTTAAATCACAATACGAGAACTCAAGTTTCAGAATCCGCGGATACAAGATATCTCATTCCATTAGGATTAGATTTAAGTCGAGCCTACTTTAACAAGAAATTAAGAGAGTTTGTAAGATAAAACCCCAACCTCATCCTTTTCCTAACCACCCGTAACGAGCCTCGGCCCCAGCCCCCGAGGTCGGGACCGGCCACCAACCCGTATTATCGTGAGCTCAACGATGGATAACAATAAAAAATGACTTCTTTTACATCATAAATAAAACAATATAATCCCATGAATCCAACCAATAAGACAACAACATTGAAAAATCATAATATAAATACACATCAAAACAACAATTTGTTATACAACTCTGAGTCAATAATAATTTAGAGAAAACTCTCAAGAAGATAAAAGTATGCATCAAGTTGCAGGTCTTCAAGCCACCATCGCCACTTTCAAGTGGTACGCAGTTTCATTATCCTGCATTTAAACGCCCGCCCATAAAGAATAGTAGGAGTCTAAAAGTTTGAGAAAACAATATAATAAGTTAACTCTACTCCGATCGCATCTAATAAGAAGCACTCTATTTATATGGAGGCGATTTGTAAAGGTTGCTTCCGCCACAAAAATAAACTTCCTTATTTGGCTTTCTAACTAACACTACTAACCTGTCAACAATAGCACCTTAATTACAAGAGTATTTCTCTCTATCTATTATCTTTCCGAAGTATAGCTAATTCCCAATATACTACACCTCAAACAATAAATAACCTCAAACATATCTAAACCTCTCATAACTCATACATACAACTCAATCACTTATCTTTAGTCTCACGCGAAAGCATCATCTCCCTATCTTACATAACCTCCATGACAACTAATGTTCCTCGCTACACCTTCCAAATATATTAAAGATTTCTTAATACGGAATTGTAGAAAGAATATATCTGAATCCGTATAACCAAGAAGAGATTTATCTTCCTGCATTTTCATTTAGTATACTTAACTTATTTACCTCCACGTATCGTGTGTTAGATTTAAGATTTCTATTCTAAAGACATTTGAATCCATTTTTCACCTATATATATATAAAATATCATCAACATCATCGACAAATTAGCATAAACTTCAGCGAGGAATACCTCCTAATGCTCTCATTCCAAAGGTATCTCATCCATTAATTTTAAGATATATGTGTAACATATTTAACAGAATGCTGTAAGAACGATCAAAGCACCGTTGCTAAGACAACAACAAGATTAGAATATCGTGAGTCAAAATAACATTAATAAAATACATGTATACGTGATTATCGGATAAAGTCATACAACATAATTTGCCATGAAGTCTCGCATACAATGGCATAGAACAGAGTATACGAGGTTCCGATAAGCACAATCACCCAAATGAAATCATGAGACTCAACAACGACTAAAACTCTAGTCATCAAACCCTATCTCTCATATCCTACCCCAAAGAGGCCATCCTCTAACGCATATAATTAACTGGCCTACTCAAGCAGAAATGACAACAATCACAAAGATAAGGCCACAAAACCGTGACTTGCGCTACAAAGTATATGCACACCGCATCTTATACAATAAAGTATATAAGGCACACCGACGCTATACCGTAGTAGATAAAATACATCAACAACGCAGACACGTACAAAGTAATCAAAAGAGAGTCATCAGCACGCTTACACCGTAGCATGTACAAACCGCACGCCATACCGTAGTATGTGGGCCAAACCACGCTATAAATCAAAGAAAGAAAGTCGAATGCAGAATCATGTACCGCACGCTATACCGTGAGTATAGGCCAAAAGTGAAGCGAGAAATACCTAATCCCTGCATCCTAACCAGGCAGTCATATCCTCAATAATTGCTCACCTCAAAATCATACATAACTCCGTACCAAACACCTCTCTCTCTCAATAACCAACTACTTTTTGGCTTCCAACAATAAGAAAGCATACATGTTTAATACATCACACAATCAGAATCAATCACAAACGCCATGCCACATAAATACTACAAGTTAAGCGACAAAGCCACATAAATACCACAAGTCACGATGTATGCCACATAATAAAGCCACATAACACTATAAGCGCCACATACATATATCATTAAATATAAGTCAAGTCTGTTTAATACTTACCTCAAACCAAGCAGAATAGAAATACATAATCATATTAGGCTCTCATACACCATATGTATGCTACCATTCCCACAAGGACATACACCATTCACACATAATTATATTACAAGACCTCAGATACCCTTTTACACATAATTATAATACAAGCGACGTACACCATTTAAAAAGAAGTACATAGCAATACACGTGAGAGCAAGATCACTTACTAGCTATCACAAAATTGTGAACTAATACCAAGAATTACTTGTAATAAACATACTAACTCTCATCTAACGATTTCTAAACGGTCTAACACGACTGCAAACTATCGAATTATATAAACTGTTCTGACACAACCAACTGACGCTCGCTAAAATTTAATTCCTTTAACATTTATATATTTGCCCAGCTGTAGAAAGTCAACTCGACCTTAACGCCCCTCAACATGAAAGCTAACCAAAGTCAATCTATCTCAAAAAACCAAACATCTCAAAGACTTGAACTTACCTTAACCTCGAAGAGAAAACGTACGGGGAGAATAATATTCTACAACCGACCTTGAAGCTCAAGTTTTTAATGAGGATATGTATGAATGATATTAAAAAACTGAGTCCCGTCGGCTTAAAGCACCTCCTACCATCGCATTTCCCATTTCAAATTATAAATTAAATTTAAATAATATTATCATCGAAAAATTATTCCCTGGAAAAATTTATTTTATTTCCTCTCCTCTCTTTATTGTATTTTTTATTTTTATTTTTTTCGTGAACGGTTATTATAATCTACCCACCTTTATAAAGCTCGCCCTCAAATTTACTCGTAACCCAACTGGCCGATAAACTCAACGACCTTTCGATACGCCTATCAACTAACATCAGACACCTCATTACCTACTCAAATTTCCCCAATATAGTACCCTGCTCTCTCTCGTAGCTCCCATAATATCTTATGCTTCACTAACTTAAGGCAAATACTTTACACCATAACATTATCTAACCGGCCAATTTTCCCTATTCGCTTATCATCTTATCAGTTGGCTTGTTATTATCATTATCAATCTTAGTATTATAAACATCCTCAATTGCCTCCAAAATACCACTCAAAAATTAAAATTCATATCGCCAATACCGATATTGTCCACTCATAATTTGTGTCACCATAATACTCCATATCACATAATCAAACGAGTAAACAGCAAAATTTCACCACACCACGTTCATACTACAACCACTATAAAATAACTTACAAAAATAAACCACAATAACATCATATATAACAATTATCCCTTTCCGGCAGCTCACCCTTCTCGAACACCCCACCTCATCTCAATATCCTCAAATCAAACAATTCACAAATCACATATATAATATTAATCATACACACGACAATCCCAACGTAGCATTCATAATACACACGATACAACAATTTCATATAGGAACTATTCTCGCAAAATTATATTCACAAATACGTACATAACACAAATATATTCAAATTGAACACACCCAATCATACACATATTCAAACATGAATACCACAAAAAAAATAATTAGCCCATAATGCCTCAAATACAACCACCGTTCAAGTCAACATTTCACAATTTCACTATTAAAGCCACAGATAAATTTATAACAGATACACATTCACAATCAATTACCATATACTTCTAATTAACATAGATATGTAACAACCGAGCGATAAATCCCCAATTACTCCAAGTATACAAGAAAAATTCTTAATTATTTTAAAGATCAACATCTTACACCACTATCAAGTGCTAACTCCATGACTACATGTCACCAAAATCCTCCTCAACTAACCTCTTAATTCCCTTGAATTCACAAATTGCCCCAACTTATCAACAACTTCAAATTTAACACTGCTGAATTCCTCTCAATACTTCAGATAATTCGGTCTCTTCCTTAAATCCTCAACATATTCATCCGTATTCCATCTCCAAAGGTTTCAACCTGTGAGTTTACATCCTCAAGAACGATCATTACTATCACAAAAGATGACTCTAGTCAAACACGAACTCTTACTTAAACATTATTAACATAACTCAAACTCTTTTCTTATTCACCCGACCAGATTCACCCTAACTTATTTATCATTTCCGATCAAACCCACATTTCACACTTCCTTATAATCACGTATCTTGGCTTAACCAAGAATCTTATTTATAACCCACGGATATTCCCATAACTCCAATTTCGAGTATATCGTATATTAATTATCACCCTTATCCTTTAATTAATTTCCGCCATAAAAATTCATTAGCACTGCATTACCACATCAACTATTAAGACATTCCCTAAAATATATAGATCACCCAAATATCTCATAATATTCCCGATATCTTACATCATATTCTAACCCATTACATGATCGCTCCAATAAATCCTCATATATATCTACTCATCGTGCTGATCTCCATATATGCCCAAATTTACCCATCTCAACAAATACATAACTCTCGACGTACGGCCATATTACCCAAATCAGTTCACATATCTCATAGTATAACACATCTCAATCAAATAACACCACAAAACACAGACGCAAAGTAGTCTCGTAAGCATCTTCGTGACGCGAGTCAACGAAATCTTTCAAGTGGCGTCTTCAATACCAATCTATTCGAAAAGAAATGAACTCAAACCAGAAAATGACTCTACACACAACACACTTATAACCCGAACCTTAGGCACATACAACCACACAAGACAATTGCCAAACATAAACCCAGCCTCGATACCAAAATCAGAATTACCCGCTTCCTGCGCGCCTTCGAGGCCGTAATCGCCACCAACTCAGATATCGTGAGTCACCAACGACGGATAAATAATAAAAAATGACTTCTTTACATCATAAATAAACAATATAACTCGGCTCCATCTATTTAACTAACCAATAAGATAAATATCAAAAATCATAATATAAATACACATCAAACAATTCTGTTATACAACCTGAAATAATAATAATTATATACAAGAGAAACTTCAAGAAGATAAAAAGTATGACTGCTGAGGTCTTCAAGCCACTATCGCCATCTCGCTGGTACGCAGCCTACTTCCTACTAACGATATCTGGCCATCCGCAACAACCTAGTACGAACGCCCGCCCATAAAAGAATAGGAGTCGCCTAAAAAGTTTAATAAAAATAAATAAGACATAACCTACCCGACGCATCTAATAAGAATAATTTAGATTTCTCACCTATTTGTAATTGAGATACCCCAAGAAAGATATTATTTTATAAAGTTACTTCGCCACAAAATAAAACTTTTCCTTATCGCTTCTCTAACTACCACCAATAACCCACACTACGTCAACAACTTACTCATAGTAATAATCTTTTAATTACAAGAGGGTATTTCTCTATCTATTATCTTTCTAAAGTATAGCTACACCCCAATATAATATACACCTCAAACACACAATAACTTAAACATATATCTTAACCTCTCATAACTCATGCATATTAACTCAATCACTTATCTTGGCTCACTTTAAAAGATCGTCTCCATTTTACAATCATACTCCTCCTAGGACAACTAATGTTCCTCGTAAGACCTTCCAATATATGCATTTCTTAATATGACCGAGTAATATGCATTCAATCTGTGATAACCCAAGCATGCATTTATCTCCCGTATTTTCCATTTAGTATACGGAACTTATTTACCTACGGTATCAGTCATGTTAGATCAAGACTTATATTCTGTTACTTGAATCCATTTTTCCACCATATATATATAAAATATCATCAACATCATCGACAAATTAGCATAAACTTCAGCTTTATAATTTCATCTAATGTTCTCATTCCAGCGTATCTCATCCATTACCACTTAAGATATATAACATATTAACAAAAGACAAGAATGCCTAAGGCTAACCGAAAAATAAATAATTGCATCCTCAAGGTCATTAAGGCCGACGCTTAAAACGGGGTGATAACTATCAAAGCACCGGTTGCTAGCACAACAACAAAGATTAGAATAGACATCGTAGTCAAATATGAATAAAATACATATATACAGGACTACCGAATAAAGCCATACAACATAATTCCACAGGAAGTCTCAGACATAACACATGAATATATAATGTAGGGTTCCGAGGCACACAATCACCCAAACGAAATCACAGACTAACAACGACTAAAACTCTAGTCATCAAACCTCAGATTCTCATATCCCCACCAAGATACCATCCTCTAACGCGCATATACTCAACTGGCTCAATTGCCATGAACGGACAATCACCAATCACCTCCCACTTATACCGTTAAAGAGTAAGGCCAAAACCAGACTTATACACAAAGATAAGGCACACCGCACTTATACACAAAGTATAAGTGCACACCGCACGCTTATGCCTTTAGTATAAAATACATCAACAATGCACACAAAGAAAGTAATCAAAGAGAGTCATACCGCACGCCTATACCGTGAGTATGTGGCCAAACCGCACGCTTATACCAGAAGATAGGCTGCCAAACCGCACGCTATACCGTAGTATGTGGCCAAACTGCGACGCTATACTGAGATATGGCCACTCGAGCACGCATTAATAAAGAAAGCGACAAAGAGAATCATACCGCACGCTATACTGTGAGAGGCCACTCGATAACGCACAAGAAAGCGACAAAGAGAATCATACCGCACGCTTATACCGTAGTATGGCCACAAGGCCACATATCCTCAGCGAGAGTCACCTAATCCCTAGTAGTCCTTAACTATGTATCATATCCTAATACTCAAGTCACCTCAAAATCATACATAACTCCATCAAACACCTCTCAATAACCAACTACTTTTTACTCCAACAATAAGAAAGATACAGCCTAATACATCGCTACAATCAGAATCAATCACAACCGCCAAGTGCCACATAAATACCACAAAGGCCGACAGCCACATAAATACTACAAGCGCCGACAAGGCCACATAATACTAATTAGCGATAAGTGCCACATAAATACTCACAAGGCTGGCCATGCCACATACCACAAGCGCCGACAGCCACATAAATACCTATAAGCTGGCCAAGGGGCTACATATCACAGTAAATATAAGCTGGGAGTTCAAAGTGCCATCACTTACCTCAAACCACCTCAACGCTAATGTAGCCACATAATCATATTAGGCTCACACATAACGTATTACAAACCATTACATGTATACCATTCCCCCGTAATCATATCACAAGTGACATATACACCATTCACACATAATTATATTACAAAGACCTCATACTACACATAATTATAATACATGACAGTACACCATTTAAAAGAAGTACATAAAGTAATACACGCGAGATAAAGATTTCACCTCTACTAGCTATCACAAAAGTCTCACGAAGAACGCGACACGAACGTGCCCTTCCCTCATGTCAAGGCCTAACACCCGTAAAGTTGCAACGTGAACTAATACTGCTAATTACGCTCTGTAATAAACATTACCAACTCTCATCGAACGATTTCTAAACGGCCCAATACTTTACTCGCAAACTATCGAATTATAAACTCATCGGACACAACCAAATCGATCGCCCGCTAAAATTCCATCTTATCATTTTATCATTACAAATTAACTTATATGTCATTCTAGTTAATCAAGAAAGTCCCTAATTAACAATCTATACTCCAAAATATCAATTATATCTCAACTTAAAAATATACTTTTTTCAACCTAATCGGCTTTTAATAATTTCAAATCACCGATTTAACATCACACAATGCACAAGGTCCCAATTAAACTCCCTACACATTTAAAGTCTTATGAAAAATATCACCTCAAAAAGTCAACCGAAACCTAGGAAAGTCAACTCGACCTTAATTGCCCTCAACGAGCTCTAAATCACGACCATCACATATATACGCTACGTAACCTTATAACCAATCTGTATTTATCATAAAAATTCAATTATGTAAAGTCAACCAAAGTCAACTATCTTCAAAACCCAAGAAATATCTCGAAGACTTGAAATTTCTTACCTTAACCTCAAGAGAAACGAATGTGAGAACAATATTCTACAACCGACCTTTGAAGCTCAAGTTGACAATCGAAGAGAGAAATGGAAAAATGAAATTTTTTATGGCGGGCTTAATTTCGCCAACATGCAGGAAAAGTTAAGATGGTTGTGGATGATGATGATGATGCTGAGGATATGTATTTAATAGATATTAAAAAAACTCGGTCCTGCTCGTTTTGCCATTCGCTTATCGTGATTTTAAATCTCCATTTAACCCGATTTCAAAGATAAAATTCTTCCAATAAGAACACTACTAAATTATAAATTTAAATTCTACCAAAAAGTTTTACTTAAATATTATCATCGAAAAAATTATACTATTCCCTGGTCCCACCGCCGACCGAAAATTTATTTTTATTTTATTTTTTTATTTTTTTTCGCAACTGCTATTACACTACCAAGTGGCTCCTGATTCGATTTTTTCTCTTGAATGTTTCATTCAGATTTCACTTTATACTAAAAGCTTTATAATATAAGTTTATTATATAGCTTCAAGTTTACTATTTTGAGTGACTTTAGGACGGATAGATAAATAGTAATATATTAAACAATATTAACCGACTATTGTAGTAATATATAGATTGAGAGCGGATCATAAGTAGTTTCATCGTAACTCCCTAACGCGAATACCGCTAAACTTAAATACTAATCGTTTAACAACTAATATATATATATATATATATATATATATATATATATATAACTTGAATGAGTAAATCGATTGTACAATCTAAATTGTTCAATGGGCATTTTTTATGAGATCGATTATCTCATAGTTCCAACAATTTGATCTCAAAGAAAGCAGGTTATATAATCGCGAATGACTCAAATTCTTACCTGTACTTCGTAATCAACTATAATTTATACCGACAGTACACAACTAAATATGTCAAATCTTGTATACAAAGTCTAAAATCTCTAACTCAAAGATGCGACAAAAAATTATAATCACAACTATAAATAAGAATATTCAACTCTTCAAAATCATCGATCAAAAAATTCAATGACTACCAACAATTTATAGATTTGTAATTGTAACGACCCGCCTGTGAGGAAGTCATGATGGAAGAGAAATTCTTCAAGAAATTTGAGGTCCAAAGCTCATGGTGACAAGTAGAATCGAAGAAAGAATTTCGCTGTGGTAAGAACCGCCGGTCTCGCTGCTACAGTTGCTAAGAAGAAGCACAGTTGGCCTTTAGTGTTTCGGGGCCTTATTTGACGATTATGTTGGTCAGTCTAATAGTCCAACCAGCGGAAACCCGAACATTTTAATTCGACGATACCTCTCGCTTTAACTTATCTCGATTTAATTAACTTCCAACATCAACATTTTCTACCCTCGAATTATATTACCACCCAACTAATATAATTACCACTGACATAACTTTAAAATTCTAAATACCGAAATGTACTTCCTTAACCTAATCGATTCATTGTTTTCAACTATTCAACTTCGAATTTTTTTTATTTCCCTCTAAATAATCCACCGAGCAATTCAGTATACTATTACATAGTGAATATTCGTGACGGGACCGGTTATTACAATCTACTCCACTCATAAAATTTCATCCGAATTTACTCAAACTCGCCACATACAACTCTCCCCTTCAATACTTCTTATTATCTAATATCATAATACTTTTATTTTAGACAAATTCATCTATTTTACCATCCCAACTTTACACTACACTTTTTATCACCTCAAATTATTGCCAATCCCCATATACTACTAAGACTACAACCACATCAAATTAAAGTTCACTATCACACGTTTGTTAACAATTTCACCTTGAATCCACAACTAACATTAACTTGTTGATTTATGTCCTTATGACTTTTATACCTCACGAAATCTTATGGTTTATTCAACATGCAATTTTGCGTAACACTTCACACCCTAATTTAATCTTATCGGCCTATTCGCCAGTCCTCTCATAATACCCCAATCGTAACCTTTAATAAACTTCTATTCAACTCCTTCAACCACAATCAACATTATCAATTCCTTTAAGGTCCTGCCAAGGTTTATAACCCATAAGTCCTCTTGCTTAATTCTCCACTATTATAAGTCCATTTATTCACTATGAGGCCCATTATTCAAGAAGACGATTCTCTTTCTCTCTGTACTAACAATGCATTATCAACTCATCACCTAAATATTCCACCTCAACCCAAATCACAATCTCTTTATCATTCACCGAGATTAAACTTCCATTTTCATCTTATTACAACGCTGATTTACTCCTTCTCTATCCTCTCACGTCTATATTCCACAACAGACAACGCAGTATTATTTATCCTCAATTACTCCAAGTATATACATCAAATCTTTATTGTTTTTAAAGATCACATCTACACCACGATCAAATGCTAATCCCATACATGTCACCAAAATCTTCCTCAACTAACCTCTTAATACCCTTAAGTTCACCTCTAATCGCACCAACTTATCAATCACTAAATTCCTACACCAAGCAGAACCCCTTTTAATAACTTCCCATATAAATCATTCCTCCCGTAATTCTCAAACATATCTCCACCATTTCCAAAGTGGTTCAACCTGTAGTTTATATCCTCAAGAATAATCATTACTATCACAAAAGATAACCCACTCAACCACCTCCTATTAACTGGGATGAACTCAAAACCTTTCTATTCAAATTTCGATTTGTATCCACCCCTACTTACTTACCATTTCTCGATCAAACTCTGATGCTTCACATTTCCTTATAATCACGATCTTATTTAATCCAAGAACCTTACTTATAAACCCATTGATATTCTTTATTTATTCCACTTTGAGTATATCGGGGATGTTAATTATCAGCAACCCATCCTCAAATTTTATCCACCATAAAGTCTCATTATCACTTTACCACCAACAACTATTAAGACACCTCCCAAATTATATACTTCACCCAAATATCTCATAATATTCGATATCTTACATCGATTCTAACCATAACATGTCTTGTTTCATAACCCATCATATACATAATAACCCATCGTGGCCGATGTTCATATACCCGCTTATCCATCTCAAATATATACATATCGCTTAAATCGACGGATATTAACAATATAAACAAATAGCTACATCTCATAGTATAACACATCTCAATCACTCCAACGCTTACAAGAACACAAATCGCTAGCCAAGCACTCCTCAGACGTAGTTTCAACTTAAATCTTCTAGTGGCATCCTCAACAACAACGAATTCTAAAAGAACGGAATCAAAACCGTGAGAACGACTCACACAAAACAACATGTAATACAACCAATACGTAAAGACACCGTTAAAATACAATCACGAGGTCGAACTCATCAATCAATAATCGTAGTCACCAACGACGGATAAAGATAAAATGACTTCATATTACTCATCAATAAAAATAATACAACTCGGCTCCATCATGAACTAACTAACACTACAACCGAAAATAATAATATAAATACAATATCACACAACTTGTTTTACAACTCGAGACAACAATAATTATTATGTACAACAAAAAACTCCAAAGCAAGATAAGAGTATTGTGACTGCTTGGTGTCTTCAAGCCACCATCTCCACTCTCCGCCGGCAATGCCAGCCTACTCTGGCCAACGATCTCTCACATCCCAACAACCCAGCATAAAACGCCCGCCCATGTGGAAAATAGTGGAGTCACTTGGGAAAGTTCTAGTGAATACAACATCACATATTAACTCCAATCTTATTACAAACAAGCAAGATAATTCAAGTCCCTTACCTATATAACATCAGATACCTCAAGAGTTATATTTTATATGCTACTCACCACGAGATAAATCTTCCCTTTATCGGGTTTTCCATCTAACACCGATAACCCACGCTAAACAACTTACTCACAAGCATTAATCTTAATCACAAAGAGATATCTTTCTATTTGTTATCTCTAAGTATGCTTACTCCGATATAATATACACCTACACATTACTACAACTCAACATTACACAACTCAACTAATTATTTTGGGCCATCGGAGTCACACCCCAATTATAATCATACACCCTCCTATGACATCCGAACGCTTATCATAAGAACGCTCAAATCGCTTTATTATCTTAATACAACCGAGCAACGATATCTTAAATAAAGTATAACTTAAGTACGGAATTATCTCACCAAATTATTCATTTAGTCTACGGAACTTATCCACTCTAACGGTATCAACGTCAAGCTGGGGATCATAATTTATATACTAACACGTTTTCAATCCAACTTTCCGCTTATATATAAAATATCATCAACATCATCTATGATTAAACATGAACGCCTTCTGGTTTATAATTTTTATACCTAATGCCCTCATTCAAAAGTTATCTCAACCATTAACCAACTCAACTTTTCACCTTAAAGGACGATAACGACAATACCAACCTAGATCCACAAGAAAATCGATAATATTATCAATAATCAACCGAAACCTAACGCGACGTAATTTCATCAAGTGCAACATCTAAGATAATCAACACAATATTCATAACCAATAAACGAGTCATAAAAAAGATTATAGCTAACACCATAGAAATTTAAAACAAATACGTCATGTATAATACGAAGTCCTCACGCACCATCACCTGCATTAAAATCATGTAAAACTCAACAACGACTATAACTCTAGTCATCAACCCATCTATCTCTCATATCTCCACACAACTATACCAACCTCTAATGCACATACAAGCCAACTGCCTACTCCGTAGGAATCTTAATTAATCACGATAAACACCGGCCGATAATGAGTATATGCCAACACAACAACGCATTCAAATGTGTTGATAATAATAGATCTCACACTACACTTATACCAAAGTATAACGCCAACACCGACAATGCACATAGCAAAGTGATAGATCTCACCGTGACGATATACTCTCAAGATATACACCGACACGCATAAGAAAGTCTTAATAGATCTTACACTACACTTATACTCAAGATATGCCACACACCGATTAATGCAATATAGAAAAGGATAATAGATCTCACTGCACTTATACCGAAGATAAGGCCAACACCGATAATGCACTCATTTACCTGGGCCTCAGATACTCCTAGCACCCTTAATGATGACTGTGTTACTCCCGAAGAATGTATGGCTACCCTAAACAGCGAGGGTAAAATCACGCCGCAAAAGATTCAAGACTGCATACCTCTATCGCCGATGTCGAAGATGGTCGATCAAGAACGTGAGTGCTAACGGCCGGGCAGTTTAAAGCAAAAGAGGTGCCTAACACTTCTAAATGGGGACGGACGCCCATCTATCCCCTCAAGCATGCCTGTGGTCATCAAGGACTAACGAGAACATGTGCTGGAAACTCCTATCATTTCAAATAGACGATGATTCTAGCGTACCTAATCATGTTTATATACCGGGGCAAATAAAAGGTGGTCAGCGGAGATCCAAGTCACATTCATATACCTACATAAATACCTTACCTCTCAGATGACTACCGAAAATGACTGGTACACGCCCACCCAAGCTCCAACACTTTAATGGAATCGGAACCCCAAACAACATGAGCCCACTTTGTCGGTAGACGCGCACAACGCTGGGATTAAAGGGACGAATGGTTAAACAGCTCGCTCGCTTCCCAGCGGAACGCTGCTCAACCGGTATACTAACTCGAGCCTTCCTTCATAGATGGGCTGGCTCAACTGAAGGCTGCACTCTCAACCGCTTCTTTAGTATGAGAGGACAAATAGTACGACGGAGCTAACTGCTAGAAAACAAAGAAAAGAGGAGCCAGTCACATACTTCATCAACCGATGGAGAAGCCTGAACCTAAAATGCAAAGATAGACTCTCAGAGTCATCAACCATCATCATGTGTATCCGAGATTGGGAGTTGCAGTACATCATGCAAAGTGAATACCCCTAAACTTTCGAAATTGGGGACAACTACATTACTTATTAATGGAACTCAATATTATCGCTAATAAAAGAGTACGTGTCCTCTACCCCCGCAAATTCTTACTCAATATTACTACCAATAAAGAAAGACGTTTCTTTACTCCCTGCGGATGGAAAGAAAACTCCAAACTAGAAAAGAAAGAAGCACACGCCGCATTCTAAAACAACAAAATTAATCTTCAACCATGTCGAGGCGGCTCGACCTTGGAAGCGAGTTAACGTCTCTACACTAAGAGACGTGGTGAAAAGTGACGTTGACGAGCCGATTTAAAGCGAAGTTCTCATGTAACTCCCGTGAGCCAAAGAGACTCCAAGCGAGGCAAACGAATCACTGAGCCCAACTTCTACAAGTACTTTATAGGATACTGTGAGCATCCCATTAAAAATGCTTCATATTCAAGGAGCGAGCGATGATCTCGGCAAGAGCAGGTACTCTCTGGAAGTACATAAAGTCTTTTTCTAACCACATAACCTCACTATCATCCAAAATTCTATATCGGGTATCAAAGTATCTCGACGACTTTGGGGAGAGCAAGGCTATCCCAGGGAAAGCAGGGCCGACTACTCAGACAAAATCTCCACTGAAGACTTATAACGGCCCCGCATTATAATTTCAGGCTTTAACCAAGGCGAGAAACTTAACCCCTCGGGAAAATTAAGTCCGCATTCGCGACATAAGCACTAGAAATCCACTCATCGCTTCAAGTGATGTATGCCAAATTACATATAATATCCTATCGGGAAGGCCTGATCCACATCAAGCAACGCTTATCCCCTCTACACTCCACCAAGGTCAAGTATCGCAAGGACGTGGGATGGAGAAAACGGTTAGGCGTATTTGGTGAACCATTCGCAATCAAGCATCCCACTCGCCGATGCCAAATACTATAAACGGCGGATCAAACCCTATCACAAGCAGGTGTCAAAGGCGCCTAGATTTATTTCCTCTCGCTTCAAACAACGATCTCTAATACAAGAAGCGGAGGAAGACCTAGCCTGCCACCAAGGCCTCGATCACCCTCACTAACCCGAAAAGCGTGGCAATACTGGGCTCTTAAAGTTTCAGGTGGGAAAATGTTAAGTGACCCCGTATAGAACATGGAACGACGGGGTCCAAAAGCCTACGAATTCTCTATCAAGTAAATATGATCCTATAAAAATAAAGCTGATGTTTACCACTGCTGATAAGAAAGACACAGGATTGAATGATACTCTGTAAGATGTAAAATAGGCGCGTCCGCTGCTAACTCAACCATTGTGGTCGGGATACACACTAAAAGCCACCGCTCGTGTCCTAATCAAGCAGGTGACAAACACTAAGCATAATGAGTCAAGGAAAGTGGCTTCTACTAATCAAATACAAAAGCGAGAAAAGCCAAGATTCCTCGTGCTCTGGGGCACCCCAACTCGGCATTACGCGATACGCTGCATTTAGCCGACCATACGAATACTCACGCATAACTCAAATGGGCATTCTCGATGAATTGTAAAAACCGGACGACCCGATATACAAATACATACACGAGCAGACGCTATGGAACGATTGTCCGCCTCAATGGGAAAAAACGCTGAGTACGAAGACGATTACCTCGGCGGGTCGGTTTTAAGAACAAAGAGGGAAGCATACTAGACAAACCTACCTTCCTAACCCAACAAGTTAGGGAACAAAGCGTCCTCATCCTTTAAAGCTAACGAAGGCCAAATTCATGTCCACCTTCCCATCCATATCGTTGACAGCCGACGGCTATATTGCATGCCCGATCGCATTTAAACTGTGGACACGAAGCCCGAACGCAATTGCTCTCTACAAAGATTAGAGAACTAGGATCTAACGCTGAACTATCTACAAACAAACCCCTGTCAGGACTACTTCCTACCTCGACTAAAACCAAATAGCATTGACGAAGTTCTTCAAGTGGGTACGGGAACGATCCCGTTTAAATATCTACTCTAGTAGACGCAGGGAACGAATGCCCGCCTCGGCTCCTAATGCTCCAAGATGCTGGGTCACTCAATACCTCATATTCAAGGAAAGCCGCAATTTTGCTGAGACTTCATATTGCTGCTACACAAAACAAGAAAGTATTGTAATGCGGCAAAGACGCACGAGCAAATAAATCCGAGGTTCAAATACTTAGCACGATCAAAAACCTCCCCACAAGGAGGATAAACCGCCTACAACCTCCCCGAAAGCATAAGTGATAACCGCCTAACCCTCGGTATTTAGGTCAAAAGATGAAACCCTCAAGATGCTTCGCTGGATCCCTGGCGAGTCGATTCAAGATGGGTACGTGAGGGCAACTCGATACATATCAAGTGCAACATAATCTGGGAAACAACATTTGTGTCAATCTGCCAAAGGTCGGATTAAATCGAAAGATGAATAAGAACGGGAGGCAAAGAACAATAAAAACAACCATCGGGCGGAAAAAGATTACGTGGAATAAAACAAAACAAAGCAATGCATCCAGCATTACAAAGGCGTAAGAAATTAAGGAAAAAAATCCTACTCCACTCTCGACAATGTGTCTAGATTCCCGAGGACTAAGCATGAAAACACGGATGTCCTCAACTAGTCTAAGACTAACACGGGCGTAGGTTTACATCAAGCAACCCTCAAGCACACTGGCTGAGGCTCCTAAGGTGAAACCGGCACGTCAAAAAGCGTTACGCCGCTTAAAGCTCCTAGGTTGCACCCTCGACTAGGTTCAAGAATATGAAACTAAAACTTTTGAACCCGAGACGTGAAGCTACGACGTAAGAAAAGGACAAAAGTAAAGTCAGTTTAACCCTATTAGCATCCTAAGAAGCATTTAATTTATCTGGAGTCTAGCATCCACAGAGACATATACTACTGGGTGGGGGAAGCAAAACTTAACCTTTCTCATTCTAACACTTATCTCCCAAACCCGATTTAATTAGGCCCCAAGAGTTTGAAGTGTCGTCAATAAAAGTATACATTGTAGATCCCCTCGTAAAGCTTGTCCAGTTCATGAAAGAATACATCCTTTTCATGAAATTTGAGGATCCTTCTGTTCTAAGCACACAACTCAAGGCCTCTTTGATATTCAAACGCATTTAATATCCATACTTATCAGAGACCGCCCCGACTACTAAGCTCAGCTAAGGCCACTTTAAACATATACTCCATGTCTAACAACTCTCCAAAAGTTCGGACATAGTTATTCTGACTACTAAGATGCTAAGGCCAACAGAAGATATCTCATCATGTCCAAAGGTTTCAAAGTTCGCATACGGTTATTTTGACTACCAAGCCGCCAGTTACCAGAATATATCAACTTTCCCAACATGCCTCTAAAGCATTAAAAGAGATTAAATCGTCGAGACATATCCACATCATCCAACGAGCTTCAAGAGCCATGTGATGTACAACCCACCGAATTAGCTTAATCACGCTTAACCATCTCAAGATCAAGTTGTTAAAGTCCTCAGCAAGATTGGACAGCCACTGCATCGCATTGCCTTACACCAACAAGTAACCTCGGAGTTAAGACGTTAAACCTTCGGAAAGCGAGATGCACCAAGACGGGACTACTCCAAGTAAGGCCCTAGATCGGCAACTCCCACCAAATACAAGTGGAACACTACTAAACACTTTATCCGGGGACTAAAGTCAAATTGGATGTTACTTTATACTCAAACAAAATGCAAAAAATACGGAAAGCACAAAGACATGAAGAGTAAGATAAAAGTCAAAGCAAAGATCGCGATAGCCTGTGACACACCAAACATGCACTGTTTATGACTTAATTCCAAGGTAAAGACTTCTATGATAAAGCGTACTTCATTTATCTATCCATGCAATTCATGTTTTGAATATCGAAATCGAAAACGGCTGGGTCCCCCTACACCAACAAGCACATACCCAAAGACTCACGCAATCAAAAGAGATCCTAATTAAACGGACTATGGATTTAAACTATACGGGCATTACAAATGAAATAAAACAACAAGAAACTAAAAGTATGATGAAAGACTCAGGGCAAAGCACAAGCACAAGAAAATTAAGATAAATCAAACCATAAGGGAGCGCAATATGATACAATCACACTTCAAGAAGATACGCATCGAACCCCAAAGACTACAGAGTCCGCGGGCGCATCCTTCTCTCTCATGAAAGTATATCAACATCATAGCAGTAACGGGAGTAAGAACGATCATCTCCAATCCCATGAAAGTTACTCACGCTATCAAATCAAGAAAAGGCCGAGTCAAAGAAATACCAAAAGAGAGGTTGGTTAAGTCGAACGCTCCTTTCTTACTAACGCCCCTCAAGGAGGAGCCACCAGTGCACACAAAAACCAAAATAAAGCAATTTCAAGAGCAAGTTGGTCAAAAGAAAATGTTCTTTATCACCAATACCACTAAACCCACGTGTCACGTACTGCTGCATCAGCGTATAAGGATATATGTACTACCTACCTATACGAGCTATGATCAAGAGTGAGCCTATCGATTGTGGTTAGTGAACATGCCCAACATCCCAAGTCACAAAAGTTTCAATCCATAAAATAAAGAAAAATAAAGCAAGTGTTGAAAGAGGGAAGAGGAACGGACCCACCAAATGAGTTCCTAAAAGTCGATTTTAATTGAAAAATCTAACCCATGCTACATGAACGCAGCGGTACACAAGCTTAGGCTTCAATAAAAAACGAAATAAAAGCAAACAACGGGTCGAGAAATCGTGACGCAGACGTCTTAAGTAAACCGAGGTACTTAAAATATCCGTAAAATCCTTTAAACAAATATAGAAACTGCACTGCATCTACCACGTGGAAATTCGATCACCCCAATCGGAGTTCCTCGAAAGGAGAAACAATTCCCCAAAACGCAGCGCCATAGCTTAATCGAAGTTCGAATCGCCGAGACTCGGCGTTAAACTGATTTCCGAACGAACTGAAACCTCTACGATCAAAACGACTATCTGTAAATACGCTTCGCAGTACATAAAGAAACGTATAAGTCACGCAGGTTATTACATAAATAAAACATGCTAGCTAAGAACCAAAACTGACCTTGCAAAATTGTTTTTATATTTTTAGAATGCAGCAAAGTCAAAGATCAGATTTTTGTCATCAAAATTAGTACATGAAATCAATCAAGATCACAAAGACAATAAAAGTTCTGCTCAAAGAGTCAAACACTCATTTGATCATCAAAATATACAAAGTTTTAATTTTTATGGTGAATTAAAACGTGAAGATCATCAAGAAGCATGTACAATGTCATCAAGATACACAATCAAGCAATTAAAGTACGAGAAAGTATAAAAGTTACTTTTCAACTTTATTGATGAAACCTCAAAATTCCTTCAAAAGTTATAAACTTCAATAAATCCTCAAATTTAATCTGCAAAATCCATGAAGAGATGTGTTAGTATGATTATTAATCATATAAAAACATCAAAGTGTAAACAATACAAAGAAAGTTAAGAAAATAAAAAAATAAAATCCCAAAGTACCACGGAGTCGCCAAGACGGCTATGGGGCCCAAGATGATGAATTTTTTGATTTTTCATCTTATCTCATGCTTAAATAGAAAAAGTCTAGTCAACCTCAAGACCTAAAAGCCCGCTTGATTCCCGCCGACAAGAAAAGCTTGCGGTTCGAAAAATCGAGACACCGAACATCTCTACTACTACTCCAGTGGTTCAAAAATTGCCAAAAATATGCTACGGACGTCGAAATTTCACGAAAAATATATCCCAAATATTTATCGGTTAACCAAATAAACCGATACCGACCCGGAAAATCGCGAAAAAATAGAGTTTAACTTTAAATTAAACTCTAAAATTAAAATAATTAATTCTAAAACCCGCGAGGGTCAAAATTAATTATTTTAAATATTTAACATGACTTAAATTCATGTTAAAAAAATATTAATTTCGTTAAATTCGCGAGGGTTCGGATTAATATAAATGTAATAAATCTAGAGTACTACCATATAACGTATTTATGTTAGTAATAAAACCTAAAATTAACACTATCATTAAATTCTCAATGATCTAATTAAACGGATCTTAACATGTACTAAGTTCATATTAACATCAAATCCCAAAACAAATAAATTCCTCTATTAAATCCTCTTACTCTGATATGAAATTGGGGCTTTAATACGTGACTAAATCTCATGTTAACACTAAATCCTCAAGCAATTCTCTAACTAATCGAGAATCAAGTAATTCCTCTAACGACCGAGAATTAATCGATCCAAACACCTGTCAAGTATTAAATCCCACATAAACTTAAGTCTTCACCAAGTCAATCTTCGAGACCAAAGACTTAACCATGTCACACAAATTATAAACAAATCCAACCATCCGATGTCACTAAAACGACCAAGGGTCAATTGAAGGATTATGATCATACGAGTCACAAAAAGATCCTTATAAAATGAGTAATCATCCTTCAAAGTCCCCTCTAAATGATAATGATAATGACTGGTGACCTAGGTCACTCTAAACGCAGCTTGTCAGAAGTCCTGTGACCTCACGTGTACTCGACCATTACCCAAGCCAAAGTCCACATACAACTACTGGCCCAACAAGTCAAGCAAAGAGATCGTGATGCTATCTACAAAGAGAGAGCAATGAAAATAAAATAGCGTCCATGGAAAATCAACACTGGCTGAAAATGGATATTGTTTCACTGCACTCGACAATTTGGCATCGCAGTATAAACAGTTCAAGGGACAATCAGGTATAATTTAAAATTTATCAAAATAATAATTAAATTAATTACATGAATTAATCACCACTAAGAGTCGAGCCACTAAAATGTCACGCTGGCCGGGACATGCTCGACAAACCCAAATTCAAATCAAACTCCTCGACGAAAGGCGGTTCCGAAGTCAAGCCTCAGAATTAATCGGTAAAAAATATGATTTCTACATTAATTAACTCCTAAAATTGAACTCAAATAGATTCCCTCGAAAATACCGCATTAAATGTCAATTAAAATTAATGCTCAAACCCTTAATTTTGTCGATTAAAATCGGCCATAAGCGAGTATTCCCGAAGCAACGTGGCTCAAAACGGGGTTAATCTAGAAACTAATGGGTTCAAAAATCAAGACTTCGAAGTTATGCGTGGTTTAAAATCAAGACCTGTGGTTATGTGGTTTAAAAATCATCATCTAAGGCTATGGTTCAAATTCAACGCCCAAAGTGTTCGGGTCAAAAATAAAAAATCAAATTCTGATCCTTCGGTGATAATAAAGCTTATAATTTGTTACTTCAAGAAAGATTCTAAATTGTCTTCGACGGCTCAGATCTTACCCCCAAGACGAATCAGCCAAGATCGCTGATCCACTGAAATCAAACCCACTAATAAAGAAGAAGAATTCAAGCCTGTACATTACGAATACCCTCCTCCCCCATTCGTCAAATTATCATCACATTTCATCTCAAAACATCACAAAAAATCCACAACACATCACATCTTACATCCAAAAACTATCGAGAAAATAGAGAAAACTCGAGATTTCTCTAAGTTAAATCTTCTCGGAACCGCTAAATAAACACCACGCGGCCGGAAACACTCGTGGCCAAAACAGGCTACCGAAATCAAGATTATCATGACAAACGAATAATTCTGCCAAGCAAAACTGACGAGAATATGATTTAAAGTTTCTCAAGAACGCTCAATATTCAGGAAGGCTTAAATTGCCCCGATTATTCATAAATTCGATTTAACACTCTAAAATCTCAAGCCATTCATAATCCTTTATATCGAATACACCAGCTGCCTCACCAGATAGCTGGATTCTATGCATGAAACACGATGTTAAGGGCCCCCTGCCTAGCCGGGATCAAGATCATCACCGCGAAAACTCCACCTTCATACTAATCATCTCATAACAACAACTCCGCTAAGGCCGCAGAGGTGCTCTGGGGATCAAGTCTAAGGAGCACAAATCATCAAGCCTCCACTATGATCATATCCTTCAAGCCCCACTCCCCATGTACCACAAGCCGGCTAAAGTCACAGAATAGCATGCAACCGCCCAACACTCCCTCATTCCTATCACTCCATAACTCGGCTCTGAGTCCTATCTCAAATCAACATTACATAAAGCGTACTAGGTAATCTCCCAAAACAGTACTTTGTTCCACCATTGCTAAGACTCTGTGAACAAATCCAAAAACCCCACTACGTAGGTCAGAAATTATCCAGCCTACGAAGCCCCACCAAAGAAGATCAAAGCTGCCTCCCGCAAACGCCATAGCAGTTCATCGTTTCCAACATGTGACGCATCAAGTCCAAGACCCAAGATCAAGTCCATACACCCAACACGGAAATACGCTCTATGGGCTCCCTGCCCTGACCATATCCAAGTCCCGACTGGCCTGAAGTCTATCAAGCACTAGATTATCCAAATTTCTCAGAAATTTCTATCCAAATCCAAGTCAAATCAAATCAAATCAAATCAAACTCAAGCTCAAATCAAAATCAACTGCCTCCTATCAAGATCAACTGCCTCGCCTCAAGCTCAAATCGCTCAAGCCTACCAAGCTCCTATCGTCAAAGTTGTGCCCATACATCTCATAAATAACAAGAAGCAGAACTTATAATGACAATCGATCCTCTTCTATTCGATAAAATCCGCACACCGAAAAAATTTTCCCCGCATAAATGAATATTATTTTACCTTTATCATAAATAATAAAAATTCTTGGTTGCATTGCAATTGCTATCATTATTATTATTATAATTCGCAGCCGTGCAATGACAAAAGTTATTATACTTCATATATTTAATGAAGGTTCCAAAAATGGTCCGCAATTACTCAATAGTAGCACCTTGATTGAATGCAGTTTACTTCATTGTTGTCAAACTAGGAACCATTTCAGGCAACATGAATAATAATCCTTTCAATTTATGATGAGGACTCGAATGTAGTTTTGAAATATTGAGGGCTTAATTTACCAACTTCGAGTACGATTAGTTGACTATTATTGATATTAATATATACTCCCCAATTTTTTAATTATCATCCTAGTAAAAAAATTATTTTAAAATACTTGTCACTTTAAAATTTAATATAATATTTGACGGCTTTTCCTTTTAAACTATATTTAACAATGTATATGCAATGAAAGCTTCTATGAATACATTCATTAAATTATTATTTGATTCATCAATTAGGAATATATATGTAAAATATCATTCATTCCGAATTTGATTATTAATCGAATGCTAAAATATATTTGGTGACGACAACTAAAAACCGAAAGAATTAAAATGGTTTGCATTCATCACGGCATCAGTAGTAGAAATAGGGTTCTTCAGTCCAATATTGATTTTGTGAATCTCAACAAGAGACTTCACATCCTCAAGAATCACAAGCATTATGTTAGCCACATTTGGCTGATCCATGAAATGTGTCTTGATCTTTCGACGAATATTTTTAATTTGAAATAATAATGTTTCAAATTACTCGTCACGGTTTTTCTGGCATCTTTTATCTCTTTGGTTTTTGTTAGGTTCGAGTTGAACCTAATCATTACGTGTAGCTCATGCGATTAATTTTTTATTTAATCGATTTCATCGATTAAAATAAATCGAATTTAATTAAATTTATTTAATAAATTTCGACTGTCTCCAATAATGAGATTCTTTTATATTTATATACTAATATCACTTTGGCGGACGTAAGATTTAAAAGGTGTATATTCTAGTTATTCTATAAAGAACTATGGAATAAATTGCTTTATATTTCATTAAAAAATTAACAAATAAGAGGCAGGGACGGATCTAGCTTGTTTGAGGTGATGGTTCAAAATATACATTAAAAAAATTTGAGCATTTTTTATACTATTAATATAATATTTACAAATGCATTTTTATTATCGACAAGAAATTTGTCTAAATTCAATAAATGTCATCAAATTTGATACTTGAAGAGTTTAATAAATTTTTGATTTCTTCATACGACTTATCAAAAATAATTTCTGGAGTGCTCCAGTTCAAACGAGCTATTAGGTCATGGTCGATATATTGCGGCCCCTCGAAGCGATAACGCCACCAGTTCGTGTCTTTGATCACTTTCACCTCAATTACTATGTCTCACAATTAATACTTTCATTATATTTCATTAAAATTATTTTTTATAGCAAGACAATTATTATAGATTATTTTTGCAAAAAATAAGGCCATACTGGCTATATATATATATATATATATATATATATATAATTTCTTTATGATGTTAATATTTTTGATGAATTGACGATCGATATTCATTCATAACTGCATTGTCATCACTGGGTGAGCACACATGCATCGCATCACAAAAAAGTGGATTAAATATATATATACGCCTCCCTAATTCAATCAATTTGGTAGTAATTCTACGGTTATGAATGAATATCAATCATCGATTTAAATCAAAATAATCGACATCACAAAAAAGGTGTTATATATATATATAATCGCTTATCACAAAAAGTGGGTTATATATATATATATATATAATGTATTTTGCAAAAAATAATCTATAATAATTGTATCACATAAAAAATAATTTTAATATGGAAATATAATCAAGTATTAATTATACGAGTATAAAAGTATCGAGGAAGTCCAAATCGGGTCAAAGGACCTAAGCATTGCAATAATAAAAACTCGTGGACCTAATCGACATTTATAATAAAAACCTCGTGAACCCATACGCCATTCACCCCATATTTAACTCCTTTTTGTGACGGCAATTGCTTTTGTAACTAATGAAAAATCATGCCAACAAAATAATTAAGTTTGTATGGATACCGAAAGATGAAATAAATAATCCAAATGGCAGACAAATATTTCGATTGAATATTTTATGCAATCTGATGTCTAAACATAACAATTAACCGAATTTTGTGCAAGTCTTAATCAATAAAGGGTTTCCCCGATTATTGTTCACACTAATAACCCTTTAGCAAAATGAGTTGGACTTCATTTTTTTCCTTGACAACACGGTGCGAAAGTAAAATCAATGTAATCACAAAAAGTGTATTAAATCGCTCATAATAATATTAATAATAATGAAGTTGCTTAGGCATTTAGTAGAATCTAACTGCCCAATGACATGACTGAGCACCAATATAGATTAAGGATGAAATTTTAGTCATATGTATATATTTAATCCCATTTATTTTATTAAAATAAATGTATCAAATACAGAAATTTAAAATTATCGATCCGCTAAATTATTTAAAAATGTTAAAGTGTAAATGTCTCAAATAAATAAAATTATTTTTATTAGCTTAATTAATAAAAATGATAGTGTAAATATGGAAGGGTATAATAGTCAATAAGATATTTTATTTTATGTTAAGGGACCTAACTGACAATTAAGATAAAACTCGAGGACCTAAAATGGTAATACAAAAACCTGTGACCTAATCGACATTTAACATAAACCTCGGGACCCCGAACCATTCAATCTAAACATACTCCAATGCCGACAAGAATCAGACAAGATAATCTATCGTGCACCAAGTTGTCAATTTTATGCCTAAAATACGAAATAAAAGAGTATCAATTCAATCCAAGCACGTGTTAACTAGAAAGATTAATGACCCTATTCAACAAAAGCGTATTAATAAAAAGAACACAAGTATTAAAGACTTTCATGGCAATGGAAATTGACAACAAAGAATACAAGTCAACACTCTAAATCAAAGTCGCTGATGACGGGCACATTTGTGATTTGATAGACTTTTTATAAGGTCCTTTGATGTTCAAGATCATCCTGCAAAACCACATAACATGCTAGTATTAAGTCAAAATAGAATAGTAGTTAATTTTTCAAAAATTTGAACCATATTTATTATTTATATCATAAATGATTAGATAAAGACTTGGTTCATCATATAAATTACGAAGTATTATAATATGCTAAGAGTGAACCTCATCGATAAATATAAAGGGGTTTACACGACTGGCTGGCAATTTCAAGCTGCAACAACCTTTTTCATCTCGTTTGCACATATCACATTCACATACGATTTCCTATCCACATTTGACAAGAGAATTTTGTTAGATGAGAATTACATGAAAAAACATCTTTTTTTTTTATCAACGTGCGGAATATGATAAAACTATAGTTCAAAAAATAATATGACTAATAGTCACTATATATGAGTTATTAATGAAATGTATACCCATTGTCCTCTCATAAGACATGGGCTTAACAAATAATCGCTATCTTCTTCGCTTGCATTCTCCGGGGTACTAAATATTAACTTCCGAATCTTAAATATATTTTTTTCCAAAATCGCCTCTTTGTCACACGCTTAGGTTCAACAAATCATATTTGATAATTGCAGGGGACTTTCCAGTTTTATCGAACTCATTTGCATACACATATCGCGATTTCCTGATAAGGAATTATATTTTGTCAAGTTCCTTAACTCTCTTATTAATCTCTAAATAAATATTGAAAAAGGATTACCCTGCCATATAATTTTCATTGATCTTTGGGAAATCTACTTTATTTTCAGATACCATCTCTTGTGTAGCTTTTCCTGTTTTCAAGTTAAAGGTGAACTTGTACCTGAAAGTGATTAATTTATATTAGTATGGCATTATCCTTATGCACAAGCTTTAATTATGTAGCAAAATTCACTAACAATAACGTGATAAAATACTTACAACTCAGGAAATGAGAGTGCAACATTTTCACCAACAAGTGCACGACATAGAAGGACAGATTTAATGATAGGGATTGAGTCATTTTCAGCCTTTTCAGGTGACATTTTGCAACCATAAAGAACAACTTTGTCATCACCGTCCTCCCATGAATTGGCTTTAAAAAAACAAGTTGGATTGTAAGAAGTTTTAGGACAATTTTAAGTACTTAACTACGTACTTTATTAATGTCAAATAAATAATTAAATCATTTGGGCAATTAGAATCAATTTGGAGAAATAACATAGATGATGATTCGATCTAGCTCATTTGTCTTTTGATTATGATTAGGCAACATGTCCTCTTGATGGTTTGCTCTAGCTACTTAATATCCAATTGAGATGGATCCGGAACATTCCAAAAGATATTATTAGAATTAATTATTATTATTAGCATATTATTTTTAGTAATAATTTGAGTATCAAGTTAGTATTATTATTACCATAAATATTTGATATTGTATTTTTAAATATAAAGATAGTTTACTCAAATATTTATGAATTTATTCAATATAATTTTTATTACTCTATTATTATCAGTAAAATATTTAAGTCCAAATATAGGAAATATTTATTTTCTTACCATCAGGAAGATGAAAATATTCTTAAATTCAAACCATCGGACTCCTCAAAGTGATTTATTTTGGGTCTCTTGACGGATTCCAAACGAGCTTTTTTCAAAGTTGATTCAAGCTATATATCCAATCATTATACTTCAATACTACTGCTCATACATTAAAATGCATTCACATCAACTTACATTGAAAAGGAAAATAAAAATGAATTCAATTATTTGGAGAGACTAGTACTATATAATAATAAGTCTGGGACCGTTAATTTCTTCTCATGATAAACGATAACACAATGTATACCTCAAAGATTAAATGTTAAGGAGATCCATGATAATAACATAATTATCAAGAATGCAAAAATCATGCATGTACGCTGTCCGTAAACTTCACAGTAATGATCACTTATAGAACTATCGTGAGCGATTACTCGTGCTCAAGGGCTGCTCAGGTACGCCGCCCAAAGACAAACTATTCTCCCCGCATATATATATAAACGTTCACAATAAGGTATCCAAACATTCAAACAACGTTAACGAGGGCGTTTGGCTACGCTTATTGTTTTTGACTTATAAGTTATCTACTTGCAACTTATGCTGGTGACTTATAAACACAAATTCCTGCTTTTAATTTATTTAATTAACATAATTTATAATGAGAATTTTTTTGACATATTTGGATAACAATAACTTATAAGTTGTAGAAAGTAAAATGACTTATATCTTATAAGTTGTAGTGTGTAAAAATGACTTATATGAACATGACATTTGTATAGAAAACCTTTTTTATCTTTATATATAATTAAATTAAATATTTATAATAATCAAAATAATTGTAACTTGAATTAATATTCTATGATTAAAAATATAACATTTATGATATGAATAATAATATAAATTGTATATTTTCCTCTCGTATTGCGAGAACAAAATACATTAAGAACTTTTCATTAAAAAGAAATCTAATTCAAGAATTAGCGATTGAATTAAGACCCTGAGTAGAATCAATTACTTTGCTCGTCAAACTACTAAAATGTTTCACAGACAATATTGGTAAAAAAGTTGAGAACTGAACTTTTAAAACAACTTATAAGTTGATTTCAACTTATAAGAGGTATAAATTTTGCCAAACATTATCATTTTGTCAAAATCAATTTATAAGTTGATTTTGACAAAGCCAAAACAACCTCAACTATTGGCCTTTAATTTTCACAAGGAAAGATAAATTACTATGAAAGAATCTCACATTATTGTTTGATTAGTCTTTAAATAAAACTAAAAAAGATCGAAACAATAAATAGCAATACATACTCACCTTATTTACGACTCCATAAAATTTTGAAAACAACATCAATCTTAATTATGTATGAATCATGTTACGCTTTCCATTTATCAATAAGTGGCTACCTAAGCATAAATCTCAATATTTCAAACATTTTAGACAAATTGAAAATGTTGTTAGAAGATGCATAATATTACCTGTTTTTGGATCCTTCTTTGTATGTGGGGTGCAGTTATGTGATAATTTGTTCTTAAAATCATAAACTCCAAGAGTCTCAAGATCTCCATCTTCTTTAATCTTGATTGCATCTACAAGGTTTAAATATTCATCAAATTAAAGTATAGAATATAAGTTCATCCTCTTGGCCATGGGATGGTCCATAAGATTTTGTCTAACTATAATTCTTCACATTGATCATCTAAGATTTCACAATATATATACAACACAACTCACATGGTCGGTCAAAATCTTCAAGGACCATAACCATTCCAGCATGGTATGCTATACTCTCATTAGCTGCATTAAATATACATAAATAAGAAGGGTAAATTATAAATCTCTTTTAGATATATATATATTTAGAATATATATTGTTAGAACTATAGAGTCCTAGTCTTGTGCAATTAGCAACCGCATTCTAAGTATATTAATTACATACAGTATATTATTCATAGGTCGAACCGTCAAAGGACACTGCAATTTATTTTATAACAAGAAATAATTAATAAACCGTACTCCGTATATTGTAAACAAAATGTAAGAAAACATACCAACTCCACAACCATAGGACGTGTCTAATACAAAGACTGATTTGAGTAATTGGGTGAAAGCGGTGAACACTCCAAATGCTCCCGTATAGTCTCCATACTACCATGGTATCAATTATATTATAACACTTGATGAATAGAAATAAGTAAATATGTATTTTTTATATCAAGACAAATAATTAGTATGTAATCACCTTAGGAAATTCAGCTTGTCCAGTAATTTGCTCTTGCTTAAATCGGGAAGTTTTTGTATAACGCGATGCGTATGTCACTTTCCCATCTTGGAAGTATGTAGCATGAAGCATGCTGAAAACATAATTAATTTTTAAAAACCCACATTATATTTGGTTTGAAAAATACAGAAAATGAAGAAGAATTTTTTTTTTTTTGTAGTCACAGTCACCAAATACTTTAAAGGGTTAAGAAATAAATAAAATTTGGTGTGCATGTGTGTCGTGCATGCCAAAATATTGAATGTGCATGAAAGATCGAAGACTCACCCATCGCCATCCATCCTGAGCAAATAAAATACTTCCTTTAGTATTCGAGACAAAAACAATAATAACTGGCTAGATTTATACTAACAAATTTTCTTATATGTAAAATATTATATATTTATATATTACACAATATTAAAATAAACCAACCATTGGTATTTCGCAAGTGGCTCGAATTGTGGGTTAGGACCGTTCCGAATCATCATTCCTTTGATGCAAGACTACAAGTAATAAAATGATATATTACTTTAGTGATTCATGTGATTCTATCTTAAAACTGTAATGTGATAGTGAAGTCTAGGAGATGAAAGTCCTCCTCGAATATTTAGAGATATTCATCGTGGGAAAAATCGTTCAGTAGGATCTTTATTAAAATTTCATGTGTGGTTCCCATTCTGACTAAATAGCCATGAAATGATGAGATATAATAATAATGTAGTCCAAAAACTTATAAATTGTCTAGTATCTTTATAAATATTCAACCAATATAGTATCTTTATGGTATAAATCACCTCATATATATTTATGATATAAATTCAAGGTGTAGGATATATTATCATCTCCAATGATATCTATTTTAACAATTGTAGAAATATGTGATATACTTACTGGAAGTTCACCTTCAACAACTTGAATTTCTGTTGGGGGAGTCTCCTCCCTAACAGGAGCGAAGTTGAGATAAACTTGAGCACCTCTTTACAGAGTAAATTGGCAAATTTGAACATATCAATTATTGGTGAAAATGCATTTCTCTTTTGGCCTGACCACTGGGATTACCTACTATCCCTTCCGAGTGTTTGTAGGCCTTCAATCAATTTTTAAAATTCAAACTATTATTATTATATAAACTTCATAATATTATTGAGGGCTTAATAATTTACCAGCAACTTCGAGTGGGATGGAGGTAGTATTATATTACCTGGAAATGATTTGCTACAGTCATGATGGCATCCGTAGTAGGAATAGGGTTCTTAAGTCCAATATTGACTTTGTGAATCTCAACAAGAGACTCAACATCCTTAAGAATCACAAGCATTGGGTTAGCCACATCTGGCTTATCCATGAAATGTGTCTCGATTTTTCGACGAATATTCTTAATTTGAAATAATAATGTTTCAAGGGCCATTTTCCATTGCTGGTCACGGGTTTTCCTGGCGTCTTTTATCTCTTTGGCTACCTCTTTGTAAGCTTTAGAGCCTTGCTTCTTCCGATGGACAGTGGCAACGCCAACCGAGCCATCTTTCGCATTAGGGCAGACTATGAAGCCTTTCAAATGGACAGGCTTATTGGTACGAGTACTAGAGAGAAAATTGAACAATGTGGATGTGGGATTTGAATCAATTTTGTGGGATTGTTTCAAGTTTGATGATGGAGTTATTAGGCATGCAAGAGGAAGTGAAGCCATTTTGATGGATACTGTTTAGTTTCAAGAATTAGTAGAGAAGATTTAGTCTCTTGTTTGATGATCTCTATTGGGTTCTGATGGCATGTCTTTATAGTGGAACGTCCACTTGGAACTTTTTAGTTAAGGTTATGAAACATTAAACACATACCATCAAAGTTGTGCAATTTGCCCATTATCATTCAAGACAAACCCATTGGCGGATCTACCTAGTCAAGAATGGTGGTTAAATAAACACTAATTTTTTATAGCTATCTAATAACTTTGTATATAGATAATAAAAACATATCAACAGTTATGTTTGGTGTTTTCTAAAGTCAAACCTTAGCAATTCTTTAGGGTGGGTCCATATATAAATTTCCGAGGTTTGGACCAAATAAAAATATGAACATCAAGTGCTGTCCAATAGAAATATAACAAGTACTCCGTAATATATTTCAATATAAGGAAAATAAGTGTTAAAAAAACTAAAATCGATCTATTTCACGAATTATTGTAGTGTATATAAAAAAAAAACCCCTAAATGTTATATGGATGACCAATTGTCTCAAAAGCGAATTAATTGAGTTGAAATCTGTATTATAAAATGTTGGGGATTAGACTTGTATTAGGAAGCAAGTTATGGGTACGAGTTATATATAAAAACTTATGGCAAATAGTTGAAGTAAAATAGAATTGCAAAACAAAATATAATCAAATAATAATAATGCAACCGAAATAATTAAACTAGAACAATACATGCACGATTAAAAATGCAACCCAAATAACTGAACTACTAAACTAGAATAAGACTCTACTAAAGTAAGAATTATAGCTTATAGCCTTGAGCCTTCCCATTTTAAAAAGATTGAAACTCTCAATCTAATTGTCTTATACTATACGCTGAATCCTCAACCTAATTGCCTTACACTATACGTAGGAGTGAATCGCGATATTACTTAACTGACCAAATAGACTGAGGCTTCCATAAAGTCAAGTATTCAACTCATACAAGATCGTTTCTAAAGGAGGAGTCAAACCCACACCACAGTGAATTCGTAGATGCTTACAATACCTTACCGCAATACTAGCTTTTTACCAGTTACGTTTGAGCTATGCCCTGAAGTCCTGAGCCTTCCCATTTTGAAGTTAGTGATTATGGATGCGATTAAGAGTATTGGCGGCAAAAGTTAATACTACAAAAGAATGCCTCAATTCTTAAAAATAAAGGATAATGATTTTCTCATTTCAATTTTTCATATTGACATTCAATTTCTTTGTTATCTTATAATTATTTTATACAAGAAGTGAAGCTAAGTGTTATTATCAACAAATGGATTATGTTAGTGCGAAAATATTGACCAAGTATTTCGCTATGTCATCAAGAACTACTACTGGGCCGACGTATTAACAAAGACGAATGACAAGGATATATCTCGAAGATTACTTACTTTCAAGATTCATAAGACTCCTTTAATTGATATACTATGGATGATTCTCGTTGATAATGGGAAAGAAATATATGGACATCAACTACAATATTTACGCGACATTCTACAAGGGAAAGAATTGAAGTATTAATTGTCATACCAGAAACGGAGCATCCTTGAATTAATAATCTTTCATTCGTCAGCTTGCGCCACAACTATATATACTTATGCATCAATGAACCATTTCATAATATATTGCTCAGATTGTCATGTAGGCAAAATAACTGAGAGTTTGCTTTCATTTATTAAATGCATTTTAGTTACTTTAGAAAACTCCTTTAGATTGTACAACTGTTGTTAATATCCTCACGACAGCCTAACTTTTATAGTTTACCATCAGATAAGTCACATATCGTATAGCATTTAATTGGGCGAGAGCGCCTTGAGCATCGTGGGGGTCAATTTATCTACTGCGATAGAGTATCAGCAAATGACAATCGTAAGATCAGATAAGCTTCGTCATTTTATGTAATTCTTAATATCTAATCGCTCATCGGCTTTATTTTGCCCTCTGTGATTAGGTTCATACTGACCTAACCCGATTACCACTCTATCGTATATTTACTTGTCGTAACTCTATTTTATTTGTCTATGTATTCAACCGCTGCCGACAATAAGTGTGACACCGTTACCGCGAACGACACATCGCTTTCAATCGAATCAAAGCGACACTCTAAAGCATAAGGACGAGCATCAAAGGTAATCTGGAACGGAATATTTTAAGTAGCGAGGTCAATCACCGACCACCACTTCGACGCTATTAATTATCCCTACCGAAAGTGCCAAGATGATCGTGATTTCTCAAGTCTACCGACATGTTACGGAAAGTTGTTCGCACCGATTTGATTTACACCAAATGTTACTAATAACAACGTAAATAATACCGAAACTTGAGGCTATTTGTACTGGAGAAGAAGAGGAACTAGCATTGGGAAACAATAAAACCCTCAATGCTATATTCAATGTTGTAGATGTCAACTTGTTCAAACTCATCAATACGCAAAATCGTAGCCTAAGCAGTCTGGGAAACTGAGACAAATTCTATTTATGAGCTCTAGAAAGCATGACAAGACCTAACAATTGACACCGATTTGAAACTCTGAAGATGGAGGAGGATGAATCAATAACATCGTACAACAACAAAATTAAAGACATCGCTAATGAGTCCTCGTTGGGAGAAACCATGAAGAATCGCATGTGCTCATGAGAAAATTCTCAAAGTCCTCTCTCCTAAAGAAATTTTCTCACATAATGGGCATTCTAGAAGATGTAGGAGTCATGTCAACTATTGAAACAGTTGGTCCATACATCTGCAAGGCGTAGGTCAGTTCTCGCAATAATGACAAGGGATATCATTTATCCGCAGTTCTTTTATATAAAAAGGTAACACTTCAAAATCGTACTTTTGAATTCTCTCCTATCAGTTTCAACGCTATCGATAGCAACGGGGGAGTGTAGTGGATATAATCTTCAACTTTCTGAGGTTGTCAAAGTGTTGACTGGAGGTGTTGTTGACAATTGGCCTACCAAAGGACAAATACCCTCATCCAAGCAAGTTGTTAAGATATTGTTTCGCATGGCGCGAAAATCAGAATCGGGTTCCTACGACACACGACTAGCGTGGTCGGGGCTTTCAACGGCCGAGTCTTGTACATGATAGGCATAGGGGCCTCTTTCAACTTTGGGTAGTTTATTTTATCCGACTGCTCAAGATGCAAAATCCTGAACGCCTCCTCAAGCCAATTACATATCCTAGTCTATCAGCAGAAGATTACGGAACTTCAACATCTAGATATCCTATCGTCAGAGATGCATAAGCTCATTCCCCTGTGGTTTATCATCATCAACCCTAAGCGCACATGCCTCTCCAAACGGATGCTTGCATGGTTGTGTGCCATTTTATTTATTTTTTCTATTCTTTGATTATGTTTTTGGGACAAATAGGGGTAGAATAGTCCAGATGGAGAACCCATATGGTGGAACTTATTTGTTTTTGTTAGGTTATCCTCGTGGTGTTATCCATTTTTATTTTAAGGAACCTGCTTACCATCTGGTTTTAACAACAAGCATTTATTATCTGGGTATTTTGTCTATCTTTCCCGTTGGTATTTATTTATGTTGTCCCGTGTTGCATAGGGTTCTTATGTGATTTGTTGCAAAAAACTTACCCAAAGGTGGTGTTTGTTAGTGCGATAAGATTGGCCAAGTGTTTCTCTATGCCATTTTAATTATTACTAGCGGATAGCCTTAACAGCCTGAAGTGGACAAGGATATATCTCGATGATTACTTACCATTTGCGAAGAAGACCTTTAATTGATATGCTATATTTGATTCTCGACGATAATGGAAAATATATAATTAAGGACAACAACTAGAATGGAAAAAAATTGATGTATTAATTGTCATCATGTAGAATGGAAAAAACCTTGAACTAATGATCTTTCCATTTGTTGGTTGTACCTACAACTATATATACGCCTCTATGCATACCAAGCTAACTACCACTTCATAATATATTGTTTTGTATTATTTTATGTGGCTAAAGAACTGAGAGAATTTTTATTTGTTTGTAGGATGAATGTACGGAGTTACTTTATAAAACTCTCTTAGATTCTACAATTGTTGTTAGCATCCTATTACGACAGTCTTGATTTTATAGTTTACCATTCTATAAGTCACATACTGGGAGATATTGTGACGTGAAAGAGAGGTGTCTTGAAGTCAGGGGGACCTGGACTTCTTCATCAGGGTAGGAGTAGAATAGGGAGAAGGAGAATTGGCGATTCTAACTCACATTTAAACAAATATTGTCATATTTGACTTTTACCCTTTCCCTTTTGATTTCTGTCAATTCTTTCCCTCTATTTTACCATTCTACTTATTATTTTTTCAAAATAATCTCCTACAAATAGATTATGAGGAGTAAGAATATTTGTATGTATATGTCTATTCCATCTAAAAAGACAATAAAAATCACATAGAAGAAAGAAGAGAAAAGGAAGAAATCTAGAAGTTCATCTTCATCAAATTTCGATAACGAATTAAGAGTATAAAATATCCTAAAGTTATAGTATTATGTTTACATAGAAAAGGTTGCCTCAATGATCTCATAAACATAGCATATAGTAATAATTATTATCTGAAATATTATTGTGTGACATTCTATTTTTTCATTGGAGTTTTTTTGATTCTCTTGTAATGTATCTATACAACTAACTTTGTCCACGAGATAGAAAAGGCTCCCTCAATGATCCCATAAATAAAGTAGATAGTAATAATTATTATCTGAATTTTTTTTGTATGAAATCCTATTTTTTCATTGGAGTTTTTTGGCTTGAATGCATAAGCAGAAAACGGACAGATTTGCATATCAGAAGCTAATATTTAATTATTCTTAAAAAATCATTATGATGTCAAGTTTATTTCTAAAATCTCATTGTGTATTCGTTTAAAATCCGCTGACAAAGAAGGTCCACGAATTTGGCTAAATAACACTGCCGAGGTTACGGCATGAAAATAACACTTGGTTTCTTTATTTTGCTAAAATAACACTTACTTTTTAAAAAACCATTCCATTTTCTTCTTTTATTTCTAACCCTTACTTTTGAAAAATAACACCCTCCCCTTACGAAAGTATTAAATTATCCTTATTTTTTTTTAAAAAAAACCCTTCCCCTTTTTCTCCATTCTTCTCTTCTCTTTTTTTCAATCCACCATCATCTACCACCACCATCTTCATCACCCACCACCCACCATTATCCCTGCCTCCCCAGAAAGCTTTCCCCCCACCCACTCTATTTTCTCACACACCCTCCCCTTATTTTCCGCCACCTCCCGCTTCCGCCCCCACCGAATTGCGATCCCATCCCCGTAAAACCCGAATCGCGACTTCTCCTCAGAACACTTAGAATCGTGACCCTCCTCTCTTCTTGCTTTTTAAGTTTTGTTTTATAGGTAAGATTTCATTTTAATCAAAGCGGGTTTAAATCAATTTGGGCGCGATTGGGAAAACGCGTCGGGGCCGTTTTCACGACGGGCGGGCGTTTTGCCGCGTGATGATCGGGTGCTCAGCGTCGGTGGCGCGGTAAAATATTACTCAATATACACCACTAAACACCAAATACACCTAATATGCACCAAGTCGAGTATATCGATGTTCAGTTATGTTTCAAAGTAACGCTGATTTTGCGCCGGGCGCGGCGATTGCTGGCAAGGTTGCGGGTTTGGGCGGTTGGGGACGCGAGTGTTTTGGGGCAAAAGGCGCTGGGGTCGTCAGAGCCGCGATGACGATGGGCGCGTGGTGATTTTTGGTTAGTGGCCGCTTTAGTACGAAAGCGCGCGCATTGGGGCGCGATGTAGCCGCGGGCAAGGACGGGTTATCCGATGGCGAGGCGCAAGTGAAATAAGCCAAGAAAGATAAGCATGAAGATTTAAGAAAAGGCGGTAATTTATTAATGTTGGGGTGAAGCGGTATTAATTTAGCTAAAAAAACTAATGTATTATTTTGTTTAATAAGATGGTTGACCATATTATTTAATCAAATTCTTCATATGTTCACTACTGTTACTAGAGGGAGAATTTTGTTTTTTCATTAAATGCATTCATTTATGTATTGAGTTAAGCTTTATTTATTTGTCAGTGTATGCTTAAAAATATTTGTATTTGAGATTTTTCGTCTGATAGAAATTGACTTTGGATTAAAATAATACTAGTCCTTAATCATAATTCATAATACTGCTTAGAAGTTCATTAAGTTGCCATGGTTTTGTTAATGTAAATGGTTTTTAGTACGTGGTACAGATTCCGGTATTACACTTAATTTATACAGCTAATTTTTGTCGTGGTTCACAATGAAGGTTTCCTGAATTATCTCATCACTATTAAAAACAAATCGGGCTACACTACGCCCCTAACTTCCTCGCCTGGATTTCCTCAGCTTTCGAAAGAAAGGAATCGCGGGATGGGTTCTAACCCATGTAGTGGACGAGGAGCTTCATTTCAACCGCCTAATACGAAATTCTACTCTATACGACTTATATACCGAACATCTCATCACTATTGACACTATAGTCGCATGGATTTTGGAATGTAAACGCCTAATAATCTAAGTATCTAAAGTAGAGCCTCGTTTAATAATGAGTCGATCTCAACTAGTTGCTCGGCTCGGCCTGGCTCGGGCTCATGTTTAAACTGCCCGGGTCTCTATCGAGCCACGAGCCGCCTCTTCAGTTCGTTGGTTTCCGAGTCATGAAATTACTATGAGTAATTTTAGCTGACGATTCAAATTTACCTCAACACCAACGTGTCGTTATGATGAATTTTTTATTATAATCTAGTTAATTTCACATTCAATTTATCAATTGACAATTAACGCTCATCTCTATTATTTCAGATGCACTTTATCCCTTTAAAAATTCTAAAATTTCCACTGTTGAAAGTGCTCTGAAGCTCGCCAGGTTTTTGCCTCCTACTGGCGAGCACAACCAAGCCTTGCGCTCGCTTGCACCGAGCGAGTCAGGCCTTCCAACTGGTACCGACTGACTCAAGCACAAATTTCTACTCCAAAGTTGTCCGGCTTTTCAATGCGTTTTCCCAAAGCGGTCTGCCTTTTTCGTGAATTATCGTACTGATTATTGTAATAATATCATTTCAAATTACCACTAGCTTTAGGTTTTGACTCATGAACATAGAAGAGTTAGTAAGCACACGAATAAGTTGGAATCAACAAAATTAGATTTCGACAAATTTTTATAAAAGAAGGGTAGTTGGTTGAGTCACGTATTTTTAAAGAGACCACGCATTTTATTATTAGATTTGTCCCATAATTTTATTTTTGTTAAATTTCCAATTTACTTTTGTGATGATAGACTTTCTAACTATATCAATGGCCAACCTAAAACCTTACTCCAGAAAGGGTAATTTGAAATGACACATTATTAGTTATAGGAGTAATTTGAAATGTTTAATTAATAATTAATAATCCAGGACAATTGAAATATTTAAAATTTTGTAGAACAATTTGAATTGTTTAATTATTTCAGGAGCAACTTAAATATTTAAATGGCAAATGGCTTTGACATCACTCAATTTTCATTTATTTACCTTTTCATCACTCATAGAGCATAGTCACATTCGAATCTAAAATAATCGATCACTCAAGCTCATAAATTAATTCACTCAACTATTTCCAAATACTCTTCAGTTATTCATCCATTTTTGCCATTTAATCCAGCGTGTGTGTATTTTCGTCCACTCCAAAAAAAATTATTGTTCATCTTCCTCAACTAAAAAAATCGTCTAATTTCTAGGGGAAGGCAATGCATGTTTAATTTCTAAACTTTCAAAACTACTAATCAAGAGCTATGATTGCACGCATTATCAAAAATATTTGCATCAGATTCTTATCCGCCAAAAACTTTATCCATCTTACTAAGCACTTCCTCAATAGGCAATTTATTTAAACACGCAAACAGGTTAGTTCATCAAGGAGATGTTCGCCGCGAAGACCAAGAACTATTTCAAATTTATCCCAATCCAAGACTTAACTGCCTCGCGAGACACGCCGCTAAGTGCCCTCTACAACCGAGTTAAGAGTAGGTCAAGCTTATCAGTTCCCCTGTTTTACATCCAACAAGAAAAGCACAAATAAGTTGTTATGTCCTTGTCACAAGGAACCCACTGTTCATCAATTTCAATACTACGCTGCTAAGGCTCCACATCCAACAAAGACGCACAAAGAAGCTGTTAAGGTCCTTGCTTGTCATGAACCCACTGGGTTAAGGTTCATCACCTACTACCTACGCTCCTAAGGCTCTTGAATTGCCCAAATTATTACCTGAGACAAGTCATGAAACATCACTGAATGTAAGCGAGAATGTAGAAACTAGAACTATACAACAAAAACTTTGCAAACGAACAATACAAAAACTCATACTAGAATTACACAAACGACACAAAAATTACACAAACTATTACAACGAAAATGATAAACTGTGATAGGTCACGCTACAACGCTTTCCTTAAAACGATTCGACTTTCCCTCGGGTGCTAAGGACCTAATGCAGACGTGACACTTCCCAAAAAGATAAAACCACCTCACGATCGCCTTCACTAGCATTATGAACCGACCGACCTAACCGCCTGCCAGCCTCGAAAGTATCACGTGAACAAAAAAGAGATGGTAGCCTTGATTTTGTGAACTGCAAAGTGCTTTGATTTTTTGATTGTGGCGAGACATGGGAGCCTAAAGCCCGATTAGGCAGAGAGTCAGCCGAATCAACGCTTTTTCTGTATTAAGGTGCACGAAACACCCTTAATTAGCAAATCAAAACATTTTGTAACAAATACGCATCAACACACTCAGATTGTCCCATCTGGTAAATAACCGAGCACTGGCTTCAATTTAATTTCAAATCAGAGACCGAGCTCAACTGAGCAAAGGGCTCCGCATTTACCCCCTTTTCGAATCAATTGTCCGCAGTCGCACACACGCACTGCTTCACAATTTCCGAGCCCATTTTCCCCTGATTTACACCCCCGCAGCGCTAATTTTTTGCATATGAAGAATCAATTTACCAAGTCAAAGACTTATTACGAAGATTCTCTCCTCTATCTAACGCGATGTTTATTTTTCAAACTTCACGTGTTGTTCTATCTTTTGCAATGCTCATCGACATAAACGAGAGTAAAAATTGATTCACAATACTCTAATATCCAACATCCCCACATGAATCAAAATTTGTATTTAAACAAAATCAATAAAACCCAATATCCCCTGGCCACGACATACAATTTGAAAATATTTCGACTCGATAATAAAAAGGAGAAAGCAACGCATCGATTCCTCGCATAAGATAGGTAGCGATGGCCTCGAACCTTCCTCATGGTACATATAAGCATTCACCAACGTACATAGTAGACGTGTCTTGGAACTAATCCGCTTTTGGTAGCAAATGCATTTACATACTTCACACATGTCTCGATCCGACTCAGACGCTTCACTATCATGGTCTCGGGTTAGGCCTGACACATGCCCGCTTCTATGAGTTGTCGCTGAAATGCACTCCGAGCATTTCTATTCTAAAGCTGGCCTTACTTTTTTACCACATAGGTGACTCTTCATACTCTTTCGAGTAACTCGCTTATTCCTTTCTTCAAGATTTCATGTGAGTCATTAAAGCATAAATTTTAACCTTACTCCCCGCAGTATCAATTGCTTTCTATTTAAGAATGTGCAGGGAAATTTCCATAGTGATCTACTAATACAATATGATCGCTTGTCCCTTGGAACCCGAATCTGGGATATCCAAATAACTAGGTGGTTGTCACTCATTTGCATTTTTCTCAAGGGTTAATCCCATTCCTTTCGATGAATTCTCAACTAGTTCTTTTCTAATCCCTCGTCAACGGATCCGCTTATGTTATCCTTTGATTCATATAATGGTATTACGTCGCCTTATGAATGTCTCGACTTTACCATTATATAAGGGTCAAGGTGTCTCCACCCGTGCACTACTGTCACAATATACGCAAATCGAGGCGCCAAGCTTCTCCCACTCCTAATATCCTCAAGAAATCGCTTTAACCATTTGGCTTCTTCCCACACTTGTCTAAGGCAATGAACTCGCATCTACCGTGGATCCGCAATTACCGCTTTTGCTTTGGAGACTCCACGACACGCATGCACCGCCGAAAAGGGAACACATATCCACTAGCAGCCTAATAATCTCCAAAGATCGGAGGGGCTCCATCTTGCATCCGCGTACTCCCTCAAGATGTACTGATAACGCTGTGAGAATGGCAACCCTAATCCCGAGTAGTTCCTGCGCGATCGCACTATAGCTTCCCAATGATCGCTACCGGATTACTCGTATATCTACTCAATTTCCGCTTACGTAATGTGTTTACATCCAGCCTAAGATAAATCTCATCAGTATTACGATTCGAATAACTTGAGAATACTCTGCTGAGAGACACTTTTCCATTTATTCTTCTCAAGTGGTGTATCACATGTTCATCCAATCGGAGTTACACTCTCCAAATCATCTTGGAAAATTTCCGAAGAATTTATCGACATAAATAAGGATTAGGTTAACACTGCATCAAGCATTAGTTCTCACAATACGGATTCCCAAAATTACATTTGCTTGTCCCATGTCCTTCATGTCAAACTTGGAGTTCAACATATCTTTGGTGGACCGAATCATCTTTGATCGCTACTAACAACGAGCATGTCATCCACATACAAAGCCAGTAATTACATATTCCTCTCTGTTGGATTTTACATAAATACACTTCACACTCATTATTTTAAATCCACTGAAGACCAAACTTCTCATGACATTGTTTAGGCGTCAGCTTTAACCCATGCAAAGATTTGACAAGTCGATATACTTTTCTTTTTTACTCTGTAACTATAAACCTCAAGCTTGCTCCATGTAAATTTCTTCATCTAATTCTCCGCTTAAGAAAGTTTACATCCATTTGATGCATACATCTAAATTGGTAATAACTAAGCACCGCTGTGGATAATTCTAATGGATGTTATCTCAATAATCCTGCTCCCGACTAATATTTAAAATAGTATACTAGTCGCCGGGGTGGAGTATTTCGAGGAGAAATAAAAATTTCGGTTGAATAGTTGAAAATACAACGATCGGTCGGTTGGGTGATATTTTCCGTTTTGAGAATTTAAAGATGATCGATGGAAATTATATTAGCTAAATATAATTGTTTAAATATTATCGCTTGGAAGTACTATCAGGATATTAAAACTATAAGAAAGATCGATCAATTAAATCGACGGCTTTCACTCATATAAAGTTTAATCGGGCCAACCCATTAACCCATAATCAACCTAGGCCCAAAGAGAGCTCATTTTCTTCTCCAGAACAACCGACGGTGATTCTTCTCCCCTTAAAATTTCTCTTCCATTTCTCTTCCATCTCGCAAGCTGACCTCAAATTTCGAGAGTTTGTCCTCATCATCCTCTTCGATTCAAGCGCAAAAAGGTTGAAACTTTTGAGTATTTTAAGTAGTTTCAAGCTATGCTTGACTTTTTGTATTTCAATTTTATCAAGTATAATCGATTCTTGGGTTCTAAATTAGCTTATTCTCGAGCTTGAAATTACATTTGTTTGGATGTGGGAATTTCGACGCTTAGGGTCGCGGACTTTTCGGAATTTTGGGTTAATTTCGGTTTTTATGAGACAATATTGAATATAATTATTATCTGTGCTTAGATTATAGTATGCTAGATGAAAATAATCGATATTCGGGGCAGAAAAGTCATTAAGTATGTATTTGAAGTCAATTTCTCTCGAAGATTTCGTATCGACTTTTTTCTAAAACGTTGTCGGTAATATAAATACGTATCGACCTTTATCAGGATTATTTCGAGGTGGAAATTATGATTTATAAGTCAGCCGAGGAATATATGTTGAAATTAGTTTATTAGATTCGTAGTAAATGCATTGGATTTGAAGCTGTTAGAAATGGGTTTGATTAGTTGAAAAGTTTATATATCGTAAAATTGAAATCATTGAAATGTTAGTAATTAGATATGCATGGCCGATTAAGGGATTTAATTCCAGAATAAATTGGCCATTTTAATAGTCTTTGAACATAATTAGCAATCTATATCAAGTTGTTAATTTGTAACTAAAACGGGTTGAAAAGCTCTAATTTAATTAAGATAAGGATTAAAGCTCATTGCGAGTAGTAATTGTAATTTCTTGTGTTTTGATTGTGACGCTGAACGCGAGCACTCGATCTATTAGACGAGACGCTTCTTATCATAATCCGCGGGAGTACTTATCTCACGGGCGCCATTACGCATTTCCTACTTTAAATCACAGAAACATGTCATCAAGGGGTATGATTCTCACAGAAATACATGCCATTGTTCCCATGACATGCAGGATTCATTTGCGCGAGCCATTTATACGCATTACGTGATCGTGGTTTCGTGGCGCTGAAGATTCATGCAGCCTAAGTAATACTGCTCGGGCGTCTTGTCTAAGATTTCTCGATTTCATGGCCTTGCTCAAGATTTCTCGATTTCATGGCCTTGCCAAGACGCTTATATTTATGTGGCATCATTTCGCTAGCTTGCGATCGATTTATGATCATAGATGTCTTGAATACAAGGCTTTGATATCATTGGGAGGTATCAAGTTAATTACGGGGCGACTTCGAGGGTGACTCGAGTATTAGGATATGACCCTATAGCTTGAGATAATTAGGTTAAAGCGACTCTCCTTCCCTGTGATACGTGTGACGACGCTTCGCCTTATACTCTAAGAGAGTGCTCAAGCAAATGTAGATCTATTATCACTTGCTATGCGCATTTCCATATTGCCTTATACTGCATAAGCAATGAGATCTATCATCACTTTTCTATGTGCATCGTCGGTGTTAGCCTTAACTTCGGGTATAAGTGCAATGAGATCTATTATCACGTCAAGCATGCAGTATCAGTTTGCCGGGCTTTATACTGCTGTATAAGTGCAATGAGATCTATTATCACCAAGCATGCTAAGACGTTTGCTGCTGCCTTATACTTTGGGTATAAGTACACAAGGAGATCTATTATCACTTTCATTGTGGTGCATTGTTATGCTGGCCTTATACTACTAGATAAGAGAGCAAAGATTTATCATCGTCCTGGCCCTCATGTGTAGACGGAGCGAAAGATACGCGCATTATATTTAGATAAAGGAGACATTTAAGATACGGGTCAATACTGTGAGTTATACGCTGCTGAGTCTCTCTCAGATTTTATTCTCAAAGTATTGTGCCTTATCGAGACTTTGTATTATATTCGACATGTCATTAAAGTTCACGGTGTTGTATAACTGCTTTATGACTCGCTTATCAAGTTATGAAATTCAGCCGATTATACTAGATGTCATTGGATTTAAATTATGCTCTAATTAGGTTTCAAGTTGATTATTGATAATATGATCTTGATTTTTCTTACGAATCCCATGCTGCCGAGATACACCGTTATACATCCTTTAAGGTTAAAAGTTGTATTAAATTCGTCAGATAACTTTGAATGAAGCGTATTACATATAAAATTATAAATCGATTTTATGCTAATCTATGTATTTATGTCATGAGTATTTGTATATAGCTAAAAGTTGATTCAAACGTGTTAGAGCATAAGCATGCATCTAACCACTTTACGCTTGGATACCATCATGTGAATAAGTTCCAGACAATGACGATTGTGATAATTCCGCACTTAAGTTATCTCGATTTAAGATATACGCTGCCTCAGCTTGTATTTAAAGTAATGAAACGCATTTGGAGGTTCTGTGATAAACATTTAGACATCATAGGAGGTGTACGACTATAATCGGGAGTAGCACTTAAGATGAATCCAAAGATGTCGTCGAGTTGGGCGACGCTGAAAGCATGTAGACGCCGAGATATATGTTTGAGTTGTCAGGTGTATTAGTTGCATATTATGCTCGGGTATTAGCTATACTTTAGAAAGATAACAAATAGAGAGATATCTCCCGATTAAGGTGTACCGCGAGTGTTTGTCGACGCTGCTGATTTGTCTGTCAATGGTGCCATTAAGAAATATTTATCTTGTCGAGAGGAACATATAAATTATAAATTCTCGAGGCGGATAGTCGCAAATAGGTAAGTGGTCTCTAATTATCCTTGTTTGTAATGAAATGTAGGTTAACTCTATGATATTTGTCTTCACTCACTTTTCTATTTCCTATGGGCGGGCGCTTTTATGTCAAGCCATGGATTTGACCGAGATGCATTGGTCGAGTAAATTTATCTCTGCCGGAGGTGGCTTACTGTGGCTCAAGACCGCAACAAATATATTTTTTTGGAGTTTTGTTGTACATAATAATTATTGTTGTCTCGAAGTTGTAAAACAAGCTGGGATGTTGTATTTATATTATTACTTTTCGCTGTCAGAAGGCTGTTAGTTCAATTCACTGACAAAGCCAGACATTTTTGTTACTACTTAAATGGGTTATTTTTATTGTTATCCATCACATGATTCGACATTCGTACATTTACTCTGCCCTAACTCAGCCCACTGGGCAGGTCGCTATAATCCTTGTCACAGAGAATAAGTATCAAAACATTCTAGTCCTTTCTTTTGGTTTGTCTCACAAATGACTACTTACTTTGTACTTATCTATCGGCCCCATCAAATTTTCACTTTCCTCTTAAAAAATCGATTTAGATTTTAAAGCCTTACATCCCCGCGAAGATCCAATTAATTCCTGGGCGTGATTCTCAGAAAATTGAATCAACTTCACTCTCGTATAGCTTACTTCCAAAATGCACTACTCGCTTGATCCGATGATCCTCAAGTTCGGTGTTCACCAAGAATATAATGCTTACAAAAATCATAACAAAACTACTGACATTGCTCTTTTACTACGCTGTTCTTCCTCACCTTCCTTACCTTGACTATCCATAGTCTCAGATCGGTGGACTACCTTCAGTTCAGCGTGTCCTTTAGATGTCGGCACCTTCATTAGATTTCATCTGAAAGACATGTCGAACAACGTGACATTCCATGATTGTAATATTGTATTCTTTGTTCACTCGTGAATCGTCACTCTTATGAACAAGAAACCGATATGCATTACTATCGCGGAACATATCCAATAAAAATTACATCGCCCATTTTAGGACCAATAGTCGTCACAGGAGAGTAATACGACTCTTCGCTTAAACACCACACCAAGATATTGTAGGTCGAGCTCTACCTCAACAATTCAAACGGGTCTTATCCTCATTCTACGTGAATTTGTTCAGCAGGTAATTAGTCGCCGCATTGCTTCCCCCACATTCTCGGTGTAAGATCAACTTATCAATGCGCATCCATCATCTCTTCTTCAATGATCGACTTTCTGAATCCCATCTGACAGGAGAATATTGGTCACTTCGTGAACAATACCACGCCGTAACAAAATTGACCAAACGCGTAGACATACCTACTAGCCCTATCAATTGCACTACTTTTATCTTTTCTCTGCTCGATTTTCAACTTCTTTATAGGCAAACTTATCGACACTTCCTTTTTATTTTTCATCAAGTATACATAGCAAAATTTTTATAATATCATCTACAAAGGTGATAAAACATCTATTTCACCTTTGATCGGGGAATCATTCTAACGACCCACCCTAAGCCCACGCCTGAGTATTAAGATCATTAACAACATGTACAATTGCAGTCACTAATCTGATGGATAAAATAACAAATACGACCAATGACATTAACAAAGACAAAACTCTATTCCATCATGTGTTCCAACAACACATCCAACAAAACAATGCATTAAACGGTATCACAACCAATTCGAATAATACAAATCAAGGATATACAAGAAATCCAAAATACAACATACAGGAGTGATGACAAACTGCATCTCCCTCAATAAAAATACAACACAAGCCTAGAAATATACAAGTCGACAACAAAAGGGAACGACCGATTAGGGACTTCCTATGCCACCACCGCTTCACATATTTATCTTTTTCACGCAACTCAAAGAAAATAGATCCTCCGCCAATTCAATGATCGCTTCCTAGAGCACTGCATAAAACGCCCGCCCATGAGAGAAAGTGGAGTCACCTATTGCCCGAAAGTGAATATAAATACCACAAACTTACCCAATCTACATATAATCACGCTATATATAACATATGTATATACACATCCAAAGTTGCTAATGAATAATCATTCCACAACTACATGTAGTCCTCTTATAATGATATCACATAATACTATACGCAAGAGCTTATAACCATCAACAATGATATTCATTAAGGGCAATAGCTCTAATACACAAAATCATCAAATACATCAAACGAGGAATCCACCTCCACAAATAATAAACCAAACGAGAATCCACCTCCACAAATAACCAAAAACGAGTGAATCCACCTCCACACAATAAATAAATAAAGCGGAGAATCCACCTCCAAATAACAAACAAACGAGGAATCCACCTCCAAATAATCGACGAGGCTCCAACTCCATCCTCCCGACCGAGGCTACACCCCTCGAGCACGCATATCACACCAAACGTCCCGAATCCACTCGGCTACCCACTCAATACGATACCACACCAAACCTCCCGGCCTGGGTCACCACCGCCTCCGGGCAATAACAAACAAAAGCTAGAATCAAAAATATTAATGTACCACACACAAAGACAAGACATCAAAGCAGACACGCGTATAAATCTACAAATTTACTCACTACAATCTCATAACATCAACTGATCACAACTTCATTCTATAATATAAATCATAATCACCACTATCTCGCCGATATGAATCATAATCCCAATTATCTCATAATATGAATCATAATCACAATTATCACAATATCAATCATACTCTCAATTATTACATAATACGAATCATAACCGCACAATACACATGTCAAAATACTCCATGACACACACATGCAAATATAATAACATAATATATACGGTTGGTTCCCATCAGCTTAGATTTGTACTCACCTCGAGCCCAAAAAGCAAGAATGATAAATTTATAGTAAATTCCTCGTACAGTCCAGCTCAACTCCTATTCAAAGAAATTATACATTATAACACATTCCGTAGAATAACCTCTCTTAACATCTATATAAACCCCGAGTATTATACCACGTCTCACAATTCAAATTTACTACTCTTAGCAATCATCCTATCCCCAAGATTAGTATACACTTCTAAAATTCCAACGTAACTACATTCTTCTTACCAACTTACAACTCCGGCTATTCTGACATTCCCACCAATAACACTTTAATCAATTCTAACTAATCCAACAATCAATTGCCAACTAATTAAACCATTAAATACAACCTCCAATTCAAACACTAAATACTATTCGAACTTTCTCCAAACTTTCTCAACCCAATCCCTACCTATCCATATCCAAACCAATAATTCTATTCCAAAAAATAACTATATTAAAGTCCTCTAATCTCCTACTACAAATGTAGCACCTAAGAAAAGTCAACAAAAGTCAATAAAGTCAAACCTCAACATACACCACTTTCTAACCCAAATAATCACTCAATGTCACCTTAAATCCCATAAACTAAACTTAGATAACATTTCTATCACATAATAAAGTCAAGATCTAAAAGTCAACATAAAAGTCAAACTAACAAATAGTCAACTATACTTAAAACGACGATTTGAAGATTAAACTCATAATCCCTTTGATGAATCCAGAGACGGAAACCCAGATTAAGCGGTTGTGATTCCATAAGATTTGTTAAGAAAAATGAAAAACCAAGTGGAAAGCGCTGGTATGGTGGTTCGGCCCTTCCTTACGAAAGCAAGAGAATGATTTGATTTCATGTTAAGGCGCAGATAAGTGTTAAGAAGAAGTGCCAGAGGCGTGACCTTTGCCGAGTTTAGGTCTCGCTTTGGTTCGTGAATTTCGCTTCGCTCTGGGCTTAACAACATAATTGAACACGAAGTCAAATTAAATTTCCGTTTCAAGATATATTATCATTCAACCCATATTATCATTATTCGATTTAAAATTTTAACTTTAACCGAAACTCTCAACCGCAACTAAAATCATATATAAAAAAACAATTGTTTATACGAACGGCTATTTCATGGGCCTACGCGATGACGCCACTATTTAACGCAGACGGTGAGGTTTATTATTTCTAACCACGTTGGAAATGTCGCTTCCTCGTCGATTTTGCTTCAACACATGTTTCACTGTAATTTTATCAATTCTTAATCTATAAACTTATTAGGTATGTGGATCCAATCATCATTGTTCACAAAGACTAGAGTTCACATGCATCTAACCTACTATGCCATAAATTAGAATTCTTTTCCAGCGACCCCATCAAAGCTCATGAACTCCTCGAGAAATGGGGCGAGCAAAATCATTCTTCTTACCCTCGAAAGACCCCGGCTAAGATCCAAGTTCCACAACATTGGCCTTAGACTCCCGCAGAGTCGGGATAAATGGTGAAAACCCCCCTTCCTATCGCCTCTCTCTTCAATCTCTGCCGAACCGAGCAATCAGCAACAGTTCATCCCACGCTTGTGTCAGATAATCAAGAAGTCCGGCTCAAGATGGTGGCACTCGACATACCGCAACCTTGAACATTTCGTTCAACACCATTCCTTCAACTTGAAGCTCGTGGAAGACAACCTCAAGTTCTCGGAACTGATCATCCACCGATTTTCCATCCACCATTTTATACTCCAGAAATTTACCCACAATAAATTTCTTGGAACCCGCATCTTGAGTCTTATATTTGAACTCAAGTGCGTCCCAACACCTGCTTTTGTAAAGAGCGTATGTTTTATATATGCTATACAAACTATCCGACAAATGTCAACAACTAATTCCGACTAAATAATCGGAATGCCTCCAGAGCTCCACCGCAGCCCAAACTCGCAAACACCATCATTCAACCGCAGGAGGTTCTCAACCGTTAAGAACCGCTGTAAAGTTCAAGGGTCGTAGATAGAAATCACTGTTTCTACCTTTGAAATTCACCGAAAAACAAAGCGAGGCTTTGCTTGTCATTTTTCTGCATCACCTAACAATTAAAAAGTAGAGGAAAGTGACCGTGGGTCGGGCAAAAGTTGGAGGAATCTGTCGGTATTTACCACCCTAACAACTCAAGAAACACCACCAGAACAACCGCATTCAAAATACAGTGAGGAAGCCAGCTAATTCTCGACGAACGCCTTTGAAACGCTTTGAAAATCAACACCATCCGAACACCACCGACCACACCAAAACATTTTGACCATCACTGCATCACCATAGAAGGCTATCAACATCGACTCCATCGCAGTTGCTTCAAGTGTTGTGAGCCCGATCGAATACGTGCTTGTTGTAAGGAGCCAGAGAAACGGAACTATGTAACAAAACTTTGCAAATGAACAATACAAACTCATACTAGAATTACAATAAACGACATAAAAAATTACACAAACTATTACAACTTAAATGATAAACTGTGATAAAGTTTCACAAGCATAACGCTTTCCTCTTAAAAACGTATTCAACCTCTTTCCCTCGGTGCTAAGGACTTACGTAGACGCATAATTTCCCGTGATAAAACCACCTCACGATCGCCTTCACTAACACTCATGAATCATCATTTAACCGCTTCACGAGCTCGAAAGTATCACTTTGAACAAAAGAGATACTGGAGCTCTCGGATTTTGTGAACTGTGTGTCTTTTGATTTTTTGATTTCTCGTATGACGATGGAAACAAGCCTCGATTAGGTATGAGTCGCCGAATCAAACGTTTTTCTCAGATAAGTACTAAACACCCTTAATTAGCAAATCAAAACGTTTAGTAACAGTCAAGTGCACTTAACACACCTGATTGTCCAATCTCGTGAACAATCGAGCACTATCGGGGCTCAATCTTTAATTTCAACCTAAGACCGAGCTCAACGGGAGCAAAATGCCTCGCATCGACTTTCGAAATCGATTCGTGTCCGCAGTCGCACATTACCACTCGCTTCACAATTTCGAGCTCATTTTCCTCGATTTACACCCTTCGCAGCGCGGTAGACTTTTTTTACAAGAGTTAATCAATTTACTAAGTCAATAAAGACCTCTTCTTATTAAGTGAAGTGCTTCTTTCCTCTACTCCAATGTGGGATACTTATTTTTTCAAACTTCACGGTTTGTTCTATCTTCAGACAAGCCTACTGACACACAAACGGTAGGGGCAATTGATCGACAACGCCTAATATTCGCCTAATATCCAACACCCAGACATATCCAAGTCACCATACACCAAAGTCCTACCAACAACATATCAGAGTAGTCAAGCTGGCCCACCAAATTTCATTATTATCAAAGAGGGTCGTGTCATTCAACTAACCCACATATCAAAGCAGCGGTCGTCATTCAAATTTTAGCCAATATATCTAAAAGCGATCCTCAATCCTATCATCCAAATTTCCCATATCTTAAGGATCAAATCCAAAAGCAACGATCAAGTCCATAACTTCGGATCAAGTGCTACCGAAGAACCCGTTCGAACCATATCCAAAGTCGGCCTTAAGATCTCAGTCTCCAGACCTGCCTAGGACACATATCCAAATCAAGAACCAAACTCCCAGCGAGCTCGAGTTCACATCAAGTCAAGTCATAACGTATACATCAAAGATACTTAGTAGATAACTAGGATCGATAATATACCTGTAAAGGATTTCAAAGAGGTTTTATTATTTTGATGTGCATATAAATAATAAAATCTTCTTCGTGATAAATTCGCACGTCCGCGGACTATCTCTACTCCTCAAGTCACTCCCGACTCGTGTTCTTCAAGACGAATCCAACTCAGTCTCCGGGGCCTAACATACTATTAGATCCTTAGAAGAATGCAGTTACTACCCGCCACGCGACTGTGCCCTTCATGTAACCTTGGATGACGTGTCCTATGAAAAGTGGACATTGACTCACTCAAGTGCTCAAAGAATACTCAACCAAGATCTTATCACTCATCCAGATGCGATTCCACACTCCAATTGCATGAAAAGAACTAATCTAGAGTATTGTCACACATGTGACCCCGACATTCTATATATCCGCTTACGATTTAATTGAATCACCAAGATGTGAAGAGTAGATAGTCTTCTCTAAAAAGGATGCTGTAAGATACGACTAAGCATACGTAGCATCGTGAAGAGTCTCTTCTGCCACGGCAGGCTATATTTGATTCGGCAAGAGGCACCTACCGCGAAGTTACAAAATCAAGATGGTGACCACACTTCCCTCAAGAGGTCTCTAACACCTCAAAGTGGTGCCACTGCACACCTCTCACCCCACCATATCAAGCTTTAAGTACGTCCCATGGACCAAAGAACGAAAAGCAGCCAAGATCTACGATCTCTTAACCGACGGGACCATACCAAATAAGACAAATTTGGTGGAGTTTATATCGGGGACATCAAAGACACCTGCTGAAGCAAGGCTTCATATTGTTATGTTAAGCCCTTATACCTACAGATAGGTCGAGGGATGCCTCTGTGGCTATCAACCTCCAATGTTCCAAGTAGTTCAATGGCGCAATCCTGCCGCACATCGCCCACTTCATAGAAACACGCAAAGAATGATGGAATGCGAGATTCATGCAGGTCAAGGCCATCCGCTCACTAAAAGTGTGAACGCCAGCTGGTACACTAAGCTTTTAACTGTACTGCTAATAGTCAGCACAACCGAGTATGAAGCTTCAACCGCTTTTCAAAGACTAAGAATAGTTACCGTGATACAAATAACCTATGCCAACAAATGCTTAAAGAAGAACCGGGGTCAATCGAAGACATCAACCTACGGAGAAGCCTATGTCTCAAATGCAAAGATAAACTTCAAAGTCTTTCAAATTTATCAAAGATACGTGACAGTGGGATGAGTTAGATCTCAGATATCCTACAAAAGATACTACCAAGTTAATTCGAGCGTTTATCCACCAGAGCCCATGACTGAGCCACCAGTAATGTAAACAAGTGAAAAGTATGTTAGACCCAGCATGAATTTATTCGTGATAAATACCAATTCACATCCCGATCCTCAAATTAATGTATATTAATCTAAACACAAAATATAAATGTAATACGGTAATCCTTACATCGCAACGTGTGCCGAATCCAACCTAAATCCTCATAATCAACCTCGCGTGAAAGTCCCTTCAAAATCCTCCAAGTTTTTCAACACCGAAACGATGTCCCTCTGTGATTGCACACCAAGAGTGAAACGAACCTAGTACTTGAACTCGCTTGTAGTTTAGGGAATGAATGAAATCGAAGAGAAAAACTCTTCCAATTCTCTATGGAGGGGGCGATTTCTTAAAGCGAGGTTTTTTTATGATTCTTATGATAAAAACCTAATCCCCTTTAAATATCGTTCCCAAATTCCAATTAAGCAAGAATCCTGTTAAGAAATCAGCTTTTAACTCGTTAACTTAATTTGACCGCTATGAGCTCTAATTAAATAATGAGTTACTAGTGAGTTGTTTCTATTTTAATTAACTTAACAAGTTAATTAAAATACTAACGAAGTCACTATCTAATAAATTTACTAAGTTATTCATCAATTTCACCGCTTAATTGATTAAATCCTGTAAGTTTAACCAATCGATGTTCATCAACATATATTTGACAAATATATAAATATCGAGATACATTTCTCAATATACAAGTCCTTTAATTTCATTCATGAAATATTAGTCGAATATCATCAGATGTAAGGTGCGACCTTCAGGTCAGATAATAAGAAGTTGTATAATAATAATAATCACTCAATTACTATTATTATAACGAGCACGAGTAAGATCTAGGCACCGCTCATAACCCTTAAATTATCATGAGAACCCACACTAGTAATATACAATTACTAAGGTGAACACTAAGTTCCGTAATCTCATTTAACTAAACCGTAAATGAATTGATACACAATTAAGTCAGAATCTTAAGACAATAAAAGCTTAACACCTCATCGATTTTAACAGCGGACCAAATTTCAAGAACAAATTCCTATAAAGCCAAATATGAGACAAAGAAGCTAATGGAGGCATCCAAAATCAAGAAGAAGGATGCCCATACCATAACCTCTAAATCAACTAAGTTCTCTTTCAAGAGTAAAGAGAACGCAGGACGACCAACCTCGAGCAGCTGGCCTACACCGACCTTTAAACGCAAAGTTCTCATGGACTCTTCGAGTCCGACATCCCCGGATAAGCCTGAGGAGTTGCTCAAGGCAACTGATCAGGATACTCCGGGCCCAAGCGCCAGTCTTAAGAGGCCAACGTGGCTAATGTAATCGACCATCGCACTACTACATCTAAGACAGACATCCAATGTGGTAGTTCTGTTCAAGGCGAATGACGGACCTCACCTCGCTAAGGATCTATATTGTCGAGGAAGAAAAGGTCTCACTAATCACATAACCTCACCATCATCAAACCAATCGATCCAAAGTTGCCAAAAGATTTCGAAAACAAGCCGAACCCGAAACGGCTGGGAGACTAACCAAATGACTCGGGATCATGAAGACATACAGATGCCATATGCACGCGGGAGTGCAGAAGACGTCCTAGAGGCAAGGACAACCGCAGAGGCGCCCCAGGCCATCCCAGACGTCCCTCAGAGTTTCTGAATACATTCAATAAAATGAATACACGCTGTAAGTTGGGACAAGCGACTACAACCTACTACATGGTCAAGCGCATTCCATGATGTCAAGATCAAGAGACGCTAGTTGGATTTCGAGGATCGCTTTTCAACATCTTACCTATCAACATACTTAAATTGTCAAGATTTCTGGGAACAAGACCTCGCAATGCATATCATGATACAAGGCTTCTAAGCAAGTGCCGATTAAATGGTACTTTGAAAGTATCCTTACACCTAGTGATAGGGGAGCTGGAAACAACATCATGATTCCATGTGATCGATTCAAGGCCACCTATAACACATCGGCCAAGCGTGGCACCATGTATCCACAATAGCAATGTAGTACCTTCAATCCCTCAGATCAATTCCGTATACCGCAAGGATGGAAGAAAGGACGATCAAGCGTGTATTTAAGTAAATCCGCCTACTATCGGCAGGCACACTTGCCACGCCAAGTTCTATCAAAAGAAAAAGGACGAACTGACCATGCCTCAGAATAGCCTAGAGCGCTTCAAGCAAATAAATGCCCATCCTAAATAGCATGGGGTTAAGTCATCAAGACTCAAAGGACTAACGCCGCTGGCCGACTCAAGAAAAAGAAGCCGTGGCATCCACGATGCCGAAAGCGCTCAGAACACGTATACGCGGCCAATAATGTAGCACGGAACGACGAACCCTGCAAGTTTACGATCTCCTAAACAAAGTAGGCTACGATCCCACCAAGATGAAATTACAGGAAACTACCACCAAAAGTCACAAAGCAAACTATACGGCCTAAACGAGACTCGTTAAGCTACAATGTAAAGGGTACTTCATCAAGAGCTCAATAAATTGACCTCGGGTACATCCCGAAGCCCCCTTAATCGCATTGCCATGATCAAAAAGTGGTAAATTAACTACATTTTAAATTGGAAAGGACCAAGAACTCTATTAGAAAAGCAACAAAGATCGGGAGGATTTGTGTTCCAAAGGTCGGGGAACAACTCCAACCACCATGAAAGCGGTCTAAAGATAGATCACTTTCCAAAGGTCAGCAACAATAAGGATCCAACCCAATAGATATCCGTCTTCCAAAGATTAGATAGTTTCAAAAAATAGGCATTTAACCAATTCTACCATCGTTAAGACGCAGGCATAACTCTAAGTAGAGGTCCTGTGCGCTCAAGACCCAAAAGAGCCTCAAGAAAGTGTCGCCTCTTCATTCCTCGTAAGCACAATCGAAGAGGAGGTCCCAATAATCATCAGCAGTAATTCTACTGGCCTTTCAAAGCCTCAAAGCATAATTCATGATGTAAGCCATCCTACGCCAGTAAAAAGAACACTTGAATAGGTCATATACTCGTACGCATCACTATAAATACGAAAAAATATCAGGAAACATGACGGAAGGCCGAGGTAAAATACCCACATAAATTTAGAATGACGCCGCCACCAAAGAAATGTAGAAGATATCAAAAGAGTCGCTACCAACCATCCGCTTTTCAGCAAGGCAATGAACAACATCATATAACAACGCACTAAAGACCTCGAGAAAGAAAGAAGTAGGAGACGACCCATATATGGTCGTACTTCAAGACGCTACCGTTGATAAACAAAGAAGAAAACCTCCCTTTATAAGCAGGATAAATCAAGCACTTATCCCTAACACAAAGATAAATCGTCTAACCCTCCCCGAGCAAGAGGATAAAATGCCCACCCTAATTCTAAACACGAGTATAATTTTCCAACCTCTCCGGGTAGGATGTTAAATTACCCGTAGACTACTAAAACACGAGTATAAATTATGCAACCCTCAAGGGTACGTGTTAAATCCACCTAGAACTCCTAATTTTAGTATAACTATCCAAATCCCCCTCGATAGCAGGTTAAAATATCAAACCCCCCGAACTACGCTTGACTTTACGCCGCCCATGTGCAAGCGGAGAAGCGGGTTCACATGACTAATGGGCAAAGTGATAGATCATAGACGTTATCAACTCCTAGGAGTCAAAAAGCGATCAAAGACAACATCAATAAACAAAGCATACATGCAAAGAAAAGAAAAGGCAACAATAGGAGTAAATAATTAGGACCAAAATTGTATCTCAACAAAGGAGAGTCTACTACAAAATGAAGAAATCAACAAAGCCCAAACATAGTGGGAGTACATAAAAGAAGTCTAAATTCAGCGAGTCTCTGTGGTCAGCAGAAAGACTCCTCAAGCTCTATGCCTAACTGCCTCCACTTGCACTCTCCCGGTCCTTCATCCTATCCTCCAAGGAAGTGGTCTTCAGTGCAAAATCGTCATGCCCAAATTCTCCGTACTCCTCAAGAATCATGTCCAACTCACTCAGCTCCTACCTCAAGCAGAAAGCCTTATCCTCAAACCGCTTTTTTAGTATGGAACAACGAACACCGACGACGGGCCTGCCTCATGCCGCACTGGAAGATGACTGGCGAAGTTGAAACCTCTGCAGCCAGCAAGCCTATCACTTAACCTCCTCAGAGAAAAGATGCAACATTTGCTTCCCGACATGACGAGCCTCGGGAGTAAGATGGCCTCAATCCTTCATATCGACCTTCCACGTATCCCGCCATTAACCTCGTGAAGTGCCCGTGAAAGGCTTTTTTGCCATGATGCATTCCACCTCTCGCCAAAGAGTCTCTATATGATCTCGCCTCTACAAGAGAACACAACTCGCTTAACTAACCTTCACAAAGGTCTCCGTTACGGGACTCAATATGCCGAACACCAAAGAAACGGGGTTAGTTTTAAACACCCAACATCGCCTATCTCCATGATCACGCGCAGCCCAAGGATCCTCAACATCCCCAATCTCAACTCAATCTCATCCCCCGACGAGGCACAACGCTTTAGGATATAAAAAGAGAATCAAAGCGGAATAAAAAAGATAAGGCTGATGTCCTCAGAATCTAGAGCAAAGCCAAGTACAATCACGATTCTGTGACCTTCGCGCGATAGTATTTCACTTTACGGAGTAATGCATTTTGATCTTTGTCAAACGCCCCCTGTATCAGGAGGACTATACAGATCAGTTGGGTAAACTACAAGTGTAGCTTGTGGGAAATAGCTGTACACTGTATTTTATCTGCATTTAATCGGATATAATGGTTGCATTTGCACTTTATAACTAACGGTGATTATGACAAGATCTACGAGATTGCATCGAAATTATATTAATTCATACAACTAAGAAAAAGAACAGTGCAAGAGTTCGTGACACAATCTTACCAAACTCGATCGTTAGGAAATCGAAGACGAAAAATCGCTTCAAATGTAATCTAAGCACAAGTAATCGCCTGCTGGCAAGCTGAGTCTCGAAATACAGATATTAGTCTCATAAATATGCCATTTGAACAATTAGATTTGACACCGATTAAATTCACATTTAAAGATATAAGTTCAAATATGTTCGATTGTTGACAATGTATATTATAGATTAACTCGTAGACAAACTTAGCGATGATGGCTTTCATTGTGGTCCACTCATAATCTGTATATTAATATGATGTTCGGTTAACATAAATTAATATATTACTCTTGTCCATCGAGCCTAAGAGGTCACACACGACAACATGGTCAAACTATAATACGATTATAACATCTCGGGTTAAAGTGTAACTATAAGAAAATAATGGGTGAAATTCCAATTATGGAATCTCACCCCTAGCCGCTGAAAATAATACTCTCATCATCCCTTTTTCTTAGGAACATTTGACTTTACACACATTTTAATGGTGGACGTTTAAACTTATCTCTCTCAACTTTAAATTTTCCTCTATCGCACAACTCACAAATTTAGCCAAAATTTAGAACTTTTTTGGGGAATTTATTTTTGGAAAAAGTTCCAAAGAATTAGTGGGATTTAGAAATAATAAAAAGGGTTCTAGAATGTTCTTCTAGGTTCTTAAATTCTTAGGCTTGAGAAGCATGTATAAAGGTTGTTAAGTTGATTGTTTTGCTTGCTTATTCACTAGCTCATTCATTAATCATCTTTTGGAAAAATGATGAAAGAAAAATTGTCTATCCGCACCCCTCTTTGTTCGTTGACATGTGGGGAAGAAAACTGTGTTTTTCTTCCTCCTAAATTCATTTGCTCAATTTTTAATTGCTATAGTAAAACCGAAAGAAGTGTTTGATCAATTGTCGGGTAATGACTAGTCTTCGAGACAACCTACTTTCTATTGTTCGAGCCTCCTCCGACATTATTCCGCTACAAATCTCAAGTATAAGGTTCAAACATAATCGATTTAATTATTGTTTTTATAATCTCGTAGCTGCCCCCGGCACTCCATTTAGATAACTCGTTATTTTAATGTAAATCCAACAATATCGAGGTTATGCTTGATTGTTGTGATCCTACGCATAACCGTTTATAATATTATTAACGGTCTATTATATTTTATACGATTGTTATTATCTCGAGCCTGTAAGGTCACAATTGATATGATATCGAGTTATATCATAATTAAATTGCATTTACTATATCGGAAATTGATCAATCAATGAGTTTCTCATCTGGGAATTAATCGCGACCACACGCCAGTTCAATTAAACGGAATGCCCGAACTAATTAAATAGTTAATTTAATTAATTAATTGGTTAAATTTAGCCGCTTCATTAAGTTGCTGCTCGGTTTCATGTTTGTAATTGTGCTCATATATTCTAGGCCTTTACACATGAAAATCATTACATCTTTTGTAAAACCTAGAAAGATAATTGGCATCCTCCTCATTTAAATCAACGAAAATCGATTCCCTTATATTACGTCCGTCATAATCAAGGTGATCAATTCATTTTAACGTGTCATTAAATGTGATTATCGAACTAGTGTTCACTTTAGTAATTGTATATTACTAGCTGGTTCTCAAGTGATAATTTAAGTGGTTATGAAATTTTATCATAGATCTTACTTATTAATCGTTATAATAATAAGTAATTGGTCAATTATTATTATTATACAAAATTTTACTAAATTTGAGCGACGCTCAATTATATTTCATGTATGAAATTAAACTACGCTAAATCGAGTCGATCAGAATCAACTAATATTCTTTCACTAGGATTTTACATTGATAATGTAAAATATAATCGATTTAACCCTAATTCAATTAATTTGTCAATCAATTACACCCGATAGTTAGTCGAGCTTTGTTAGTAACTCGTTAGTTACTATTAACAACTTGTTAGTATTGATTTTACTTAATAGTTTAATTAAATTTAACGGGTCGGCTCATTGCCTATCTACGCTTTTGTGTCAATTCTATATAAGCTAAGCTTATTAGGTTTTCATCATAAGTTTTCATGAAATAAAAAAGCCTCCTCCTTTCTCCATTTTGGCCGAATATTCAAGGAAGAATTGAAAAATTCTTCTTGATTTTCATCCAATTCAATCCATGCCTAAATAGATGCAAATGTAGGATTCAATCCATTATATGATTTTAGATCGATTTATATCATTTTAGATCCGAAGCAATGTAATTTGGTGTTTTATCACAAATGAAATTCATACTAGATTCTAACAAAGGGCCTCTGCAGCCTACTTCCGTTTAATGTATTATTCAATTTGATTGCGTGGTCGACATAATAAGAAGTTAATTTGATTAATTCATGATTTATATATTCAATTGATGAATATATAATATGAAAAAATCAACTCATTTTGTATGAATATCACGCTGAAATCATCATTTCAATGTATTGATTTTGATGATTTGATGTTTATTTAATTGTTTCTGCTGAATCGAAGGATTAAAAATTGATTAATTTGCATTTTTAATTTGATGCACCTACTTATTTTATGCAGTAGTGGTTAGAAATTTAAAATTACAAAATTAAATTTGTGTGTTTACGACTTTCGAGATTCATCCCCATTGTTTTAATTTTTTGAATTTGTTAAGTAATTCGAAAATCTATCAATTCTCTGATTGCTTTCGCTTAATCGAAAAACTAGAAGTTCTTTTTTTGATGAAATTCCACTTGACATGTTCAATACTATATTGTTGATGTTCAAGTCAAATCCCGAATTTTTGAATTTTAGATCCTCCAAATCATTTTACAAATTTGTAATTAATTCGAAAAATCAACAATTACTAAAATCGGGTCACGAACTATGGACATCGCCCCGGCGCGCCCAAATACGTATTTCACGTTAAGGCTATCTGATAGAAGCACGGTCAGATTATGCACCGCCGGCTATGGTCGATCGTGGGCGGCCGAGGCCGCCTGCTTTGGCCGTCAAGTCATTATCCGCTTTAAAACCCTAAATGTATTTTATGTAATTATTTTGGTTTTAAAATTATTGGTAATTATTAATTTCGGTTTTAAATGTTAAATCATAAATTTTATCATTAAGATGATTGAATATATATCTTGAATGGCATTAAATTTGATTTATATTTCCCTTTCATAATTATTTTCATTAATTGATAATTTTGAAAATATTTTCATGATGACTTTTAAATTTTGAATTTTGGAGTTAATTACTTGTAAGTAATTATTTCATGATTTAAGTGGCTGATAATTATTGTAATAATTATCATTATGAATATATTCAAATTGGGCCTTTACATTAATTGATAATTAATTATAAAATAAATGGTAATTAATTAGTCAATTACGAACACATTTAATCTCATTTCACGATATATGGCATTAAGTGCATTTATTTGTTTTAATATTTTGCCCATATATCAAGTTATGGAAACGGAGCGAGTATTTGGGATATTTAACGCCATTTATTTATTTACTTGCCTCAAGGCATCGAAATATCAGAAACGACTACCGAGTCGTATTTCTTTCATTCTTGTATTCATTTACCCACAAGCCTGCCAGGTTGTCTAAGTCGGGTTGTATAGTATGTACCGTCAAGCAAGTGGCATCAAGATAAAGATTTCCACAAAGACGCACTCGAGAACTTAAGTGTTTCAAGGAGTCAAGCATCACAAAACTGCGACTTCTAAAAGCATCGTAATAGGACTTATGTTAGCATTTCACTTGTTAAGATGTAATAGGTCATACTTATATCTCCTAAATGTGTTTTATTTGTTTATTTTTCATGCTGCTGCATGCTGTTTCAATACGCTATCTATGCATGCTTAAATAAAGTTAAATAACATGACCACCAATTAAAATTTAAAGCAACGTATCAAGCCAATTTTAGTTGCGGAAATCAAGCGATCATCCGCACACCGTGATGGCAAAAGTTAAGCGCTTTGCACTTCGATACGACAACGGATCACGCTGTTGATTTCACTAACGCCAAGGGCTTTCAGACGCATCACTCCAAGTAACTATTTGGTTTAATTGCATAGCTTAACCGGCTCGTTTGAGATACAAGTCGTAGATCCCCGTGACGTACGCTAGTGACACAAGAGCATGTGAAGTTTCAGACCGGGTCAGTAACCTACTATCATGCTGCATTCAAAATCGTGATGCAGTCACATTCGAACTGGCATAATTGGGATTTTGGTACCTTGTATAATATTTACATAATTGGTTGATAACCTACTATTATACTTCGATTCAAAATGTATGCGTTGGTTGTCGCTATAACTGAAAGCATAAATGGATCTTGATACCTTGTACATTTGCGAGATCTGGCACGGGTATTACATTTACAATTCATTTTGTAAATATGTGGATTGGTTTGAACTACACCGCTTATTTTAAGTTGCATTTCCTATTATATTTGGCATATTAAGTTTACCTATTTTATCTACTCATTCATCAAGTGTCGCAAACGCATGATTTTATAAATGTGAAATAAAATAAGATAGCGAGAAATCCGAACGACTATTAAACAAAGTTACATAACGCACTCCTTCAACCATTACAATCGGTTGTACGCTAATGTAGGATAAACTTAACACCACAAACATTTAAGACTTGATTCAATCATGTTGATACATTGCATGAACATTGGCAGATTTTATATTATCTTCGAACGGATCTGGCCGCATCACGCTGGGACCGACCGCCACCGCAAGGAGATTAGAGGTTCAAGCAATCCTGCACTGATGTCGCTATTTTGAGGGAGAGAGGAAGATTTTTCCATCAAGTTTTATTTCGGCACTGTGAGGCCGTGAAGTTGATGGTACAAAGGTCATAGCTCGGGTATCCAAATAATGTACGACTGAGAGTATGGCACGTGCTGAGGATGTACAAGCCAACATGAAGATGCTGATGTTTTTCCTGAGATGCTGTGCTTACTCACCGCAGAGGAAGCTCGAGCTCATGATTGAGGTAGTTTTGGGCACGGCACCCATTTCTATCAAGGCCGCATGTAATGGCTCCAAGCAGAGTCAAGAGAGTCAAGACTACCAAGCAGTGAACTACTGATAAGTGGGTCTGTTTAATCGAGCTGCTTCTCCAAAGGTCACCCGCTTATTTGTAGTTAAGAAAGATGGTACGCTGAGGTTAAGTGTGATCACTACTGTGCAGCTTGAATAAAGCGACCATCAAGAACCGCTATCCGCTGCCATGATGTATGATTTATTTGATCGGCCATGAAGCGCCAGAGTATTTTCGAAATCGATTCGATCCGGTACTACCAATGAGGATTAAGGAGGCGACATTCAAATCGCCGATCCGTGTAATGGGCACTACGAGTTTATGGTAATGCCGTCAGGTCGACTAATGCACCCAAGAATAAGCTCACGGATTTAATGAACCCGTATCTGGGGGAGTTCTGGATAAATTTGTGATCGCGGTTTATCAATTTATATTCCTCGATCTACTCGAGCGACGCGGGCGAGCACGAGAGACACTTCAAGTGATTGTGTCGAGACTTCTGAGGCAAAGACCAATTGTACGCTAAGTTTAGCGTTGTGAATTCTCGTCAGAGGGAAGTACGCCTGGGCCACGCGACATCCCATGGGCGAGCTCATGCTGACCGTAAGGGAGGCCGCGAGTAATCGGGGAGTTTACCTACGAGCGACCGAGGTCGTGAGCTCGGGTTCGCCGGTATTACAGAGGTTTATCGTGATTTCTCGTTGATCGCGACCGATGACCAGTTAACTGCATGGAGCCCTTTATCTGGGACGAGGATCATGTAGAGAAGCAGTTGAGTCAAGGCAAGTGTTGATCATCGCACCGGTTTAGCTTCTAAACCGGTCCGAAGTTCTGGTCTACAAATGATGCCTTCGCACTGTGGGTCACGCGTCACGCAGAATGGAGAGTGATTTCTTACGCTTCGATACTGAGAACCACTTGTAGAACTACCCGACCATGATCCGAGTCGGGCAAATGATTGTTTTTGTATCAAGTCATGAGGCATTAATTGTACGGGTTAGATAATGATTTTCAATCGATCACAAAAGTCAAGTACTGACGCACTCGAATTTGAGGCGCAGAGGAGGTGACGGAGTTTATCGACTATGATGCGACGATTGAATATCACCCGGGAAAGCGAATGTAGTGAGCGTACGCCCGAAATGGAAGCGGGAAACAACGAGCCAAAAGCGTAGACAAGCACTGCCGAAGTTTCTGATATCGGGCAAATAGCGGCGCAGTCAGTCGGGCTTATTTGAAGGTTCGACCCGTACTTTTCGACCGTATTTTGGAGTCGCAGCTATCAAGACGGTGTTTCCGCGTAAAACGCGAAGCAGTTGATGGGTCGTAGCGATTTTACGCTTGACGAGAGCGAGTCGAGATGGACGGCAAAAGCATGCTGCACCGGATCTCGTATGAGTCAGCAGCAGATTCTGACGAGGCTCATAATGCTTTATAAAGATGCATCCCGGTAGCACAAAGCATGTATGTGGGACTCGAGATCACTTTCAAAGTGCCGTGAAACGGGCAGAAATTACGTAGTTCGAAGCAAATGTTCTGCTCATACAGGAAGCGGAGCATAAACATCCCGCAGATCGCTGCAGAAGTCTTCCTATTCCGTGAGTGGACGCTGGGAAATATTACAATAGACTTTGTATTCGCCTCCTAGGTCGCTGGTGCGTAATGACGTGGACTGGGCGACAGGATGTGCCGCTTGTCACCATTTCTTACCCATCGACGCATCATTGACCTGAGAGGCTGGGCCAAGATGCATGTGGATCGACAGATCGCACGTGGCTCCGTGTCGATCATTTCGATCAAGGACAGATCTACCTCGAGGTTCTCCTGGAGCGGGTTTCCTGTGGAGGCGCTGGGACTAGAAATGGGAGTTTGAAAGTACATCTTTCCATCCCCGCATGCATGGGCAACGAGAACAACTTACTTTGGAGGATATGCTTCGGCTTCAGAATTGAAGCCAGTGAGCTGACGACGAGTCATTTCGATGGAGTTCGCGTATAACAACAGCTACGCTAGCATCCGTGATGGCTCCATTCGAGGCGGCCAGACGGGCTGGGCTGCCTCTGACTTGGCTGGAACGGTCAGGAGTAGGAGTATATGGTTCCGAGTTAGCTGGTAGCTTGCGGGAGCAGGATCAAGCTGAGTACAGAAAACTCGAGGATACCGCAGACGTATGGCAACATGCCGACCGCCACCGCATTTGCCCTTCCGGAAGGTCGGGAGATCATGTTTCGAGGATATCGCCACGGGAAGCGGAGCACGCGGTTCGGGGAGGGTGCGAAGCCGAGCCCTCGCTTATATCGACTGCTCGAGATTTCGCGGTAGCCGGACATCGTGAAGCCACTGCTTCAGCATCGCTTCTCCCGGAGTCGACGTAATTCACAATGTATTCCAATATTGCCGCGCTCGAGAAGTATGTCTGGATGAGTCGCATATTCTTAGCTCAAGCATCGCGGAGTTTCAAGAGGATCTCACTGAGGAGAAACTAAGGAAATATTCTTTGATCTGAGGAAAGTGCATTGAGAACAAAGCGTGGCCTCAGAAAGGCCAAGGAGAATCACAAGGTATGAGGCTTAAGGCTGTGGACGCGAGGATGAGATGAGGAGCCGTTACCCGCAAATTTTTCGTAGGGGGTAAGTTGTTTTATTTTACTTGTTTTATGACTTCAGTTGTTTCGTGGGGTTTTTCTCGCGGGTTGTTGAGTCGTAAAATTTCGAGGCTTAAATTTTATTAAAAGTTTAGATCGTAATAACCTCGCTCCGCATGAAAGATATTGTAATATTATTTGGGGTTAGAAATTTAAATTTTGCTGTAGTCAGGTTGTTAAACCGAGACGAGAAACTAAAACCGAAACCTAACGAGAAAGCGAAAAGAAAGCTCAGATATTTTACATGACCTCACGAGACTCAGAGGCTTATCCTTTAACCTTATCATCATCCAAATCTTCTACCTTTCTTCCATAGGCCGAACTCCTCCAATTCTTTTTCCCCTCAAAGATTTTCTTCCATTTTGTTCCCTCATTTAGATAAATCAATCCAATTTAGGAAAAACAATGTTAGGAGAAGAGTATCATAGCAAATCAATGTTAAAAGAAGAGCATCATAACAAATCCTGAATTTTCGAATTGAAAGAGATATTGAGAGAGATCAAGAATTTCTACTATTTAGATTCTTGGACCCAATTCAATTCCGTGGATCTTTCTATTTATATTTTTTTCACCAAGAACGTTTTATAAAATTATTTGACCCCCACTTTGGGTATCTCACTTACGCAATTCACGGGCTTCAAATAAAGCAATCGATCTTTCACGATCAAGGTGTAATACTTTGTAGTAGCGGTCTTCTATATCGTATTAACAATCGAAATAGGGTCGACAGAAAAAATCTATTTGATAAAAAAATATCTATTTGATAGGGCTTTACTATACCTAGAATTCCATTGGACCAGAAAGAAATATGTAACTGAACGAAGTATACTTGAG